>BLKM01012995.1:3437619-3942585 GCA_013340265.1 Coptotermes formosanus | reverse complement strand
ACCACCACCACCACCACCACCGCCGCCATCATCACCACCACCACCGCCGCCGCCGCCGCCATCACCACCACCACCACCACCACCACCACCATCATCACCACCGCCACCACCACCATCACCACCACCACCACCACCACCACCACTATTATTACGATTACGAAACAACTACTACTACTACTACTACTACTACTGCTGCTGCTGCTGCTGCTACTCCTCTAATCGTCGTCTAGCCTTTACTCCGTGTTCTGCTGTAAATATTTTGTACTTAGGGACTGAGACCCCTGATGTATCACCCTCACGTAACATCCTTACAGAGTAACAGTCTTCCAGTTCACGTTACAGTGACTGACTCTTCTTTAATTTACCGACGCATTATCATCTTCACTGCTAATGTAGCGTAAAGAGGTGTTGTACAGAATGAACGATAAACTGGAAAGAATGGTGGACCAAGTGAATTTGACCTTTTCTTTAATATTCCAGCATGTACCTGGAATGACTTAGCAACATCTCGAGGCACCTCAGTATCTCCCGTTCACTGCCCAACTTGCCAAGTTCCGAGGACGTCAGGTTAGCGACAGGCCTTCTATCAGGAATTTCACTTTATTCTATGGAAGTGGGCATACAGGTGGACATGTTACGACAAATGACAAATTCTGTAGCTTAAGTCATGACTTTGCATTAAAAGTTTTCATGTATAATCAAGCAGCCAAAGCTTCTATCCTATTCCGGCTTTCTCTTAAAATGCAAAAAAATAATTAAATTGCTTATTTATTGTGACAGTCTTGAATTAATTCCATTAATTTTTTCCACTATTTTCTTACGTGACGCCGTTTAATTTATCGCTTCTGCATTATAAAAGGCGTGTTATGATTGCCTAGCAACCATACTAAACACGAAGAGATGGATTGGAGCACACGTGTAAGACTAACATCGGGGTTGTGCCATGGCTCAGGCGCTTAGTTGCCGGCCTCCCACTGCTATAGACCGGGTTCGATCCCGGGTCACTCCATGTGGGATTTATGGTGGACAAACTGGCACTGGGACAGGCTTTTTCCGAGTACTTCGGTTTTCCCCTGTCAATTTCATTCCATCGGTGCTCTAATACTTACAAAAATGAAAAAAACTAACCACTTTTCTCTTCGTCTTCATCATAAGGGTCGCATAATAAACCCTCAGGCTGCGGTGCGTCCGTAGAATCTGCTGCGGGGCCCTTCTCCACGCAAAAAAGCCTAACACTGTACGAAAGGGTTATACACACATGCACACACACACATATATACGTGTCTCTGTGTGTGTACGTGTACATACATATATATATACACACACACATCTCTGTGTGTGTGCGTGTATATATATATACACGCGCGCGCGCGCGCGCACGCAGTTGGTTGAGGCACTGCACTACAAACCGGAAGGTCGCGGGTTCGATTCCCGATGGTGTCATTGGAATTTTTCATTGGCATAATCCTTTCGGTCGCACTATGGTCCTGGGGTCGAATCTGCCCCTAACAGAAACGAGTACCAGGAATATTTCCTGGGGGGGTAAACGCGGCCTGTGCGTAGGGCTGACAACCTTACCACCTTCAAGTGCCGACTTTCTAGAAATCTAGGAGCCTCGACCTCCTGGAACCCTCAGGGCCTGTCCAGGCCTGTAATGGGACTGCTTTACCTTTACCTTTACCTATATACGTATAAGATAATAGTACTCAAATAATTTTTAGTACATGTACCACCACTACGCTCCGTGCTGAATTACCAGTAGCGGTACGAATTTATCCTTTAAATATTAACTGTATTAACACTGGAATCTTCTGGAAAATTACACCGTGCCAAGTGATCATCAGTTACTGATGAATCCACAGGCACTACGACTGTTCGAATCTTCGGCAACTCTTTTATCAGCTAACAAAAAGTAACA
Organism: Coptotermes formosanus; assembly: GCA_013340265.1. Classification (NCBI taxonomy): domain Eukaryota; kingdom Metazoa; phylum Arthropoda; class Insecta; order Blattodea; family Rhinotermitidae; genus Coptotermes; species Coptotermes formosanus. Next base: position 3,940,667 of record BLKM01012995.1, on the reverse strand, counting down.
TCACAGAAGACGTAAAATCATCAGATACATCGTTGTGGAAATATCAAATCTCACGTTATAGCACTAATTAGATTTATTCTATTGTGCTTATTTATCCTTTTTATGAATTTAAGTGACACATAATTTTCGCATTACTTACAATACTACAGTGAATTATATACTGATGCGTACAAATGTGTATACCATAAAAACGATTGTAACACCAGCCACAGTATATTTTACTTACCTCCAGAAAGTCAAAGAAGATATCAGCTGACAACGCATTTATATAAAGGACGTCGTTTGATGTTCTTCCCAAATCGATGAAGGCTTCTAAACGTAAAGCGGCAATTAAACTGCAAAAGAAAATTGCGAATTTGTTTAACTAATAGGTCTATTAATCCATTCAACACATCTTTATAGTCGACATATTAGGTGTTTCTTCAGTGTTCCTTGGGCTAACCATTGGAAAGAATACAAATGTTTAAAAAGTAAGATGTGTAAACAGAGGGTAAGACTACTGTCTTTTACTCTTGTTATTGATGAGATCAGCGCTGGTGGTGGTCGTGGTAGTGATCGTATTAAAAGTAATGGCATAAAAAATTCGAGACTGATTAACTGTTTGCGAACTTTCCACACGCATTTGGCGTAAGTTAGTCTGCCAGGAATTCAAAAGTAGACTGCAAACCAGCTATACAATATTGTCAATTGGTACACCACCTTTGTGACACGTAAATGTGTTAAATACACTAAATAAACTGGATAGTCAGCATAACAGTTACTGCTATTTTAATAAGAAGTTCTTACTCATACAAGTTTCGGCAATTACACTGGTACATAACCATCCTAAGGTAGTTCATTCGTAATCATACAAGATACTGGAAAACGTAAAATGCCACACATTTCCGCACATACGAATACAAACAGTGGGATCCTTTAAAATTTTCCATGCATTATGAAGAGATAAATGTCAAAATTTCTTTGTTTCATAAAATGTTTTGTTTGTAAACATCATAAATCAGTTGTCTGAATTCTCTCTCCATTTCAAAGAAATTGTAGACTTCAATTTTTTACGCTTAAATTAAAGCTATGTTTTCGTGTTCTTCATAAAAATAGAACAGTAAATTTACAATTAAAAAAGCGTAAAAGTTACACCTTTCTAACAATCTTATCTGAAGAAAATAACAAACACAAGGAAGTACAAAATCATAACTGGTTTTGTACAAAGAAAATATCAATTAAATACTCAATGAAACAAACACATTATGTTACCAGTTAATCCGGTGTTATACTATACCAGGGTACTGGTGGATCGTGCCTCAGTTCTTTTAAGAAAATCGTGCCATTTGTGCCTTCATTTCAATATATACGGCAGAGCCAAAAGGCCACAAATATCGCCAGGGAAATGCGATTTTCTTGCTGGGTAATTAAGACAAAAATACATTTTTCTTGGACTGCCTGACCCTTGAAGGTCGGGCCGACAAGTTGTCCCGAAATGTTGGTAACCAACTACAATCTACGCTGCGTAATATCCTAGAAGGGCGAAGATCTCACAACACAAATATACAACACGGTCCACTATTTAGTACTTATCACTGCGTCTGATCTCATGAAGTAAGTTTTGCAGTCAGACTTGCGAAGAGTGAGGAATTTGACAACCTCTTACCTGCCACGAGCGAGCAAACAGTGCGTTTTCCTTGCATTGCCTCGTTTCTTCTATCCTATGAATGTTGCCAAATTTATCAGAATTCATCTCAAGAGAGGACGAATTAGTTGGAACAAAACGTCTTTTCGTATCCGGTATATATAATTTGCAAGGTAGGTTTCCAGCTAATTGAAATTAGACGTAACAGATATGAGTAACACCTGTTGGTGTAAGTATATAAGATAGACTGCGGTGAATGCATGCAATTTAATCATTCATCTCCATATTACTAAGGAATGAACAAGAAGTCTTCCATTTGACTGGACTTACTGAATTTCTTCAACAAACTGTAGCGTAAGGAGAAACATAAATGGATGAGTGAATGAATATACCTACAAATTATGCACAAAATTTTGTTTTAAAGCCAAAAATTAAAAATAATTTGATCTGGTGAAAAATGATGTTACGGCAGATAAGTTTAACACAAACAGTATCATCTAGACCTCTACCTTATAAAATGCGCTTGGGTTTATATTATATGCGGGAGTGAAGTGAACTTCAAACTTCTTTGCAATATCTATCGTGTTTACACCGAAAGATAGCAGCATTCTGACAACTGGAATTAGTGCACTGCAAAATAAAGATTCTCTTTAACTGGACTGTGCTTGTTGACAGAATATAATATTTGTCTGGAACGTCAGATGATAAAGTATGCAAGAAAAAATAATGTAATGAAAGAGTTATTGAACAACTAACGTTAAATACGCATAATCTCTTTCATAGGGTGTGTTGATATCGAGTATCGATCATTATTATTAGCCATATAAAACATCGATAGAGACAGTGCATTCCAAATTTCGTCTTACGCGTGCAAAATGTTAAAAATCGGTTTATTCGCCACTTTAACCCCCAAAGCACCGTTTAGCAAAACAGTGCATATATGTGTTTTAGAATGTTGTACACCTGTAGGTTAATTCAATTTTCATCACAATTACACGAGAAAAAGGTCACGACAGTATCAATGTTTGCTTTCGAGCCACGCTTGCCACGGAAAGTCTTGTCACAGGATGGAATATTTAGAAAAATCTTGTAATAAAAGCGTTACTGAAAAACCATAGTGTAGTGTGAATCTTTTTTTCTCGTGGCGTGTTTCACTTCCACCCCTCAAAAATAACCGGTTTCAGCTATGTTTACAAAACAGGTTAGTAACAAAAATTACATTGGATTTATCAGTCACCGTGAATTAAGAAACGCCTAATGAAAGACGGGGTGAACTAGAACGCGAATATTATCTTAGCCCAGTCATGTAGCCGGAAAATTTCTACAGCAAATGGAAAATCATTCAAAGAAAATAAGCATACAATAACAGAACCTAAGGGTAGTAACAATGACGTCCTAAAACGTACCTAAGCCTGCGACAAATAAAAAAATGTGACTCACAGTGGATTAAATTTCAAGATGCAAAGATTCTAACGCGTCAAAGTGTTCCGTTATATGGCTCCGATATATTTTTAATTATGCCATTGTGTTGTGTTAATTATAACAGAGTCAATGTGTTTAGACGGATTTTGTCTTGTTTGCAGTTCTTAAATATTGTTCATCTTCATGCCACATTTATTTATAAGGTGGTTGGCAATACTCACTTCGCCACTCCTCCTCCATTGAAGGGGAGGAGATCCCCAACGATGATACTGAAGTTTGAGCGATTAGCATCCACTAATAGTGGAAATGTAAAATCTACAGTGAGGTCCAGCGCAGTTAGATTGAACTCCATTGAGTTAGTTATAAATTTGCTCAGACCAGCGACTCCCAAGTCTCCCAGTTCCAAATACTCTATCCTGTAAAGGGATAGACATGGATAAATAACATTTAATTGCTGTTCTGGAATATATATATATATATATATAGCCCATCATTAAATGCAGGATATATTCGTGACACAATGGTAGCTAGTAAACCTTTCGAAAATGCGAAAATTTAGGCTCTTTCCAAAAATTAGAATAAGTACAATTCGTAAAAAACTTACAAGAACATTGCCTTCTGAGAATGGTTGTTACAAATCTCTTCAGAATCTTATACGTCCATTCCCAAACTAACAATTGGAACAGAACTTTCTTACGTTAGACTGCTTCATTATTACTGCATCATGTTTCTGACACACTCAGAAAAGAAAACACGTTAAACGTTTCTAAAATCTTTGAAACATTTTACAAAATAGATGCACAGGTAAATTTAAATAAGAGCTACAATGATACAAATATACACTAGGAAAGCGAGAACTAAACAATAAAACGCGACACCGTATGTCTTGAACTACTGAAGTATATTTCATTGTCCCGCAGCAGTTACGGAGACACTGGTGAAACACTTATCTTTAGGGTTAATTAAAATCCTTCTTCAGAGTCACAGATTATGTACTTATAGTTAGAAAACATAACGTTTGCCACAATAACACACCAAAAACATAAAATATTTCTTGTGGTACGGGAAAAGTTCTCACAGATATCGGCCCTTCCGACATATAACAGTTATGGTATTTCGTCTTTTTTCTATGAATGGTGATGATAGCACACATTACTTACGTCATCATACCCGGCATGTCAGTTTCACTGATAGTGATGGTAGGTTCATAATATAAAGGGTCCAGAGATGGAATATTTAAATCCGGTAATCCATTTGCCAAGATCGATCGTATAAAGCCCTCTAGTTGTGGTTCGAATACTCGTTCTATAAAATTGAATATAATAATTTAGTTGGTGTTATTAAAATACTAAAAAGTACCTTCTGTTCAACAAGTAGGCTTATAGGGGGCCCTTTCACAGACAATAATGCTTTCGAAGGTGTAGATGAGCACAAGTCTCTATCGACTACAATATTAAGATTCGTGGAACTGCATGTCTGCTGTACATACACTTGCAGAGGGGGCACAGATACCTGGCGGTTTCGTAACGAAGTAAGAAATGGATTACTGTGCAAGCTGTTAAAAGACAGGCCCATGTAGACACATGCATGAGCGAAAGAAGAATTAATCGTAATCATTAGCGTTTCAGGTGACCTAAATCGCCATTTTTGCACCCTTGCTTCCGACCTAGCAGAGGACATCCCTCATCGCAGAAAGTCCTTACAGATGGCTGCAGCGCAGTGCTGAGTTCCTGTGAGCACGCTGGAAAGACGTATCTCGTACTCAGATAGCACCACAGGAAAAAATTCGCTACCGCAAGACCAGGTGAGCGAGGAGGTCACTTGTCGGAAAACACGTTGCATTGCTCTAACCGACTTCGTTTTAATAAACACCTCGACAGCCACAATTCGCTCTTGAATCGACCAATGCTTCCTGTCGTCTAGCCTCCCATGATCGCTCTGCAGCAATCACAGATCAGATAGGAATATTGAGAGTGCAGAAAGATGCAGTTGTTTCCACAGTGACTCATTTCTTGCTACGGAAATACTAACTGGCTTCCTCTTTCATCCAACTTGTCAGAAGCGGGCTTTTTACGATGCTACCTGAAAATCGACGTGTGCCTGTCAATATCCCTAATTTCGCCAGTGTATGGGCTCCATCCCTAACGACATGCACCAGTGTGCAATGACCTGTATGTGAGGTCAGGTGTTAGACTTCAATGGAGAAAATGGTGCTTATATAAAAACATCATTTTCGAAAGTTGACAGTTACAATTAATTCTCCATTGAGTTAGAGATATATCTATGTATCTGTTAACATAATGCACTTTTTTAATTTCAAAACCCGTCGGGCATTTGTCCTACCTGTACCTTATCATGATGTAGTCTTTAAACAGATGGACAATTTTATGTAATTCCCCTAGTCCTCTAGACGCAAGACGCATTCATCTAATATTATATAATATAATATATATAACATTATATAATAGTTACCACTAAGAGCATCATTAAATGAAACACAAAATAAGTCAAACCCTTTAGTGGTTTAACAAGTAGTGTTTATATTCCTAGTGTTACTCCTGATGATGGTGTCATAGAACACCGAAACATGTTGGGATTTAAGTAAACGTATTTTACTAAAGGTTTTAATAAATGTGTGCACGTGTTGGTGTGTTTACATAGAATTTTAGTGACTACGTGCTCGGTATGGACAACATAAAACTTACAAACCTCGTCACGAATCACACAATTTATAAAAGATAACTGCATATGTTTATGAGACCAACAAATAACATTTCTGAGTAGCTTCACTGTTTAAAATGAAAATATAACTTCTGTTTAAACGCTTTACAGTTTGAAATCCAAAGAACAGCACAAAAATTGGACTCGGAATTGAGAAACCGAAATGAGTTTCTATCTACTTGTCACGTTCTCTCAGAAACGTTACACTGCTCTTAAGCTTCTGCCAAGTGGCCTTATCTACAGTGAAATTTGACGTACAGCGATGGACTGCTCACTGAACATTTGTCACAAACTAATATACGAAGTCTCAGCCGAAAAGTCGTGGTATCATCTTTCAGCTGACAGAAGGCTGCGTGTTAGAAGTTTCGGATTCATTCGCTCTCTGTAGGGCAGGGTGTGATTTTGTACACCCATGTACACTTCTACGGACAGAGTAATGGCAAACAAGCTTCTTGGCTTAGTACAGGCCCTACTGCAGTAGATCTGATGGTACGTATTAAAGAGTGTAATGACTTAAACTTAAAATAAACTACTTTTAACCCTTCAATTCCGGCCTCGGTGCAATGTACGGACCTTTAGTTCTTCACATGCCACCGGCCTCGGTGCACCGCACGGTCGTGAATGCAAGTAAGGATACTATAAACTTACAATCCGTCTTCCCTGGTCAGTAGTTGGAAATTATCCCCCCCCCCAAGTCTTTGAAGAGTTAAATAAACTCATCTATTCTACAAAATAAATTATCAGAAAACATAAAAATGTCAAGCTACTTCTCCAGATCAAAGGCTTCCGGGATAGGACGATGTGTCAGTTGAAAAGCACCGAGATACGGCAGGAGCTTCCTACATCCAATCAATTCTTGGAGTACCCTAAAACTGGAGGTAGAACGCTCATCTGATGTCAATAAATATTTATCAGTCGACACAGTGTGATATACTAGGAGACTGGGCACAGCAAACAGAACATAATCTCACATTTCTGGATCCTTTTATACGAATTTTCACTGACGATGGAAAATTTAGATGTGGATCCGGCATTCATGAGATTAAATAATACCCACGTATAATATTTTGCACAGGATTATTTATTTTCAGCATAATAATACAAATTACCAGTATCGTGAGATAAATATTTTCGATTACGTTTAAACGTAGTTATATATGTGACGTCCAGAAAAGTGAATAGTATTCACAGAACTAGTACCATTTTATGAACTTTGTCACCCCTTCGCCAGAGAAATCCTAAGTTGAGGAGATTCTAAAATTCACGTTTGTAAATTAAGCATATGATACTGCTAAATGTTTGGAAGTAATGCTTTTAACGTTAAATGAATTTACCTGGAAAGTGTGAAGGTGGAAATCTTACAGCCTAAGCATAAATTTTTATGTCATTAACTATTGTGTGATTAATGTTTTGGAAGGCGAATAACTGGATCATATACTCATATCTCATAAAATCCGCAATAATTTACTACTCTTACCTTTACCACGAATTTTTGAAACGATATCTTGACCCTTGGTGTCATATTCAAGTATCTCTCTGTTTGCCAGTAAAGCATCTGTAACTATAACTGAAGTGCGCAACTTGCGAAAAATTATAAAGCACTTCCTGAAATACCTTTTACACCCCGCCCGAAACAAAATGTGTTGTCTAATGTGTCCGCATACCCATGCGGCCTTACATTCAATAAGTCCCTACCTTCTCACGGAATTCCACACAGAAACAGTTTTAATTCCTTATATACATGCGAAGATTTAACGATAATGCTGTCCCCGTCGACGCTTGCAATGAGTAACAGGGAACGGAGTTACAGCTCCTCCCATTCGCAACCTCGGCACTGGGTAGAAGATCCTTCCAATTTCAGGCATGGGTCACTTTGCCCCACAGGAAAGACCCCCGTTACCCACTGAAAAAGGGGATGTGTAACCCGCAAACTCACGTCAGTCTAGATACCCTTGCCGAAAATCACACCTGAGACTAATCGGTCGTCCAGTCCGTAGCCAAGTCACAACACCTACTACGACATCTCGGTACGCCGCCATACATACAAAACTAATCTGCAATTCCATATGGACACTTTTATATCATCAAGTGTCATCTTTGTACATTTAACCCTCAGTAAAGAATTCTTATGATAAACTGAAAATAAAGACGTCACAATGTTTGAATTCTTACCTGACGTCTCTTTTCCTTCAACAAGCCGATCAAGGGTTTCATTCTTAACTTCAGAGCCACAGATCTGGCCAATCGAGGCGGCTAACAAGAGGATCAACAGGGAAAGCAAATATACGGACCCCATCGCAAGATATTCCGTGTATCACTCGTGAGCGCTGTGAGTAAGAAAATTCATTACCAGCATAATTCAACAATAAAACTACAGAATAAAGTGATCAGTAACATCATTGACTGTATATTAAACTTATTTTTATAAAAGAGTGGAACATGGTTCATGTTATTTAAGATGGAGTTCTGTGGTGGGCCGTTTTGTGAACTTGGTAATGAGCATTCCGGTTCTACGTATACTACGAGAATGTTCTTGAAAGTTGAGTGACTACGCAGAAAGAGTCCCGTTCCAAGGAGTTAGTTAGTTAGCTAGTTAGTTAAATAGTTATTTAGTTAGTTAGTCATTCAGTCAAGTCAATCAGGTAGTCAGTTGTATGCTTACGAAAATAGTGGCTTCAAATGCTCTAAAGTTGGCATGCAAATTAAAGATCGAAATTAAATAAAAACCGAAATTATAAATTGACCTTCAGGCGCAATTTTGATTAAGCAAAACAATCAGTTTTGCTTACGCCTGTAATGCTCGAGTATTACATGGCAAAATTCAGTGCAACCTGAAGGAAATTAACAAATTCAATATTTGTCATGTAAGTCGAAAATAACATAGATTATGACACTGTACTTACTCCAGCTACTCTAAACCAGTCACATTCCTTCCCCATTGCTAGCCATTAACTTCGTATTCTTCGTAATTAAACACATTCATTTCACTCAGCTCCTACTGTCTATTGACGAAGTCCTGATGTGATAATGAACAATTACTATTGTCTCCAGATAACGTCAAGACAGAAAGTACAAGGTTATAAAAGAAGCCAGGCAGGGTTTTTACGTCTTCGATCATTTCTCGATCTGTTACTTGCGACCTGGCATGTGCCAGCACGATAGAAAACAGGAAAATCGGCGACAATCTTTTTCCTGCTACTATAGTGCGAGTCTTAAACGGTAAAGCAATCCCTGTACAGACCATGAGGGTTCCAGGAGGTTGAAGCTCCCAAATTTCCAGACAATCGGCACATGAAGGTGGTAAGGTTGTCAGTCCTAGGCACCGGCGGCCTCTACCCTCCAGGATGTACTCCTGGTACTCATTTCTGTTAGAGGCTGAGTCGCCCCAGGGCCACAGTGCGGACGGAAGCATTACGTCAAAGAAAAATTACAATGGCGCCATCGGGAATCGCACCTGCGACCTTCCGCCTTGTAGCATAGTGTCTCAAACAACTGCACCACTCTGTGCAAAATACCCAAGCCTTTACGATGTTTCAGCTATGATAGCGTGTAATCAACAGATAAGAAGCCGAAGATAATGAAGCAAATACACGTATGTATGTGTGTAAGTGGGTGTGAATGCAAACTGCGTCGACGAAGTTTCACAGCAGACACTTTGTTCACGACATAAAAGACACAATAAAGGACTTGCAATATTATCAGGCGAAATACGACATAATATTTCCATTTAATGTGGAAATTCTTTGTTAATCCTGAATTTCCTCCTTTATCCACTGGAAATTACATATGTTACTTCTCGCTATCAGTATCACACACGTTGGTGGCGAATAAAACATAAGAAAATAGAAACTGCTCAAAACACACGTAAAAATAAATCAATCCCTGTGCAAGCTATAACAGCATATTGTGTGAGTGCTGGTATAGCTACACGCATTCTTAACATCGGCGTTAGATGGAGATGAGTGATCAGCTTCACGCTCTTGTCGCTTTATTCCTAAGGAAACAGTCCCCGCTACCCACTGAATAGCAGACTGGGTGGGCCCCAGCAATGGTCTGTAAGCTTTGCAGAATAAAACAAGTTCTTGCCACTACCGCCAATTCTTCGGTCATCCAGGCCGTGGCCTAATCTCTGTACCGTAAATGACCTCCCGATCAAAACACGGAGAGCACAAAAACTGTAAAGCCTAGGTAACAATAATCCAAGACCTTCCCACCGTAATGGGCGAGGAAGGTACGTAAACACGAACATTCCCACAAGTAGTAACACAAATAGCAATCAAGCCTGCGCTGCCATTATTACACTACAAATATTACAGCACTACAATATTAAAATATTTCTTCCCTGACTAATATTAAACCCCGTATAAAGAAAATCCTGATGTTCACAACGTCAGATGTGTTAAGGCACAGGACCTGTAAATGGGTAGGTTCTTCAAAACTTTACAATTATTACCTGAATTTCGACAAAAAAAAATCCTCCAAATCATCACTATTCATCTGCGAGATTTTACGGTGTCAAATCCAAAAAAGAGTTACAATTTTTGCCTATCAGTCCCTTGGTCAAAAAATTTTCCAAGCTAAAGTCTGTCTGTGAAATTTCGATACTGCTTGAGCATCATTTGTGATGGTGTGGGACATTCAAGTTGAACAATCAGCTCTGTCAATAATTCAGTGCTACAAGTTGTCAAACAATGTACCTGCAAATTTCGAAACCCACAGCTGTAAAAAGAAGCACATGGGCAGAGCCTTTTAGGAAATTCGCCGTATCTTGTGTGTGTGTGTGTGTGTGTGTGTGTGTGTGTGTGTGTGTGTGTGTGTGTGTGTGTGTGTGTGTGTGTCAGCGCAGAATTTCTTCACATCATTTTGCGTTCTAAGAACACCGTACCGAAGAGCCACTTCTCGATTGCATTTCACAAGCATGTAACCCACTTACCTCAGAAACTATCACGCTCAACCAAATTTCATTTTTATAACCAGAACTTCAACAAAGGCTATCTGAAGTTCAATTATGATTTAAAACGCACAGTGCTAACAACGTAAGTTCATTAAACAACATTATGTGTATGCACTCACCTGGTCTGTGGCACAACATCAGCCTCAATACTATTCTGAAGCTTTCATGGCACAGATAAGATTATTGTTATAACTGGAGTAAAGTACGAAATTTGATAAGTATTGTTTGTGTACGATAATCCATGTTTACTCTTAATAGCTACTTAAACCATAATTATCTTGTGGAATTTATTCACTTAAAAATACGCTTCTTGAGTACGTGGTAGCAAATAAAGTTTGAAAGGTTACGAAAAAATTGTAGGTCATTCTACACAAATTCAGAATATTCTTACGCTAAATATTTCTGAATTATTTAACGACTCTTTCTCTGCTTTACAGGTAATGTAGTGTAGCAAGGAAATATGATTATGAATAGTGAACTGGAAGAATGTGGAAGATAGTCCTATGGTCTAATCTCGGTACTAACGTCGTATTTATTTGGACGTCCTGAAAAACTCCACGCAAAACGTCACTTAGGACAATTGGGTTTGAACAGACATTCGAATCCCACACCACTTTAATATATATCGAGGCTGCCAAACAGTAGACCACGACGTTCGGCATCATTCTGTTCCCGTAATTTCAGTCTCTTGTTTCAGACTCGACGTCTTACAACAAACAAGCCTGTTGTCTTCTTGCTACTTTCTCGCGCTCTGACCATAACGAAAACCACAATATGATACTAGCGACCAGTGCTTAACGCCGTTTGGTTGCTTGGTAACAATGTAATGCATAGAACAATCAATAAAACGTAGCTGGGTAGCACAACCTTAATAGAAAATAGCTAACGGGTTTATTCATGATATTGCAATAATACGTAAAGACTGAAGACGTGATAAAAGTAACGATTAATTTTTGAGCTGTTTAAATACGCCATTTTACTACATACAGTGCATACAGTAGATCGAGCAGGAAAATTATCGTGAATAGCGAGCAGAGAAGGCAGATTATTTCGATGTACTAACCGGGTATTCGGATGGAGATTCTAAATGTAAAGACAAAGAATCTCTACATGGATAGCCAGTAACACTGAGAAGATCAAAACCGTGTATTCCCTAAGAATGAAAGCCAGAAATACTGCCATTGCAATAGTCTGCAGTGTAAATATTTATACTAACTGACTTGCGTTTTAGATTTTCAGCAGAATCGTTCTTGAAAATTGATCGCTGCTTAGTTAGTCTAATATTTGCCCGGATAATACGGAACCCGAATTCCCAAATCACAGCACTGGAACCTATTATGAAGGTGAAAACAATTCGTAATATCAAATAATCGTCATTTGAAAATACCCTTTTAATATTAATATCCCATAGAGTCTATCACTTAAAAGTGGTACTTTCCCTTCTAGTTTCCTAAGTACAATTTTTGTATTTACTCGTATGTCGCATTCCTCCCACATATTTTACCTACATGCCAATCTTCTTACCCTCCTAAGGCATGAAGTTCCAAAATATTCCCATGTCATAACTTATTTATCATCCTTTCGATTTTACAATGTCAATGTTAAAAAGATGCCAACACATGCAATAACTAAACTCTTTATTTTCCTTATAATTCAAACACTTTTCGTAAATGGGATATAAGTTTTCAGGTATAACATGGAAATTGTTCGAAACAAGCCTTACTCCTTTTGGGAGAATGGCAGATAAAAGCAATGCAGTACAAGGTATTAAATATACACCTTCTTGCATGTGCCTTTCTTTTGTGGGTTAGTTTTGTCAATAGCGTAATTTCTACTCTTATTTTGTACAGTTGTACATTTTCTGACGATTACCTTCGCACCACCAATATTATATTTGCAACAGAGAAACATCAGTACCTATGACCGGTGGAAGTAAAAGTAACGTATCTGGAATCTATACACTTTTTAATACCACACGACGTCCTGTGTGAATGAGCACGCTCCGAACCAGGGAAAATTTAACATCTAGGATTAAGTGCTGTAATGTTGGAGAAGTCAGGTGCTTATAACATTATCTTATCGGCCTATCGGTCCTATCAATCCTGAGACAGTTGTCAGTGTGCTCAGAAATTACAGTTTTAAGGTCAAATGGGTCAAATAAGTAAATTTTATCAAGTGTGTGATTGATGATTTTTGTAAATTATCACTGGTGCAACAATCTAGTATATGTTGATAAGTGTTGGTATGCAGCAATAAAAGTTCTGTACAGGGCCCTTAATGGGGCTTAAAGATGCCGGTTACGTAACGTTGTTGTCTGTAACAAAATATATACAGCATGACACACAAACTCATATTTCATTTCACATTCATAAGTAGTTCTGGGGAGAACGTATAATGCTTGCCTTCCTTGAAGGGCTTCAGTCTGATGTTGACGATATAGAAAAATGTAAGTTAATAATTACACAATTTGATGGCGCATTATTGCGTACACTCTCCACTACTATATATTTAAAATAAGTTAAATTTGTGAGATTAACCTCAAAGGTTCACAATTTTGCCGTGTTTGTAATTAGTAAAACAAAAACATTATTACAATGTTAGTCGCCTACCTCTGTAAAAAATTTCGCAACCCTCATCTGGAGATTTATTAAATATTGCCACAAATCATAAAGCTTTACACACTTCTCGCAAATTAACATAACTCGGGTATTATTCGAAGACATGCGTATTACCAAACTGAATTTCAGTTGCCTACATTAAGTGGTCCTCATTGCTACCGTATATCTGGGCGTCACACTCCCCGGATGTTCCTCTCTCTTACCTTCGCTGAAGGCGTAATTAAATTTAATGTGTTCCATGTCCGTGCACTATATTATACAAAAAACATTAATCACCAACAAATGCACAAAGAGTTTTTTCATCAATTGTAAAAACACACTCCTACATGTTTGGACCCTGCTGGGTCATCTTCAGGGAGAAACTTCCCGTTGTCGTTACACTAGGTTGCACTCTTTGTGGTCACGGCTTGTACAAGCCGAGACCACAAAGAGTTCACGCCTCCAAAAGCGGCGCAGTGAACAGTCAACAGCACATTCTCGCTCAACTGTATAGCGCAACCTAGTGTAACGACAACGGAAAGTTTCTCCCTGAAGATGAGGCAGCAGGGTCGAAACATGTAGGAGTGTGTATTTACAATTGATGAAAAAACTCTTTGTGCATTTGTTGGTGATTAATGTTTTTTTGCGTAATTAAATGTTCTGTCGAAAAGCGATTACCTGTCGTTCTTGGATTGTGAGAAAAACGGAACACGGGATTTCCAGGTGTGGGTAAGTCGACTACTCAGATTCGGCAAGCATGATGTCTCATCCTCAGGTAGTATTAACGTGCGGTACGTTAACGGACTGCATTGTTCTACACTCCACGCAGCACTGGGGAATCAAACAACAGTCTAACTTGTATCTCAATTTATTGTCACTACGACAAATTTTTAGTGATTCACCACAGTTCACTGCGGAACTTTGTTTGAAACTTAGCACTTTGAAAAAATCACGTTTTAACTGCAGTTGGCTGTGCGATGGCCGAACATCACGGGCACAAAGAATTCGCGTCTGAACCGCTCCAGACGCCGAAACGGAGAGACCCGTCTTCAAAGACAGCTCGGTACATCTCAACGCAATTACACCCCTCTCTAAACTCAAACAGTAATCCTATTGGCTGAAATGCAAATATGGAAAAATCCCATAGGCCGAATTCAAAACTTGTTAAATTCCTCTAACCTAATTGATTAAAATACGCCCGCGCTGAGTGTATCTGGCTTAACTTTAGACACCCCATCTACGCAATTAGCGTCCAGTTCACGGTTATTTACGGCACAACCGATGGCAGTTTCCCTACTGATAATTTATGGGTGCACAGCTGTCAAGTGTAACATCTCTCAATAAAACTCCATCTTCCTAAACTTTTAGAAACTTGACAATTGAGAAAAGCTAGCAAGTCCCTTTCTTTTATTTATTTTTTTATTTTGCCTTAACTGTGCCCCCCCCCCCCCCCGCATGTACTTCATAGCTGTAGGTCGGACCCTTCTCCGTAGCTGTGTCTTCCTACACAAAATGTTCTAATTATCGAAGCGAAATAAAGTAGGATGCCTACCAAGACTATGTTTAGGCTTCGAAACCAGAGTGTCCGATAACATCATGTAGGTCCACGTCATAATTTCTCATGATCACCAGCCCGATGTACATATATATTTAGCAACGGTCAAAGTCGTTACAAGGAGGAGGGCGGGGGGGGGGGGGGGCACAGACCAAGAGGTAAAAGGTGAAAAGGTAAAGTTTTCCCTGCCCATGCCATGAAGGCATATAGGAAGGGCTGAGGTATAGCTCCACTTGTTCTAAACCTGGGCACTAGGTGAAAGCAAGTGGTTAATTTCATGCCCCGGTCGCTTTACACCAGGACAGAATCCCGGTACGCACTGGAACAGACAAACAACGCAGTAAACCTGCCTTTCATTGTGCAATACGTATTGTAGGCTGTCCCATTAAATGAGGAGCTTCCGTTCAGCACAATATAACACACTCCGTTACGTCAGTGCACTGCCCCAAACAAGGAGTCGCAGTTTTAAACATTAATCTCGTTTTCATTTGGTGTGACAAAACTTTAGTTTTCCGAATGATTATTAGGTCTACCTGTAGACAGTACTCGTAACACCAATTATTACTAAAGAATTAATATGCAATAATTGGAATTGTTACGTGTCATTTTACATCGTGTCTTCGTTAATCGCTTATATAACTGCGTAAGAGAATGCACAAAACTACACAGAATTCGCAGTGAAAAATGAGAAATTAATCACCACTTTTAATATTCTTAAATGACGAAATTTAAGATTCTACACAAAAACGAGTACAGATTTCAAGTCAAATGGATAAATAAACGTGCACTAAAACAGAAATTCTGTGGGAGAGATAAAGTGGAAGCACAAGGAAAAGATTAATTGGACAGTGAGTCCGAAACAGGCAATAATGCTTATCGTATATAGTTCGGGAGAAGAGGTTACGAAATTTCGGAGAAGAAGCTTGCAGAATTACAGAGAAGCCCAATTATCATCCCATTCTGTTTCCTTTATGAACTGTGCAAAGAGAGCTAACCTCCATAAGTTTAATACGAAATACGTGGTACGGGAATGCAGGGAACTTCTGTACGCCCTGTCAATCTGAAACGGATAACAAACACTGAAGATCTGTCAGTTCCGACCTATGAGAACAAACCGAACAAATGAAAACATGAAAATATTCTGACATGGTCTGCGGGTTCCATTATTCCTTTATCAGGTACGATTCAAGGTCACTAAAAAAACTCGTATATTTCAGCTACAACAAATGAATAGCTAATTCTGAATACTTCTCTCTTTGTCCATTTCGGTGTATTTGCATGTCCACTACCTGTATGCTGCTTTTGCATTGACTTGTATTTTATCTTGTCATGGGGCGAAACCCACAAACTTCCCCCCTATTAACAGAACCTGAATATTCAGCAGTGGTAATACCAAAGCCAGTCAATAAATACGCCTCTATAGCACTTCAGTTAAAATTCTCACGTCCCCCGACCCTTGTTAATACGCGCCACTCATCAATTGTCCCGTTTGTCCACTTTCAAAAATGTTTTTACAGCCAAGTTCTGCGCACCTTTTTCTCCCATTCGAGCTACATAACCTAACCTTCGCAACCTGGTTGAACTACGCAACCCCAGTGGTACCCAAATTGTGTTCTATGGAGCCCAGCGGCTTCTCTGCGTGTTTCCAGAGGTTCCTAATTACAAATGTCAGCTTTAGAGGTTTCTTCAATAAATTATATTTTTCTAAAAAAATAAAATGGTTTAATTTTACATTCCATTTAATTGACATTACCGCTAATGAACTGTAGGTGCATTTATGAAATCCCGTGTAGAGTAATGGTTCGAAAACAGAAGAGACACATTATTGAATTTGTTTCGGAAACCAGCTAAGTCACCACAAACTACCCTTCAGACCAGCGAGTTCAGTCCAATTACACTTAATTCAGTGGTATGAATTAGAATTTCTTCTTTCAGAGTGATGTAATGTGTTCGGCCACATTCAGTTTTTAACGTGTGCGTTTCACTGGTCCAGGAATACTTCAAGTTTTGTCAAAAATTTCAAGCGTAAGAAGGAAAGTGTAGGAAATACTGGCCCACATTATATTTTTTATAACCACACGCGGTATGATGCCGTTCGAAGTGACCGCGCGGTCTGCGGCGCAAACTGTCTTCGGCAGCCCAAAAAGTGGGACTTAGGCGTCAGTGTATGTAAATGCTTTTTCTATAGTTGCGTTGTCTTGTGTCAGGCCTTGCGAAGGGCCGATGCAGGGTAGAAAAAATCCTACTAAGTATAAAAAATTCAAAGTTTCATAAATTAATTCTGAGTTGGAACAGGCCAGAAGGCCCAGACCGTATAAACTAAAAAGTAAAAAGATTAGTATATGATGAGCAACAGAAATCATAATTTAGCTGATGTCATGGCCTGCTTTTCCTGATTACTTTTTTCCTTCTTTTATGCAATTTTAGTTGGAATCCTGAAGGTACTACACTGCTTAGAAGACCTAACATTAGACGCAAGGCAAATATTTTAATGGGCCGTAAGGCAAATGTGAGGGTGCACGCTGGATTCATCTGGCTCGGGTTGTGTCCATTAGCATGTTCTTACGAACACGTCAACGAACTTTCCATTTCAAGAAAGTCGTGTTCATTAGTTGACTAACTAAGCGAATATTAGCGTCTCAAGAAAGTATCTGATCCATAAAGTTGGCCAGTATGAAATAAAAAAACAATATTCATGTTGCCCACACATGTTTACTGATATTTAGACATATAAACTGATTACTTTAGGCCACTTTTGTTGTCATTTATGTCCGGAAGCAAAGCAATGCTACTGTCATTGAGACACAAGGTAACATCAAAACTGACAGGAGTGAGGACTTTATTTCATTACACGCAGAACTTCACCATACATACACCGCTTTGAAGCCACTGAATGTTAGAACTGCTGTGTGGTGCCTGTTTCAACAGATGTTCAAGTACTTGGTATGTCTACTGATACTGCCGGTGCTAGTGCACTGTTTCGGAGAATTAGAAAGTCGTTACAGAAATGAATTATTTCCAACAAACTGGACAGGTTAGTTGTCTGTGTCTGTACGCAGCAGTACGATTGGACAGAGAAAAATGTCATGCATGAAAACAGCTTTTCAAAAGTAATGTTCTGGGACTTGATTTGTGATAATCCACTCGTTTTTTAGCTTTATGTTACACAGACCTACACTTTAAGACAGCCGGAAAAATTGCCCTTTTACAACTACCATATTGTGCCACTTGAAATTTCCTTTTAAATTTTGCATAGTCTGTGACGAACATCACTGGATGTAGGCCTGCAGCTTTCAACAGTGGTCTCTCTAGATAAGTCAATTCGGCTACTACTACCATCTTCAGTTATATACCAACTGACCTGACATTACAGGACGTTACTGGAAACATATTATTTCATACGCTTTCATTCATAGTTTTTAAATTCAAATACTGGAAGTGGAAGATTAGGAAGTAGAGCACTGACCTCCATTTTCATCCCAAACAATGCTGTTGATATTTACTTGCCTTGGTAATACTTATGTTGTGGGGCGTTATCTAAACTGTGCTGTAGAAGTAGGTATAGTGGCTGTGTCACAGGGAAATACACTATTGTGTGAAAATTCCGTGAATAAAATGGTGGGAAACAAAGGGGTGTTCTACACTGAAGTGCATCTTTTCAATTTACTAAGTGTCTCTTAGACGCATAATAACGAAAATTGGAGGGTTCTTTACTATGCCAGATTTCGGAATGAAAATAAATCAATTTAGTAAAACATGAATGAAGAATACGCTAGCAGAGCAGTAAGCCCAGGTATACCCACTACTTATAGGTCTATGCATTAATTCCAGACGGGGACTCTTTGTCTCACGGAGAAGCCTACGTCGACAACATTTTCAATAAGGTGAGATTGATTCGTTACATATTCAATGTGTAAAGATTAAAACAAGATTAACAATTTGAAAAGCTATCACGATCCAATCACTCAGAACGTTTAAAAGGTAAAGATGCTCACAAAAACAGAACAAGTTACACGTATTTATAATTTTGGAACCTCTCCGTCTTCGCGTTTTAATGGTAAAAGCGAATCCCCCACACTTCAATTTACGAAACAATTACTCCAAAATTTTATTTTGTATTCATTGTCAGTAAAGGGCCTTACAAGCTTTCGAAAGGAAAGATTTTGGTAAATTTTTATATAATCACGCCAGTAATGCTCAAAATGTCAGTATTACAGAAACCCCCCCCCCTCCAAAAAATACATTTTAGCAAAAGATTAATTGAAAACGGAAACTTTATTTTCGATTTAATTTGCGACAGTGATAATGGCGGCACCTTCCATTAAGACCGCTACCTACGCATACTACATCCTTAGACTAACATAAATGCGGCGGTGGTGGAGGAGTGCAGTTGCTTCAGTACGCCTACCATTTTACCTTTCTGTAACCCCGCTTAATCGTAAACTCTGCCAAACAATATGAAAATTGGTATCATATTTTTGTATTAGCATATATACATATACCTAATAATTCGGAAGAAAACTAAGTCTTATTATAAAAAATTATATGTTTGTGCAACGCATCAAGACGGTACTAGATACGTACACTCCGCAAAATTATTGCGTCAGCAATTAATCTTTTGGAAGCTATAACCCACAACTGCAACACATAAGTGAAGTTAAGAGGAGACACTTATTTTATATCAATTATACATATCAGTCTTCTACAGCACTTTGTATGATCATTGCTGATAACAAATCTCGCAAGATCCTGAGCTAATCCGATACAGTTCAAAACATGAGTCTCCTCTTCTTACCTTCCTCCATGAGTAAAACACTTTTTGTCTCACGTAACATATAGTAGTTGCACAATTAAAACAATACGAACCTTAAATTTCAGATTCTGTCGAATAATAGAGCAAAAACGGAAGCTTTGATACAGCCTTTTCCTCTTGAAGAACTTTACTTTCACGATAACGAAAGAGAATTTTCCATGTAAGTATACGTCAGAAAGCTGAAACGTGCATGTCTCCCGTTACAGTTGCAGGTACTTAGTCTGATCTCTTCTAACAGACGCACGAAGTTCATTAATATTAACCCAATATAGGCGTAAATGAGGGAGATGGGACATGTCCCGTCAAGGAGGGGAAAAAAAATATATCAAAGTCTTCATTAAACTCCACCAGAATTCATCACGTGGCAGACACAAGAGAGCTGGAATTATGCATTTAATAATATAACACAATGCGTTTACAGAAATATGATGAGAAAATCAAAGATGGTTCGACTGGCTCAGGATAAGGCTCAACCGCAGATATTAGAGCAATCTTACGGTTTTATAAAATTAACAATGCACGAGTTGCAAGACTTGAGGTTCTCGGAGTGGTGCTGCTGAAGGTTCAAGCCTTGCGGAATGTTAGGCCGTGTCGACTGGTAAATAGTTACAGACATTTCAAAGGAACATAGTGATTTTATCTTCCGGGTCAAGCAGTCAGATTAAAGAAGAGATGAAAAGAATTTCTGAATTGGGTAACTAAGCGTTTTTATCTGTGTGTTTAGTCAATCCCACGCAATAGCTTGTTACTAAAATAAACGGGCAAGAAGAGATAAATTCATCTTTCTTTTTGTGTACTAATAAATATGTTATGTTTCATGTGTGTGCGTGCGTGCGTGTGTATGTGTGTGTGCGCGCGCGCGTGTGTGTGTGCGCGTGTGTGCGTGTGTGTGCGCGCGCGTGCGTGCGTGTGTGTGCGCGCGCGCGTGCTGGAAGGCAAACGCACAAACGATATGTTTCACTTGTAGGCACCTTCATAAGATGCAAGGCTCATCCGAGTTTGTGTTCAAAATAAAGAAGCTGCAAACAATTCTAAAGGAACGCCACGTAGAACTGGACCTACTGATGCCAAATCTTTTTGTGGGAGGTGCTTACGAATGTGACAGAATGGCTTATGGAGATTACGAGTCAACGTCATCCGGCAATTTCAGGTAAGAATGAAAGGGAAAGTTACTCATCCACAAAACTACATTAGCAGAACAGCTGAGTCTAACAAAAAGGAAATAAGATGGGCTTGCATAATTAGGAAATTAACAATTTACATTTTCAACAAAATAACATTGTACTGATCAAATAAGTAAGGATTAGTTGGACAGGACATAAGACAGTCATAGAGAACTGTCTACAGAAGTTTAGTCCGAAATCGTAAGGGCAAAAGACCCCTTAGTGGCAACTAGTCTTAAAGCCGTGCACATTAAACTTATCTTAATGACATGTTGTGAGCATGAAGGGGCTAAACTGAGTTCCCGTGAGTCAGGTACGGTCCAGTGGTGAGCTGTTGTAAGTACGGTAACGAACTTTCGGGTTACTTAAAAGTTTGGGACAGTAAGACTGTTCGCTTCTTAAGGAGGGCACCACTATATGGCGATGTTCATTTAATTAATATGAAACCAGAATCACTTTGTAGTTAAGGGAAGTACGTGTGCATTGTTTCATTATTATATAACGTATGTATGCCCGTATGTGTATGTATGATACGTATGTGTGCGTCTGTAAGTGGACTAAAGGATCAGAATTTTTTCTATGTTATTAACTATGCATAATTTTAATAATTTTTAGGTTGGCGTTAAACAACTTAACTGCTGTGGGACTTGCAACTCTGAAAATAGAAAAAAACTCTTCCTTGAAAGTGGATAAAATGCGGCTGATGTACTCGAGTACTTACAAAAGAATACAGGTAGGGTTTTTCTGCTATAACAGGACCATTGATCCTGGATGAGCAGGGACTTCCGCTTACTATTTGGTGGTTTGTGGGACACCAGTATTCAGCTTTTGAATTCCCTCGCTTCTATTAACTTGTACCGTATAAATTATGTCAAAAAACATTGGTGTTTTACATGCTCTATCTTTTTATTTCATTCTAAATTTCTTACAAGTATCAACAATATGGAGGTAGGGTGTCAGAAGCAAGGAAGTGTGTCAAGACAAGAGGTACAAAAAAAAATTGTCAGTCGTATTTTCAAAGCCAATGTATTTCCTTTCTGAATGGGGGAGGAGAGAAACGTATACAGAATCATGGTAGGGATACCTAATGTAAGAGACAAATTGGAAGGCCTAAGTGTACATGGGAGGACATTAAAAAGTATCTTAAAGAAAGAGAATGGGATGGCATGAACTGGGTTCGTCTGGCTCAGAATATTGACAAATGGCAAGGTCTAGTGAACACAATAACGAACCTTCGAGTGCTATGAAATTTGGAAAATTCCTTGACTAACTGAGAAAATATTAGCGTCTCCAAAAGGCTATAAGTGATAGAATTAGTCATTTAATTTATAATATTCCAAGCCTTACACCACGCAGTCCCTTCTTCCTTCGAATTGCGTGCCTAATGGGCTCCTATTATATGTAAGAATACAATTTGTTTCTTATTTTCTGTTTCCTGTATCCTACAGCAAACCTAATAGAAAACGCCTCCGAATATCATGGCAAATATTCAACACTGTCGCAGAGATGTGCAGCAGGAGATGTTTGCAGCAATGCGAGGGTATTTAATGCAGCATCTGAGCGCATTTCAAATCTTCATTCTCTCTCTCTCTCTCTCTCTCTCTCTCTCTCTCTCTACACACACACACACACACACACACACACACACATATACGTATATATATAATGCTCGTTTATTTTAATGCCCTCTCATCTTTATAATACAAGCACATCCCAAAATGTATTTCCTAAATTACATGAAGACAGCGTAATTTAATTTGGTCACATTGCCATATTTAGGGAGCTCTTTGCTACAGCACATCTCTCCCTTTCTTCAGGCAAACTTCCGAATAGTACATAGTATCGCACTTCATTCCACTAGTGCTTCTCTGCATAGCCTTTACAAGTTATTATTCACTAATCAACAGATCATCAAGGCTATACTTACAATCTGAGCTACTAAAAGCTTCACTAAATAAATCAAGAATAAAGAAATACAGAAGAATGGGCAAACAAAGTTTCTGAAATCAAGTGAAATACAGCAAATTTCCCTGACCCAGTTACAAACGAAACTGCATTCATAGTGAGACTGGCCAGTGTCGTATTATTTAATTTGCGGGGATTCTTTTCAGTCAGTAACACGACTGCAACTGGTGTAATCCGTGGCTTAGCGTACAGACTTCACTCAGGCGTTCTTTACTCGTTAAATAGCACAGGCTTCACGATACACGGGTAAATGTAATTTCATTTATGCCAAGAAGATAAGTAGACGTCTGGCCTTCATTGCGACCTCTTTCACGAAAATTAAAAGCTCAAGACGACTATGCAAATGTTTTATAAGAAATTTCACTCAAATCATAAAGTAAATGCAGAAAGTACTGTGAGAAATTTGTTTCCACTGCCAAGTAAAGTATGGCTTGCATTGCAGTGATTTTCACAAAACACAGTTACTCAGTAAACTGTAGATATACCCTTTCCCAAATATTACCTAAATCGCACATAGAAAGCTTAAAATATGGGCACAATTTTATTTGCGCCCTTACGTAAAGTATGGCTTCCAGTGTACCGATTTTTACGAAACAAATAATTACCAAATGGAATCACACGAGGTTCTTCTATACCCAGCTTCACTCAGTTCGATCAAGGCTGGAAAATACAGGTAAAAATTAATCTACGTCCGTATCATTGCCCCAGTTTTGGAGACATGCTTGCTCCACAACTTTGTGCAAAGAACTCCTTTATCGAATTTTACAACCAATCCGACCAACGGTTCAGTCGCTCATATTGGGTCACAAGCAGAGGGGCTGACTGACGTACATAGTCTCTACAAAAGGCCTTCATTTTTACTTATTAAACAATGCCTAAAAACTGCATAATATTGCTTAAATTAATAATATTGCTGTCATAAATTCGTTGTTTACATTATCAAATTCGTTCCTAATTTTTAAAAGAGTGCACTTTTATTTATAATGACCCAGACATTTCAGAAACCGAGTTCGAACAGGCTAACCGCAACGTGTAATCAGCAGTTCGTTGCCATCCCTCATACTGCCACATATTTTGAGGTACCGAAGTGCAATTCCTCTACATGAGGCAGCAGCACATTATTTGACTGTAGCCTCATAATTTTCCCGCCACTTTGAATATAGCAAGTTTCTGCACGCTGAAATTTCAGTAGAGGCCTATTTGCTCCGTAGTCTAATATCACTAAAATACTTTTCTGGTGGTGTTTAATGAAACAGAAAGAAGCATGCGTATTTCTCTATCCAGTGCAGTTCCTCTGATACTGAAGAATTTTATCAGCAATAGAATTTACGAATGTCTTATTATCTCTGCGAACAACGAAATTAGGTAAAATTCGTTTCCAGAAAAAAGGAGTGATGTAAAATGTCAAGGAAAACAGTTGGAAAGTCTTCTTCAGTTTTAATGTATTGAGCCGTGGTTTCTTTTTCGACTTGGAGTAAATTATATAAAGTTAATTCAGTATCCTTGTTAGAACTCCTTTGACAGGGGATCTACCCATTTCAAGAGCAATGCAACATGATACACACAAAGGTGGACATACATACATACATACATACATGCGTATAAACACACATATGCATACGTACCTACACACATACGTGCGTGCGTACATAATACATACATACACAATACATACATGCGTACATACACACATATGCATACGTACGTACATACATACATACGTGCGTGCGTGCGTACATACATACATACATACATACATACACACACACACACACACACATACACATATCGTACGTCCATACATACATACACACATATGTATGATTGTATGTACGCACATACGTCGTATATCCACAAGTTGAGCGGGATGCCAACCCGCCACGTCAATGACTGTCATGTTTTTAGACCGAAGGCACAACGGTACAGACAATGGTAGTCGTGTTAGAAACTCCTTGCATTCCACCTTTTTTGTTCCTGCACTTGTATCCGTTTTGTAAGCACATCATACGATTGCGGACTCTAAAAGAACAGCAGCTCCTGTGTCAAATCTGGTTACAAAAGTTGACCTTGACAGCGACCGCTAGCGGTGATTCGTAACTGGGTTTTCACAGTCTAACCCACTCAGTTATTTACGTTGGGTTTCACCCACACATTTTCCCGCCGCATGTTGCTTATTCTTCTAGGATTTTCAGTTTTAAAATAAAACACAGCTTTGATTCAATCCAGGTTGCTGATTCATACAGTCACAACAATACAAATAAAATATGAGGAAATGGTGTCGTGTGAAACGGTAAGACGCAATTCATGACTCCGTATTTCCACGAACTTTTTAAAACATCGAATATTCACGAAGGACCCTAATCTAATGTTTCATTTTATGTGAAATTCAAATCGAAATACCTCGAAACACTTCTCCTATATATGTCGTCACGGGGTGAGCTCTTAATACGACATAACGTAAAATGGATGTCATGTGAAAGAATATTTGATATTTTTAAGCCTACATGTGGCAAAATACAGACAAAAAATATGTACACTGTAATAACTTACTATCTTTCTTCGTAGTAAAATTTATGACTCTACTCCCTTACTTAGACCTGCTACTGATTAATTTTGTCAATAAGTGACTGGTTGTGTAGTTTCTTTAACAACTCTCTATCCATTTTAGATATAATTTAGCTGAAAAATATTGCAATGTGACAAATTTAAATAATTAGGAAGTGATCGTAGCCTATTTAAACGTGTTAAAGATATGTTTATGTCTACGCAGAAGTAAACAGGACCGACTTGAAAACCCTTAGAAAGCATCATCTGTGTCCCGATATAAATCCGAACCGGAACGCTTCTGAGTGCATCTCAGAAAATTTACTGCTGGGCAGATTTGTAGTATTATCTGCCCAGCCTAAGCACCAAGAAAAATTACGGATGCACAGTTGCAAAGAAAGCCTCTGGATGTTCTTGTCCTCCAAACTGCAAGACACACTTCGACACTTATTTATCATCACTCGAGTGTTTGCTGCATTTTATAAAAATATTCAACTACTGCCTCGCAAAAAGAAAAAACTTGTATCCTCCCTACCCGTTATTTACAACTTCAACGAACATTAAATAAACTCACTAATCCCACGATAATTTTTCTTACGTTTCAGGTCAGACAGCAGGAAACGAATCCCAGACTCTCCACTTTCATAACCAGTGTAGCATTTGGTGAGAATCGTCTTCGACAAAAATGGATTCCTGAATTATACACAGATTGAAAAAGAAAATAGAAGTACAGACGTAGTAGGCTTAAGAATTAAAATTTTGTATTTTTATTCGAGAGAAGCCCTTTATTAGGACATATTACCGTAAAATCTGCGATATCCGGCACCCTAGGGACCACAGGTTTGTCGGATATCGCAATTTTCCGGATATCAGAATATTGTACTTAATACGTATCTTAGTGTACCTAGCAACCTCATGGACAGACCTAACCATTTAACTTGCCACTCGATAACCTGTCCTGTTTTCCATGCTGCACTTTCTAGTCCTTTTCACCACTATTTATGTAACAAGGTGCAGTGGCGTTTGCATAACATAACAGAGTAAGTCGGTCCTTAATTAACTTAAACTCTTTCTCAGTTCGCCGCTTAATAGAGATTTTCGGATAATCCAATACCGGATATCACAGATTTTACTGTATTATTGGCGGCAGTATTTAGGTTCCCAAGGCTCCAGTCAGGGTAAGGAAGCGATGCTGGACATATGGTTTGTGACGGACACGCGCATCTATCTCAATTAGGCGCGAAATGTAGAGTAACTTCTTGACAGTGGGATTTCTTCTCCACATCACGTCACTAAGTTATAACTGACAAAACTAAACAACTAATTCCGTTCAGCATAGTCCTTCCAGAGAAGCTGATAGTCGTTTGCCTACTTAGATACCCCGCCTTTTCCATTGAAGCTCTTGTCACTAATTTCCACAGAAATTAATGAAAAATTATAAACGACGAATACTATATTACACTGCACACGGATACCAATTACTGACAGGCGCAGTAATAGTTTACCCTATTTCGGTAAATTGTTGTAATAATTATGGTATAAATATTCGTTTCGTAGTCCTGACCTCTTCTACCTACTCACAGTAGGTGTTGAGGTTGTTTATTTTCACTTGATCTCATACACACACATACCACAGTCGGTAGGACTCCTCTGGACGAGGGATCGGCCCGTCGCAGAGACCTCTAGCTGACAACACACAAACACTCCCAAGAGACAAACATCCATGCCGCCGGTGGGATGGGAACCCACGATCCCAGCAAGTTCTCGGCCGCAGACCTACGCTTCAAACCGCGCGGTCACTGGGATCGGCTGGTATAAATATTAATGTCGTTAAATTTTTGGTCTAACTCTCTGCAGAGGGACTAGTCTAATTTCACAAATCCACAGGAAACAATGCACATTGCCGGAAATGCATCTAAGTAGCTCTTAAAAATTCAGCTCATATATCACGGGAAATAAAATTATTATATTATTATTATTATTATTATTATCATCCGAATTTCTCATCTCTCAGCTTTAGCTGGTAAATATTCACCTATCCTGGGATATTTCATCAACAGGATTAGGCTCGGTGGTCTTATGTGTAATTTAGGAAATTTCTTACAATTGAACTTGTGCCAAGAATTACCACTTTTTGCATTTGTATATATGTGTTTGGGTGCAGGTTAAGTCTCGTTAGACTTTGTGACGGTGACTTTGGAATTATTCCCCTGGCTGAAATTACTATCGGGACCACTTGTACTGCGTCCTGCTTCCACATATCACGTATTTCGTTCGCCAGTTCTTGGTATTTGTTTTATTATTATTATTATTATTATTATTATTATTACCACCACTGACTTCAGTCCAGGTCTTGTACATGGTTCGTGGAACTGCTCACCGATTAATATCGGGGTACAAAAACTAGTAGTTAAATGCTGTTTAGGAAAACAGCCACTGTTTATTCTGAAAATCACAGAAAACGCGTACATGCAGAGTGTCCAGCTAAAAGCGGGACCCGCTCGTATGGTATGTAAATCTGCTTACAGCTGCACCTGCATAGTGAAGACACCGCCCGCTTTATAGAGCGGACTACATCAATAGCTGCATAGCGACAGGTGACGGCCCCCGCTGTTGTGTGTTCAGTTTCATGTTAAAAACATCTCTGTACAATGTGTGGAAAAAATACTGGTGTTACGTAGTAACCGATGTGTTTAAATTTATACTTCCCCCATAATAAAGTTCATAAATAATTTCAGTAGTAGTAGTAGTAGTAATAGTAGTAGTAGCAGCAGCAGCAGTAACAATAAGAATGAAACCTACAGCACCTTTCCTTATTGAATCAGTTGTCGGAAGAGCTGACACACACAGTTCATTACTGGGTCTCCAAAGGAGCTCAGTTTCTTCGAAAGTTAACAAAGAGTTACTTCCATAGAATTCTGAGATTAACAATGAATTTCTTTCCTTTGATTGCGCAGGAAAGATGGTCGTCAGGAAAATATGGCGGAGTTTAACCTACAACTTGAATACAGTTATCGAAGAAAAAGTCAACCTTGCTCTCCGAAAGCGACCTCTGACGCAAATTATTGGAAACAGTCAAACACTGACCAAATACAAGTAGGTGTCCAAAGAGTCGTAGTATTATGTACACGAATTTTTAACTTTTGAAACTGTTTGACCTGAAGGATTAAGTAGCTTTTTGACCATTTGTTAATGCTCTGTCTCAGGGCTTTTGTGACGGATTTACAAAAGCGTACAGCTGCAAGTATAATTCATTGCAGAAATATACCTTAATTCTATCGTCAAATAGTCTCGTAACACTAAAACGTCTAACATCTATAAGTGTGATAAACTGTGTAATCCAACCTCTAGTTTTTGCAGGGTTTTTAATGAGTAGTTAATAGTTGCACCTGCATGCGTGTACACGTTATATTACTGTTCTTGTTTCCAGAGAATACATTAAGACGACAACGGAGAGCGCCAATAAACTCGTGGATAACATAGTAGATTACGCCAAGGACTTGATACTGCAAAAATACAGCGACAGAATTAAAATACCAGACATTCGAGAAGGTTTTGAAAAAGAGGTAAAGATTTTGCCACAGATTGCAAAGTACTTTTTTGGTAAAATACAGATGAAACAAACGAATTAACACTTGGAAAAAGAAAATTTAAGTCACACTGTTCAAAAGCTCACAACTTCCAGTAAGTACACTGAATCCCTTTACAATAAAGAATGTCTCCAGACCTGCCGGTTAATGCTGTTTAACAGTCATGTAACAGTCATATGAAATACCGAATACTGTGCGTAAGGAAAGTGCAAAATTCTTGATTGTTGAAAGAAGGCGAAACACAGAGTAACCAGTGTCCTTTACAAAAGGTTAAGTGTTGCACAGGATATTTCACAGGCCTGTCAACTACACTAATAATTCAGAGGTGCTGGAGAAGCGAATGCCGTGCACGCATGCACGCACAAACACACAAGTGTAATCTGTGTGCTTAATGGCTCAGGCGGTTAGTCGCCGGGCTCCTACCGCGGAGGCCTGCGTTCGATCCCGGGTTAGTCCATGTGGAATTCGTGGTGGACAAAGTGGCACTGGGACAGGTTTTTCCCCGAGTATTTCGGTTTTCCCCTATCAATTTCATTCCACCGGTGTTCCATTACTTGGAAAAACTAAAAAAAAAAAAAGAACCACCTTTGTCTTCAGCTTCATCACAGGGTTGTACAATAAGCCTTAAGGCTGCGGTGAGTTCGTAGTATCAGCTGCGGGGCCCTTCTCCATAAAAAAAGTACTGAAAGAGGATAGTGGCGCAGAGTGTGGGAATGAAATTCGTAGTAGTTCCGATACGGTTGTAGGTAACGAGGGATAAGCTGCCATACGCTTCGAGCACTCAGTCAGTAACTATCATTTTACATTATCTCTATACGGCTATGCAAGTATAGTCTGTTATTGTCAAAGCAGAATTCGAGAACACGCTGTTATGGAAAATATTCTGATCAAAAAGCATTGAATTAACCTTAAAACGCACTGGTAAATATATGTAGACGACCTGCCATATGCATAAGCATAACATTCTCATAGCTCCCAGTGACTGTATTTATATATTTCATACGGTCTTACAACAAACGACAACTACTTCCCTAACCGACATTAGCCTGTCGGACACGCGTTTTCTGTGAAACAGTGATTCCATTTTCATGTATCATTTACATTCAGCTGGTGCTTCAATGTTAAGTAAATACGCATGTTCACTGCGTAGGTGTTGTTCGTCACCTGGAGGGGACATTTCTTGGCCAACAGTGGAACAGCTAGAGGGTGTCACACAGTGGAACGGGTGGGCGACACAGCATTTGCTAATGACAACTCCTCCTTCATGCATTTGTATGGCACCCTTGGATTTGAACATATAGATGTAAGTAGCCGTAATGTTAGCCTGCAAATACACTAGACAAGGTACAACTTCCTGGAGGAATTTCTTTTAAATGCACCATAATCTATCCCAATAAATATTTAATTTTTCTTCAGCAATCAGAAGGTTCGTCAACATCATAGTAACACAAACGTTTATCATCCACTTTACCTTTACACGGTTCTCCCCATTTCATACCTTCACATTCCTTCGAGATGCATTCCCTTGTAAGCGGTCTTTTTCCGTAACTGTTGCTTTCAATTTTCTTTTTTTTTTTACATTACTATTATTATTCATTCTTCATCCCTCCTTTCTTCCTTCCTTCCTTCCTGTCCTCTTCATTTAATAATACGTCAAAGGTCAAAGTGACTAATTTTAATTGAAATATTCTCTTTCGCTGCCAATACCAAGTCTCGAAACAAAAGCAGGAGTTTTGGATTTTGTACGTTCCAGCCTGCTGTTGTGTGAAAGGGTACAATAAAACACCTCATAAATATGTAGAAGTCAGCACTAATGTAAGATATGTATTATGTTGACGAATTATAGAGACGGCAGCGCATACAGGAAGCAGCTAAGAAGTCCTTTCATTTAAAAAAAAACCGCAACTTAGGCTTTGCATCCGTGAAGTAATTTAGGATAAATTTCCTGCCTGTTGATTGACTACCAACTACTGTTCGGGTCCGCCAAATGCCGATCACCATTATTTCAACAGTTTAAATTCAAATTTTAAATGCATTCTTTTCATAATTGTTCCTGATGATTTACTTCAGACATAAACCTATTGACAAAAATCTATTATCCATACAGGCCTTGAGAAACGACATACAAACGTCTAACATGTTCCCTGCATTACGTCAGATACACGCCTACGCATTACATGACGCTCATTCAATGCCAGCAGGGATTTCTCACTGGCAGAGCGACGGTTAGGTGCTAAGCGCCTACAGTTCCATGTCAGCAGAGACAGCTGTATCCGTGCGAACCTTCCAGACCTGCACAGATGCAAACAGCTTCCTGTCCAAACGGTATCGAAAGTCTTCTCCCGGTGATAAAATATCTTGAGCGTGAAGCTGTCTATTCGTCTATATTTATTGCCAAAGTTAAGAATGCTTGGAACGACCGTTCCACTCACCTTCATTACCTCATTGCGAAGTACTGAATTAAACGTTTGTTGAGAAACTTTGTAGCCGTTCGTATGAAACAGACATTACAGGCAATATGGACCAAAATTGAATTCAACAGAAGTTTAAAATTACTCTACGCGAGTCTTAGATCTGTTCCCAATTCCATGAAGCAGAGTCCTTTTTAAGATACTATTAGTGTAGCACTTCCCTGCTCTTATGGGACCTACATAACTATATACATGGATTATTATGCCCGAAGACTGGCATTTTCTAAATTCAACCAGTTCTTAACATGGAACCGTGACGTGTTATTTCAATTATCGAAAAACCACAAATACTACTCATAGCTAGTATTAATTAATCAGATAACACCTATCATATCAAACGACAATTAAGTATATATTAGTACAATAGCCTTCAAATTCTTCAATATCTGTGAGAACCCTTCTGAATAAGTCCGAATTTTCTCGGAACTCCATAAAGTAAGAATGAACCTTCTGGGTGCAAAAACAACATTACTTTCTAAAACATCAAATTTTACTTAAAAATAAAATACTTACGCGCGTTTATGACAAACACATTTTCATTTTTGGTGATTTACACCGAAAATATAACCAGCGCCAGTTATGTACAACGATGAGGAGGAGAATAAAAATGCGATCAAAAGTTGTCAGAATTATTTACCAGTTTCATGAAAGAAATGTGCTTGCGGAACCCCTGAAAGCCGACGGCAGAACACCTGGCTTCCGAAATACACAGTGTAACAAGTCACTGTTTGTTATATACCGTCCATAAAAACTAGTGACTGTAAGCGAGTTGTCCCTTCTGTAGATTGGAAAACATTAATAACGATCGTGCGTATGTAGCCTACACAAGCCCTGCGAGGCTTCAGTGGTGCTGCTG
The DNA here is from genome assembly GCA_013340265.1 of Coptotermes formosanus. NCBI lineage: Eukaryota > Metazoa > Arthropoda > Insecta > Blattodea > Rhinotermitidae > Coptotermes > Coptotermes formosanus. Next base: position 3,908,392 of record BLKM01012995.1, on the reverse strand, counting down.
AAGGCTCAGGTCACATGGGATTTTACGATGTGTCGATTAGTGAAAATTTACCGACGTTTCGAAGGATCGTGTGCCCTCATCTTCAGAGTCAAGCATTCTTCTTGGGCTATGTGACCCTGAAGATGAAAACAATAAGATCCTTCGAAACGTCAGCATCTATTTACACATCAATATGGCATAACATCCCAGAAGAACAGAATTCCTTTAAGCACACTTTACTTTTGTAAAGTTATTAAACCTGCCTAAGTGAAACATATAGCAGAGTTCGGGTAGGCAAACATCTGTCTGACACGTTCCCTATTAAGAATGGCTTGAAACAAGGAGATGCTCTGTCGCCATTGCTTTTCAACTTTGCTTTAGAATATGCCATTAGGAGGGTTCAGGCAAACCAGGAGGGCTTGAAATTGAATGGTACGCATCAGCTTCTGGTTTATGCTGATGATGTTAATATATTGGGCGGAAGCGTACATAGCATAAAGAAAAATGCAGAAGATTTAATTATTGCTAGTAAGGAGATTGGTCTAGAAGTAAATGCTGAGAAAACTAAGTACATGGTCATGTCTCGAAATCAGAATGCAGGACACAATCACAACATACAGATAGATAATAAATCCTTTGAAAGGGTGGAAGAATTCAAATATTTGGGAGCAACCCTAACGAATCGAAACTCCATTCATGAAGAAATTAAGAGCAGATTGAAGTCGGGGAATGTTTGCTATCATTCGGTGCAGAATCTTTTGTCTTCCAGGTTGCTATCCAAAAACACAAAGATTAGGGTATACAGAACTATAATTTTACCTGTTGTTCTGTATGGATGTGAAACTTGGTCTCTCACACTGAGGGAGGAACAAAGACTGAGGGTGTTCGAGAATAGGGTGCTGAGGAGGATATTTGGGCCTAAGAGGGACGAGGCGACAGGGGAGTGGAGAAGACTACATAACGAGGAACTCAATGACCTGTACTCATCACCAAATATTATTCGGGTAATCAAATCGAGAAGACTGAGATGGGCGGGGCATGTGGCACGTATGGAGGAGGAGAGAGGTGCATACCGGATTTTGGTGGGGAGACCCGAGGGAAGGCGACCACTTGGGAGACCTAGGCGTAGAGGGGAGGATAATATTAAGATGGATATTCGGGAAGTGGGATGGGAGGACATGAACTGGATTGATCTGGCTCAGGATAGGGACAGGTGGCGGGCTCTTGTGAATGCGGTAATGAACCTTCGGGTTCCATAAAATGCGGGGAATTTCTTGACTAGCTGAGAAACTGTTAGCTTCTCAAGAAGGCCTCTGCTCCATGGAGTTAGTTAGTTAGTTAGTTAGTTAGTTAGTTAGTTAGTTATTAAACCTGCTTGCATGCAGCTGGTTTCATCCAATTCCAGCTACTCTACGATCACTATGAGGCTCACTTTATGGGTCTTGGTCCCTCTGGGAGCCTCAGCACCAAGTTCTTCCCTCTGGACCTCTATGTGCACATTCACATTGACTTCACCGGCAAAAAAGTCTATTTGGACGATTTCAAAGTTACCAGTGTCGGGTGAGTAGCCTAGTCTTAGCACAATGGACTCAGTGCAACCAAAACATCTCCAAGTAACACACATGCAATATACAGGTCACTCAGCAGACAGACGGTATAACAAAAGAAATGTGCGGAACTATGTATTTTCTAACCGAAAGGTTAGTAAATACATAATGCCCTGCTTCATTCAATGAGATTTGTTTGATACTCCATAAAGAGCTGCACAGAAAACTATTTTGGTCAGCTACTGGAAGTCAATGTTGCTAGGAACACTTGCTTAAAAAGGCGGGTCATTTAGCACATACAAAGGAAGATGAATACTGCGAAAAATTTCATTTATGAGCACTACATTTAAGAAACCACTTAGAAGAATTACACATATATGGGATGGTAATATTAAAAACAGGTCTTAAATTGCTTTCATATAAGAGTGTGGACTTGCTTAATATGATCAAAACAGGGTCTAGTGGCGGGCTGTTATGACAATCGTTATGACCCATCGAGTCCCAAAAAACACGCAGAATTTCTTGGCTATACACATTCAGAGTCTCCGCTATGACTGATACATATAATGAGCAGATTAATTATAAATTTGGGAGCCGGAGCAGGTCAAATGACGTATGTCATGTTATGGCGACAAAAATTTCAGTAAAATATCGTTTTTCGTAAATAGTAATCCACCGCCTTTTCTGTATGGAGGACCCGTTTGCATGACGCCAGGACGGAGTACAGAACGCGTACGTAAATGTCACCACCCACTTTATCTTTTTACAGACCGATCTCCATTCAGCTACTGAAATTTAAAAGCAGGCAAAACCTGAGTTTTATTTTAGCGTGGAAGTGAAGCTCTCAACTAAATAAAAGGTTCTCGGAAAACTGATCAGATCTGAATACAAACGTAGGAGTTCGGGGCACGGGTTTAAAATTGCAGACTTTTATGAAAATCTCATTTCTTGGAAATAAGCAGATCCCCTCAATTTCTACGAAAATACAACGGTAGCTTTACCGCATCGTAACCGTACGTCTTCAGCAGTAATGAACTTAACCATCTGCTGATAAATTCTTGTGCAACATCAAGTTAACTCTGTATCGAAGAACTAGCGTGATTTAGATCGTAAATAGATGTGAACATTTAATAAAATTGACTGCGCATTAGGTTATTTAACGACGACTGTTTCAGCTTCAGCTTATGGGTCTATTGAGGTGGATAAAAGGAAGAGTTATCATGAATGAGGAGTACGTCTAGGCCTCGATTTGAAGAATAAACGTCCATTAACAATTGTGGTGACGGTATATCCTACACAGAATGTTGTTCCAACAACACAACGGTATGCCCAGCATAAAGTTTCTAATAGGGATTCTGAAGATGGCCGACCTACTTCAAAGTACCACAACACATTCACCTAAAAGGTTTTAAAAGTCACACAAACCCTCAGTCAGGACAGCCGGTAACCCGACTGAAATTCGGAATATTTGACCTCGAAATATAAGTTTACGGGAAAGGGAGCACTCGAGAAACGTAATCATAGGTTGCGAGATAATATCATAATATTTCTTGGAAAAATATGGGTAAATATAATATTTTCAAGGGGAGAATAATAAAAATTCACCAACAACACTCTCAGATTCTAAAAAGTTGTTACTTTTACTGTCTAGTGTCCTTACAGAAGGCTTCTCTGAACGTCTTCCTTCGGGGCATAATATAGAGTATGTACTGTACGAGTTTAGTAACTGACTTATGGCCTACGTATGGCGCTTCGGAGGCTAAGAGGCTACCTTTTACTCTGAAGCCCGATTCTGTAACGTCATACGTATATACACAAATATAACTGAGATGATGGACAATATCCAGACTACATTCTGCTACAGTTACCAGCAAGATGTATATTACACTACTTACACTCATAAATAATTCGTCTTATAATTTGTTACATTGCACCACGTTAAAATATCCAAACAGAATTTGCAAACCTGATTTTGGGTCTAAACGTCATCTCTTACTTTCAGTCTTTAAACGACAAACAGCTTTGGACACCGACGAGTCTGTTAAAATTTGAAGTATGGACGTAATCAAAAACGTACAAAATACAAGAAAGTCTTTATGATGGAAATTGTAAAATGACTACAAAATAAGAATAATAAACACGTCACTTTCTTTTTTGCAGAAATCTGGAAGTGAAACTGATGGGTTTTGGGTGGCTGATTGACTTCCTGACGTCTAAAGTGGCCACATGGATCGTAGGCCTGTATCGTGACAGAATAATTACTGATCTGCAGTATAAATATGACCATTACATCTCTGGCTTACTTGACACTTACGACTTGGACGATATTTTGGAAGGAAAACTTTTAAGATTAAGAGCGTGAATGTGTCGCGCTATGCTCGTATTCTTGTTGTATAACATTAATAATCCTGAATTCCGTGAAAGAATAAATCCTTTAAACCCAGCGGTTACTATGTTTACCACCTGAATTACCATTCATTAATTCTATGTTCTACTCACAGAGGGAATTTCTGTTATTCTTACAGACCTGAGAACAGACAGCACTTATCTCTCCATACAGCACTAATTGGTTGGTCTTTATAGCCGAGGAGTATGTTTACAGTGCGGTACGTACTGAGTCTCTAAAAGTAGTTCAGAATAATTTTCGTCTTTAAAATTTTAACATTATTCATTCACGCTCTTTGGCTTCTAATATCGTTGTATTCTGAATTGAATCTTGTTTTCATAGTCCTATAATAGGTTCATATTCTAAATGAGCTTACTCTGTATTTAGCTAGGCACAGCCACGTGAAGGCGTGTAAGTACCGTAGAAGTAAAAGCATAACACATTTTGTACAATAGTTTTGCAGAGTTTGAATGTGATATCCTTAATGGCAATTTTTTGTCACATCCGAATACAATCATTACTAATAACAGACCAGGAACTCTTTACGTGCTAATACATCCATTTATAACTAAGCCGACTGTTCAAAGAATTAAACATCACAAGAAGGAGATATGAATAATACAAATAAGACTGACGAATAATGCAAGTTTCCAAAATTCAAGTGTGGTAAGAAAGTAAAAAAAAATTAAGGTCCACATTGGAATTAAAGAAAAAAATTATGGGATCCTACAAGAGTAATAAAGTCTAGAATTAAAGGAAACCCGCATGTTGCTCTGAATATAAGGAAAGATACGTACACAAGATTCTGATGGGACGACATGTTGGAAAACTGCCGTTTGAAAGAATAAAACCAAAAGGGAGAATAATATTAAAATAATCTTAGCAGTGTCGACTGTAATCTAATTGGAGTGTTTCTGTTCAGATTGTTTCCGATGGCAAGCTTTGATATAAAATTTTCCGTTTATGTGAGCTCCCATGAGATTGGTTGGATGGGTGATTGCTGGGTTGCTTGGTTAAGTACGAGTAGTTAACTGGTTGGCTAGATATAGGCCTACCATTTCAATAGTTAGAATTATGACTATATGTCCACTGATGGACGTAGCAGACTTTTACAGCGATTACCCCTCCACCTGTCGTTCGAGAAGCATGTGGTTTGAACCGACCCGGCATCCCCGTCTAGTACTTGCACTGAGGTTTTATCTTTTACCTTGCTTTCTTCAGTCGAATATTAGGATAACATTTCAAATACCCATTCATAACCGCTTTCTCCTTTCTCCCTCGCATTCCGTGTGTATTTCTCATAACTAACACAAAATCTCAAGAACCATGACACTTACAGGTGACACGCCGAAATTTCCCGTTGTAGGACCACAAAACAAGACAAAGCCCAACGACAAATTTCAGTCCAAGTTAAAGTTCCGAAAGTGTGCTACCTCGCTTATTTCGCAGGGTGATTCATTTTTAAAGTGACAAACTTTATTATTAATTTCTTTATTGCTACGGTATATGTGTTCCCTCCTTTAGTTCAGCGCCTAACCCATTTTTAGGGCATTCAAGTTAGTTCAGTATAGAATAAACTAGCATGATTTTTAAGTTGTAGGTTTTTTGTTTTCATATGGATTTAGACTGCACAACACTGGTATGTTCAGTAGACTAAACAGTCCTTAACAACATAACAACAACATGAGGAAGGCACTGTAGATAATCAATAATAACCCTCTTCACTTCGTTTGTAGGCTCTGCGTCCGCCCTTTTTCGCATAAACAGTTCTCGGAATAAAGGCGATCATTACAGGGCTATGCCGATGATACTTAATTCTCCATAGCGGGAGCCCCTCCTTACTTCAGCCATCATAACAGCCGTTTTTGTATACGTCACCATAATATATGAAGAATAAAATTAATCTACATCGTATAAAAAATTCAGTTCGTAACTGAGAGAACATAGCATGCTTCCATTAAAATCCGAAGGAAATAATTGCTATTTATTATAGGAAGGTTTTAATCTTGTCTTTATTATGTACGTTTATGCTTCTGTCACTTCGAATTAAACCCCACCCCCACCCCCAAATTTGAAAGTTCCGCCGCAGACTGCCTTCCCCTGTGCACTTACGGCCCAGGATCCTGGGAAATGATTCCCGGAAACCAGTAACCCTGGGAAATCCTGGAAAACGCTGGGAGACAGATTGGCCCTTTGAAATAAAACTCGTACATGCATGACTCAGCGCCCAATATGCCGTGACTTCGGCACAGAATAAAATAGGGTTATACTGACGTGGGCCACAAAAAGGATACAAGTTCACGACGGCTTCATATCAGAGTGTAACAGATTGGATGGTCAGTACTTAAAGCCTCTCTGATGTTAATCCAAGGATCATCTACACGTACCGCGCCCAGTAGGTTATATTTACAAATTGTAATTCTGGTATTTGAGTCACGACAGTATAAACATTATCTCCTATACGGATGAAACAATACCGCAGAATTTCAAGATGAAAAATCAAGGCGGTATAACTACTTCTAGTGCGGAGTAAGTTCCACTTATTACTTGCAGAAGACCAAGGCATGGTTGTACAAATACTGCTTCCGATGTGGACGAAATGCCACTGCTTAATCGTTTAAAGCCAAATGATAAATATATGTACCACCTGCTGTAAATTTTAACAGCTCTGAATTTTATACACAGTGCATTTACTTGTTGCATACGATTCTCACAATCACAAACATAGATACATCTCTAAACAGCATTATCTTATTCTCTGTAGTGGCGACAAAGACTGTTCTCTGTGACGCAGGAAACAACTTTTAACCAATAATTTATATTAATTCGTTTCAAATATTCTTCGCGGAGTAAACGCTACATGTGGTGTAATGGAAATGCCAATACTTATTTCGAAAACCTAGTCAAGCCTGTGTACGCAAACAGCATACATGAGAGTGCCGTAAAGAAAATGCTGCTTCCAGAAACATTGTTTTTCGAGGGTCTAACTTCATGATTTACCAGTTGTAACATAAATATATCTTTTTTTGTCGCCCTGGCGCAACAGCCACTAGAGGGCCAGAGCCTCCTCATTATTGAGGCTTCACGATCACACTCAACGACACATCACATTCGGTAGGGTTCCTCTGGACGAGTGACCAGCCCGACACAGAGACCTCTACCTACCCACAAGAGACAGATATCCATGACCCCGGCAGGATTCCAACCCACAATCCCAGCAAGCGAACGGCCGCAGACCCACGCCTTAGACTTGGATCGGCAACATGAATATATCTGGTTATATGAATTCAGAATTCACGAAGTTTCAGAGAGAGAGAGAGAGAGATATTAGCTAGTGAGCTAACCAACAATTTAACTAATTAACAACGTTCATGGACCACAGTACGCATTGATATGCCAGCCTTTGTTTAGATAGAAGAATTTCCCGGTCTTTTATGGAAGCAGAAGCTTCATTTACATGTAAACAACGGCCCGCCAATGGTCCCCATCCAGAGCCAGGTAAACCTATTACACACCCTCCCATTATGTTTCCTTAAGGTCCATTTAATATCACTCTCCTATCTATGCATACGTCTTCAAAGTGGTCCCCTTCGCCAGGTTTCCATACCAAAAGTCTGTATGTACTTCTGTTCAATTCGTTTAACAATTCTTATTCCACGTAGAAAAATTTAGAGGCTAATCGTCTACTGATTCCGTACCACATGGTCCCACCCCACTTCCCGTACTCGTACTGAATTTGACTGAAAATTGCGTTGTTAATTCTCTTGCAGTTACCTTCAATAAACCTAATATACACAGAAAATAACTGTAATCACCAACAAAATGCACCATATCACGATTAAGTCATTTGTTGTTTATCACCCCGAATTGCGAATAATGTGTTATGTAATGTGAAATACCGATTTTAACATTTTTATTACTGAATATTATCCACAGACTAAAAATCAGAATACCGACACTCAAACCAAACCAACCTGAGTTACATTTATCAAAAAAGTGACGAGTGTCTTATGATATAAGTGTGAAGGCATCCCCCTGAAGATGATGTAGATAAACATCGAAACATATTGGGGTAATAAACAACAAATGATTTAATCGTGATATGGTGCATTTTGTTGATGATTACAGTTATTTTATGTGAAAAATGCACGGTGAAAACAAAGTGAAGAAAACTAATATACACAGACTCCTCCAATTCCATATTTAAAATGTCTTGTCTATTTATTGTTTCTTAGGTCGTTCCAAAGGATCCGATGCCCTCGGCAACACTTTGTAACATTCACATTTCCTCCAAATGGAACTTGCGAATGCCCCTGCCGTAGTGATAATGGAACCACGTAACATGGATAGGGACACAATTTATTACATATCAGGTCTGAAAAGCTTCATATCTTATAAAATGTACGCTTCACTGTATGCGGCTGTTAGTTTATCGGAATAGGAATTTGGAAATAAATCACAATAGAATATTTACCATTCAACTGTTTAATAATATGGCAGAATTAAAATGTCCTGATAATAAGTAGAACATAATTCACGCAACTAAACAAAAAAGTTCCGCGTTGATCGAATTTTCTTTCAGCAGTCAGTTTTATTCATCTCTTGGTGAAAGTCCCAAATGTTCAAAACCCCAAAAGCTAAGGACTTTCATTGGAACTGCTGTATTTGGTCGCCCACCAAAGAAATAAATGTGTTTGTGGTCCATTCATTTACTAACCCACGCACCTTTCTTTCCCATGCACCACAAATGCACTGAGAAATATTCTAATCCCTAGGCGAAGGTAGTGTTTAGATTCATTTCACTTCCCTCTTTATTATGCTTCTTCTCGTTTTAAATATTACAGTCCAAGGGTTACTTTCATAACGTTATTTCCGCTACTTCAATTGGCAGTCCTGCCCGAAGTTATTAAAATAATGAGTGAGAAAGTAGTATGACTTAAGGTACAACAGTAAAACAAAAACAATATGTAGAGGAAAGAGGAGGGAAAGACAGAGATAGAAAAAAGACCCCCACAGGAAATTGCACAACAACCATCAATTTACGGTTTCTAGGAAACCTTAGCCTCCTACGTTAGTTTCCTTTTAAAATGTTTTTGTACAGTCTGATTTAGAAAGTGCTGTTCGACGAAGGAACTAAGTACGAAGAAACATTCAGACCCGGCGCAAGGGTGTTCGGAGCCCTAGACGAGCTCTTAGATGTGCACCCCTAGAACTTACTGATAAACTTCCTAGTCTTACGCAATACGATGCCATATTAATTGGTAACTACTGTCGGCGTTTCGGATGAGCTTATGCTTCCATCTTCAGGGCCTATGTAGGCTAAGTGCTACTTCGGCAATTAAGATGGTAGCAGCAAGTTCTTCCAACACTTTAGTTACATGGTGCACAGGTTTTCAAAAATCCTAGGTGTAGAGGAGGCTGGGTAGACATCAGGGCCGGTCTGGACGGGCGAGGCTTCATCAGTAACGAAGCAAAATGTCAGAACGCTGTTGTATGAAAGCTTGTTTGATTCACAGTTTCATACAGAGGCCAAAGGCACATTGACGGTGTAAGCGAAACAATGCTACATTTTCACAGAAAAGGTATCGCAGAATTTCACAGATCGAGTAAGTTGGCAAAATATTGTCGGCTGCGAAAATATGACATCAACATCAGCCAAACTTAAAATAAATATACTCATGTTACTTTACCAATATGTCGCATTAGCCAAAACTGTACTCTCCTTGGGGTACACATATTCCAGAGAGGTTAAATTTTTATTATTATTACCAACTACTGCACAATAATTCTATATACAGTAAAATCTGCGATATCCGGTATTGGGTTATCCGGAAATCTCTATTAGCCGGCAAACTGACAAAGAGCTCCATTATATTTCACTCTTGCATCGACCTGCAGCACCGGCCCCTATTCCAAGAATTCCACCACCTCACGCCTTTTTCCTGTTACTCCGAGTGGTGGTCAGATACTGTAGTGTGGTACAATCAGTTGTTTATTGCCTTCGCCCTTTACAGTGTGACAGTGCAGTACCTGGAATATTTCATTTTTGTCATGGAAGGGGCTGCTAAAAAGCGGAAAACAGTAATGTTAACGATAAAGGCAAAAATTGGCATGCAATATACTTGAACGTGGCAAAAGTAATAACACGTTAATGAAAGAGTACGGTGAAGTCTGTCCACGAGGTTCCTAGGTATACTAAGGTACATACTAAGTACAGGGTCTTTCTTTTCCTACCTGTCCGCGAAACGGCGGCCGCACGCTCGGCCGCGCGTGCGTTATATTCCGCGTCTCGGGACGGGTGATGGTCGGTGAACTGAGCCAGAAAAAGTATCGCAGTGCTAATAATCTTTAGAAAGTGTAATAAAAAATCACCTGGGCTACCGCAGATGCTGAAAATGTTGCCATCCTGAACGAACGCACTCCATGTACCTGTGGAATACACTGTTATTAACTCTCCGGAATTCTTTCCCGGAATTTGTTCCAGTATCGTGGCGGATGTTGTTTCTGATGACGGCTACGATGGTTAGCCTAAACACGTACGAGTATATATAGAATTATTGTACAGTAGTTGGTAATAATAATAAAAACCAATATGTAAAACAACTACAGGGAATATGTATAAAATTAAGGGTTAAGTTTTCTGTTACCTTTTTAAATCACAATCTTACTTGACTGGGTTGCTGCCAATATAATCCGCAAACTAAAAATTTCGGAAATCCAAATTCCATCTTCAAAAGTTGTTAGTCCCTAGTGTGGAAAAGAAATCTCCTCTGTATGGAACCCGACGGTTCCCTATCGCGTTTCCAAAAGTCTAGGCTTCATACCAAACCAGGTGAAACAAGTAAACACTTAATTCCTAACAATGCGTCTGAAACTCTCCGCCTATCTGCGCCTAGTTCTTAAGCAGTTTCTTTCTTCATGACATGCAATCAAAATTCCGTACGCATTTCTTGTCTGTCTCAAGCAGATTACATATTCCTTCCAAACGATTCTTCTTTGTTTAACGATCTAAATAATGTGACAAAGACTACAAATTATGACGTTCCTTAATGTACAATTTTCTCCACGTTTCTGTTACGCCTGTCTCTTAGGTCCAAATATTCTCTACTGATTCTCAGATACCCTCAACATATTTCCTTCCTTATTTATAATTGCAAGTAATGCACAATAATTATATACACGAAGAACATTGTTTCCTGTGATGCTACACCATGCACTCTGGAAGAAATTTGCCGTTGATACGGACGAATCTTCTGCATCCCTCTTCAGGGTACGCGCACCTACATATCCTGTTGTTGATAGAAAACATCTCGTTGTAACCTGCCGTATGGCAAATACAAGACAAACTGTGGCAACCTGTTCGTATGCGGGTTCAAATTAAGCGGAGCGGTGAAATGCCACACAGACAAAAGACCTGCCATATGCGGAAATATTTGCTGTGTAACACCTGGAAAGATGGGGGAATGCTATATTTTACAAATGCGAAACAAACCAAGCATGTGCTAACAACTGCCTCTTACTCACCCATCTTCCGTCTTTCTTTATCTGCGTCACTACCGATTTATACCGACTCTGGCCGAATGTCCCCGAACTTTCTGGCCTTTCCCGCGAAGTGGGATGTGCGGTTCCGATACTTCAGGTTCGATAAGATAACAGAGTTGTTCGCGGAACGTGGAGGTAAGAGGAGTGTGTGTCGCGGTACGCTGCAGTTATTCAATCGTGACGTGTTAAGGAAACTGAACACGACGTAGAGTAGAAGAGTGACAAGTTTCTGTCTGCATCTGTGATTTCCATTTATTTTTCCCCTTACTGATTTACCAATCGGACTGTTACCGGCATTATTCAACACTGCGAAACAACAGTAAACTCGATCTTTGTATTGTCATGAAAAACATGTGTGTTACAAAGTTATGAGTGTATTTAGTAAGGGTGATTATTTCGAATTTTAGTATAGTCATTTTTCGGACTGCAGGTTTTGTGAATCTGGAATCAGTTAAAACAACTCGTTAGAAGAAGACCTTAAAATACTTTTCAAGTGACAATAACTGGTGTGAAAATGGTGTCATGTTCAAGTATAGCTTCAAAGGCAGAATTACTTGGAATTAAAACAGCCTGGTTACGTTGTGTAATGTTTGGATTAACAATAATGACCATGTTCAGTTTTTCTGGTGTAAATGGTGTTGAAGACTTCTGCGTAATAGACACATTTGAAAATAATTCCACGTGGTTGCAATTTGCAAAAGAACTCAGCTCGCGAGAATACGTTGTAGCACAGAAGTTCAAGAGCCTCCACTGCTGTGCCAAAGGGTACCGAAGTATCGAGTGGTAGGTAACACTGCATTTATCGTTATTATAAACCTTTACGTCCAATTTAATGTAGAAATACGTGTGATTAGGTTGCGAACTGGTCCGGGTCGTAATCATTTCGCAATAAAGGTATTCCGCAACATGAAGCTGATATTCGGCCCTTGTGTATGTTTTCCTGGTAATGTATGTTATTATGGTTCACACAGCTTATGTACAGAGGGATATCAAGTAGTGAATAGCATCTTGTTGCGTATTCGGAAGGTCTGGTTTCGAATATCGACCAACAACTGTCTATCTCTGCTCAGTTTTTCTGGGGGTTTCCTAATGCTGTCAAAGTACCCAAAACTAAGTCACGACAGCGTCCTTCTGTGGCCTGTGCAATTCATTGTTCGATCATCTAAGTTCGTTCGATGCTACGTGCACTTTACCTTTTAAAGCCTAGCGGTAACTTTACATACGACCAGGTTTAACATTAAAAAATTCTACGTGGTGCCCACATTGCGTTTATGTGTTTTGTACGGATCTCAGAACAAACAGCAACTTTTGCCCTATAAAACATTAAGAGACTGGTTTTTATAACCGAAGTGGAGAGTGTTTACAGCGCGGTACGCACTGAGTCCTTATATAAAACAGATACGCTTCGTCTTTAAAGGGTTAATCTTATTTGCAATATGGCGTGTTACGGTAGGCCTACGCTTCGAGGAACTTAATCGTCACCATATTTAAAGCAAAGTAATTATCAGAAGACTTTTTGTTATTGCTCTCAAAAACCAAATAAATGCAGGCCGTTAGGGCTGGTGTTTTTGTACAAGATTTAGTAGACAAGGTTAGCAAGACTGCAAATTGTGTACTCCGTGACGCAGTGCACAGGCTTTGATACGGTGTTCCGTATTTTCAGTCGTAAGCGTTCACGGTAAATGTGTAAACGTAATGTTATTAACGCCCGTAAGAAAGGTATGATCCTCTGCGACGCCGATTTTCTCGAGTCTCACAAACGTTTAACAGCATTATGTGCGGATTTCTTACACGAAATTTCACTCAGATCGAACAATAAATACAGCAAGTACGGATACAATTTTTGTAACGTCGATAAAGTATGGCTTTCACTGCGTCGATATTCTAGAAAGTCACAATCGCTGAATAAATTTCTTCTTGACGTAAAAATTGTGGGTAGAATGTAATTTGTGCCCCTAAGTGCCTTTGACGGCGCCGGTGTTCAAGTAATTCGTAATTGCTTGGTGGTATTAAATGGAGACCTGTCGTATCGAATTAAAGTTACATCGGTCAAGAGGTATGGAAATTACGGGTATATATGCATTTACGCCCTTAAGTAGGGTATGACTATCAGTGAGTCTATTTTCGCGAAACTCTCTTTCGACAGCCTTTTGTAAAGAACTATACCAAATTGCGTAAAAATCCTACAACCGGTTCAGTCGCTGATACAAGGTCACAATTCGAGAGAAGCATGGACATGGGCTCAACAGAAGGTGTGCTTTTTTGTAGTATACCTAAATTGACTTTTTTGAGTCATATATTGCGTCTTATGTTTACTATACTGCCTGGCAGTAGTTACATTCATGCCCTGTTATTACACGCCTATGTTATGCTACTTTTTTGGCATCTCACTTCAGAAAGAAAACAAACAACGCTCGTTTGTTGATTGCTGGTACTCAGTCAATACAACACGTTTAAGAAAAACAGGTGCGGATGAAAGTATGGTGTGTGTGTGTGTGTGTGTGTGTGTGTGTGTGTGTGTGTGTGTGTGTGTGTGTGTGTGTGTGTGTGTAAACCAAAGCACCCGTGGTTTTACGTTAGTGTGTCTGAGGTTACAACTTTCGTTGCATGTAGCTGTACGTATATTTCTGGGCCTTAGTAACGTACATTCCTAAAAATCCGTCACCGTCTCAAATTACAGAGCCTGTCCTATGTGAGGCGGTAAAAGTGTGTGGAAGAAAGTTTTGTAGTCTGTAGTGCAGGCGATAAAACTTTCTTCCATGGACAAGTTCCTTTTTTAATAGACCGTGTACACTCAGGGATGTTACAGCGGTATTTTTTGTAGTATGGGTGTAAACAGGTTGGCAAAGTAAGCCGACAGCAATATATTCTACACTGAGCGAAGGTGACCAAATTCTGTAAGGCTTGGAAGATTTGTAGGCCTCCTGTAAGTGTCAAGTTTCTAACAGTGTTTGATCTCGTGATGGTAGGCTTCATGGGTTCCTTTTCAACGAAAGTGCACGTCCGGTATGCTGTATTCATACATTTACCTTCCAAATTACTGTAACTGTCGAGTCTAGCCATGTCACCATTTGCACGTCCAGGAATAAAATTTAATCCCTCTTCTACCTGGGCCTGTTTGTGGATAGGTAAAAGACGGAAAGTTGATTTTCCTTAAGGCGGATGTACAGTGTTCACTTTGGATGATCACTTGGGTGGACCACTAAAACTGAACAGTGTATACAGTCCATTCATCAAAAGTGATTATCCAAGATGAAGGTGGAAAGAGGTTAGCCTTGGCAAACTTTGGCTCACTTTGGATGGATTATGCTGGATGAACCATGGAACGTGAGCACTGTAAACAAACGTGTCACTACATGTTCCTCCGCAGTGAACAAGGGGCGCTTCTCCCATTTTCTGAGTTTTTCTCTATTGCTGTGTTTGTAAATAACCCACAATGATTATGGACGACCACATACCATTGGTAACGTATTTTATGAAAGATAGTGAATGCCTGTGGAACACAAAATTTGAACACTGTAGATACAAAACAGCTCGTGAAAATGCGCTACAGCAAATTGTGCAGGAGCTGAATTTTTCCGAACTTGCCGTAGAGGAAGTAAAACTAAAAAGCAGAACAATTCGTACTAGGTATGCCGCTGAGTTAGCTAACGTAATAAAATCAGCAAAAAATAGCACAGACCCACATGATATTTATGTGCCTAAATTGTTTAGAAGAAACAAGCACATTCATTCGTGCGTGCCGTATCTACTCCACGAACCTCAGTGTCAACAATGGCTTTTTTTCTCAATCATTTTTACGCATTCATTGATTAAATAATCACAAACAACACTGATACCTAACGGCACAAATTCTGTTGCCGCCATTTTGAAATGAAGTATCCTGTTCAATGGTGATGAACAACGTAAATGAAATTTGGTTCATCCATTGAATTCACTTTGGATGATTCATCCGCGATGGTCTTTCCAGGATGACCAATGTAAACCCGCCTTTACCTTCACTCATTAGGTACAGTCATTCTCACCGAATTTTAGAAAATGGCACACATGTACCTTCTTTATACGAAATGCACAGCACATAACTGACAGATTGTGTCCTTCCGCCCGCCCGCACGTTTCATCACCGAAACTAAACTTCATCATTAAATTTAATACAGGTCAATGAAAGGTGAAAGTAAATGGGCATATTCGATTTTGTTTGTTTATTTTTGGTTCATTTAACGGTGCTTCTATTAAGTCAGAATGTATAGGCTCGAATGATGGTATAAGTAATGCATAATCTACAAACACTATGGAAGCCGTCATGACCTGATTTAAGATACTGCGCAAGTTTTGTCTGAAGGGAGTGAGTAAGACCATGAAAGTCGTAGGATAGCGGATTGTCCAGCTAAGGTTTGAACCCGACAATTCGACGATAAGAAGCAGGAGTGCTACACACTCGGGCATGGCGTTCGGTGTAACTTATGTTGGATTGTAAAAGCTCGATGAAAGTTTAACAACCCGTACTTTAAAAATTTGAAGCTCAAATAAAAAATCCGTAAAAAATTTCACATTGTAATAGAAATTATTCTTCACGTAAAATACACATCTCATGAAGTTATGTAACTCTTATCTGTTTGAAGTATTTAGAAACACTGAACTTTAACGCGAAGGGCTCATAAAGCATATGACTCCAAGGTGAATATGTTACGATTTTATGCAGGATGGAACACTGCTGTAATGACTGCTGTAAGTAGCGAATTTAAAGACGTTGCTTTGACCAAGCAGGACTGTAATGCAGATTCGTAGCTGTTTATTTACCACGGTTTTCAAGGAAAAAGAGAAACCGAAATGGAAGTACCATCGCTTCTTGCGGAGCCAGGCGCGCTTCAGACAGCCTCCGTGTTTCTTTCTTCACAAAAGTTCCACAATGTGCGGGCTTTTCAAATTATGACGCGGCGAACAGACAAGTGAGCAGGCCTACACTAGTTCAGCGACGACGTCCGTCTTATGCAGCGTCGTACTGTGAAAACCAAGTATACATTGCTTCTGAAGCAGTGTATTGATTTGCCTACTTTGAAGTGTGAGTTTGAAAATGAGAGGAATTTAACACTCGAGTACATCACAAATGTGTTATCTAATCAAAAGTAAGCTAACAAAGTTACCTCGCCACTATCAGCTCCTTTTTTGTGGCAGTCATTGGAGTTGTTTTTCAAGTCCAGAAATTGTTCTTGTGAGTTTTAATTCAGAACTACACAAATTCAAAGAATGTTTAAAAACGTGCGTAATGTTGAATTGGTATGATCACGGCCATGTGACATTTACTGGGTTGTTTTCTGCACGTGTTAAACACAATACAGTTTTTTTATCACCTTCTAATTTACAATTCTCACCGCATATTGGTGCCATAGGGAAAATCTAAATTGTTGCGAACATATTAGCAGCCAGCGAAACCTTGGTTGCGTAAAAAACTACAGTTACCGAATTCCGAAAAAAAAAATCCGGTCAAACAAGGCAGGCAGTGTACAAGTACGTGTAACGCAACACTGAGGCACGTTTGTGTAAACATTGTTGCCGTGGTAAAACAATAAACACTAGATATTCTGAGCGTGTGTTTGTAGCCTTAGTTATACCGCATGCAAAGCGCATGCGCCGAATTATAGTTCATCTGTGGCCTGTCCTTCTCTACCGCATGTTTCCACATTATCTCATAAACGACACGATTTTCGGAGAACAGATTCTAATCATAAAATGTGAGTTTTGATTTTCTCTACAATACTTGTCCGAAACATTTCTCATTCTAAGAAGAATTGAGCGAGATACTACCATAAAGTGCATAGGTCTCATGTATAGTACCCGTTATTCTTGTCATATTTTAATTAAACTTCAATGTCCTTGACAGATTTCCGAAAAATGCTCAAATATCAAACTTCATGAAAATCCGTCCAGTTGGGGCCGAGTTTTTCCACGCAGACGGACGGACGGTCAGACAGACAGACAGACATACACGCGATGAAGCTAATGGTCGCTTTTCGCAATTTTGCGGACGAGCCTAAAAACACAGGCCCAAAATCAGAAAAGTAGCAGGCATACTGTCTTCGCCAGGCAGTATTGCTGTACACGTAGATATTTACACAGGTGAATTATCTCTCTCCCTGACGTGCAAACCCCACCAGCAGCGCGTTGCATTTGTGTGGGTGGAAGTTCGTGGATCAAAAGGCTAATTGAAGATCACATATGCCATTTCAACATCGCCGTGATATTTTTATCTTTCGTGTACTTCAGCATGAAGCGTTCATTCGTAGAACCTGTCATTATGTCAACCACGTAACGTAATACTTGTCAACAATTCGGGGAAATCATTAGATGTTTCGTCAAGAGTAGCTTTTTGGCAGTAACTTTCCAGGCGCAATACTCTAGAAGAATTGTCAGTATTTGCCAAAACATTCCACGAATACGTTCCCGTATTGGTAGATTTAAGTTTCAGCTACAATAACAGTTACGACAAAGACGACGACGACGACAACGACGACAACAACAACAACAACAACAACAACAACAACAACAACAACAACAACAACAACAACAACAACAACAACAACAACACATTCTAAAGCTCGTCCAGCTGCAGTTGGATTTGTGACCTGAAATGGCAGGAACCAAATACGACCCATTGTTCGTTACTCCCCGTTACTGGTTTTAGAAGTTCTTGTCAGTAATCAGTATTATTACAGAGCAAGACGTAAATATTGGGTTCCTTAACCTTTCTCCTTCGCACTCCACGGAATAACACTGCAGTAGTTGTCATGTTCCATCTAATAGTCTACTTGTATACTTGTTCTGCTCTGTTTCTGATTCCTTTAAGGACTGCCCCTGTACCAGCATATTATTACACGTCGTACACTGCAGGGCTGTAGGCAAACATGTGCACGGTTGGAAATACCTGCAACGGACATGTAATGCGTCAGTTTCAGCTCATACTATTTTGGCCACACACATTTGTTTCGTGCGGTTCTCAGTAAGAAGCAGCTATTAATTTTTCCATACAAGTTGGTCTCGTTATGGAAAAGCAGAGTTTTCTGTGACGTAGGAACTCCTTTTTTAAATATCTGTTCCATGAAATTCGTTTTTCAAAGGGATTACATTAACACCAGGTATCAGATGGGCCTGTAAGGGTCCTGGAACGGGAATTCTCGATATCGGCATTAGAATGTAGTGAGTGGTTTAGCTTCAAGCTCCGGACGGCCTTACCCAGAAACATTTATCACCTGTGCCATTGGGTACGAATCGTGACGGGATCCAAAGCGTTCAGCCTACATTATTAATACTCTGGATTTTTGGTCTGTCTTTCCTGTACCTTTTCTTTGAATAACCAATATTTATTGACACTTGCAAACGGTTAATGTTATGGACAATTAAGAAATTTATTGACTTTATAAAATCTCTTCCCTGTTTCTGATCATCGGCATTCCAAACAACAGATTACAACGATTAACTGTATATCAGATGTTTTAGCGCATTGTTTTGGTATTGTTTATTCCATGCAACAAGGCAGATTCTGCACAGTGCAGAATACAACAACCATACAGGGACATACGGACTGAAACATACATAGGTGTTCGTATGTCAACAGCATAATAGAGCGGCGTAATAGAACTAGTTGAAATCCACATACATGACACTGTGCCACATCCTGTAATGTCAAACAAGTACAACACCTACTAGGATATAAAGTGCTTATACACATAAATACCTTGTAAATCGAGATTATAATAGAATTTACGTAAATATATTTAGGAGGTCGGAAAAACTTGCAATGAATTTTAAATGAAACATTATCATTCGGATACATTTTATTTTACAGTAAACAATGTTATATCATTTTAACTTATATACTTACATAAACGAGGGCCTCATGAGGTTTCGAACTACATAAATTTTAGGTGTTACTCCCTGATTGCGGCGGTCGACCGCCGCAACATGTAGGAGGGAATACCATATGTGTATATGCTTTGTATGCACACGTAGTTGGTTTGTTTTAATAAAATACGTTTTAGTGCACTGTTCGCCAAACTACGTTCCCCGCTAACTTTATGCAGTTACGGATTTCATTATTTCCTGTGTCCTTGAACTGGTAGACTGGGGTTAGATTCGTCGGAGGGGCAGGAATTTCCTCTTTGCCACCAAAACAGCCAAAACGGCTCTGGGGCCCACCCAGCCCCATATCTAATACCTGGTCCTACCAGGAATCAGTTGGCTGGAGCGTGAAGCTGATCACCCAACTACATCACGTGCGCAAGTAAACAGTGCACCGCCGTTTCCCCATTGCTTTTTATGGCATGGTGATCAGGACAGGAAAAATTTATCAGTATTCTCTGGTCACGTATCTTGTTACCCTTACAACAAAGAAAAGTTAAGGTTTCAAGGTTTCTGGGACTCGGGTTCATGTTTTCCAACGTTTCGAAGGAACGCAGTGCCTTCACCTTCAAGGGTTGAGACATAAAACTCTAATCCAACAACACGGGGTCACATCAAAGAAGACCCGAGTCCTCAATAAAACCTCTATGAAAATCTCAAATCTCGCAACGCAAAATGAGTTTCTTATATCACAATTTCATTTAATTGACTCTCTGAAGCAGTAAAATCCATTATCAAAGCACTACAGTATGGCAGAATAGACTAGAAGTTCCTTAAGCATGGCAGTTGTATATCTCGAAATGCGTGGCACCACCTGTTAAAGAGTAAAACATTTGTACATGTGCGACGTGCATGTGTTTTGCGCGTGTCTTGTTTTCTGTTGTTAAACTTAATACTGGGGTTCGGTCAGACGGAGTTTTCTGCTTGGTGCTTAACTCGCTTTACAGCATAAGCAATATATCCTCTTTGTTTCGCATTTTACGAAAATATTTGTGTGTGTAACCAAATTAGTGTGTGTGTGTACATGAACGACCAATTCGACTTGTATTCAAGTGTAATTGCCACCCTCGTTCTGACCTCATAGAGAACTGATTAATGAAAGAACAGAAAGATAGCACCCACGACAATTCCGACGTGTGTCACTTTTGTATTATAGTATTGGCTGTTATCGTAACCGGTTCCCTCTGTTACTCAACTCTCCTTACCGACCTCGACATCACGTAGTCTTTGGTTATTTAAGATGTTTAATGAGGCTTCTTTTAAAGTATCTGGTACTATTTTAGACGTCGATGGAAAATAGAAACATTGTAGTTCATGGTGTTTGGTGTGAATTTTCCACCTTCATGATGTCACATAGCCATCTATGTAGGAAACACAGATTGAAAGTACTGGAGATCAAATCTGGACTCAACGGGCAGGAGCAAATACTCGTAGTTTACACACTGATAAGCTTCATAACGGATAGGCCTACCCTTTGTCTCGCATTGTTGCAAGATTAAATCGAAGATGAAATGGGGGAACATAAACCAATCAAAAGGTTTTTAAGGTTTTTTTTTAATTCCTTTGAGGAACGAACGTTATCTGAATACAATAGAAACGTTCATTTTATGTCTCACAATAAACAAATTACGTCTCCATTACAAAGAAAAGCTGATTAGTGCTGTTAGGGATACAATGGCTGTTCATTTTGAGAAACGCGAAACAACATAGGTAGTTCAGTGTGTGGGAAAAGGGCAGAGGTTTTTCATATTAATCCCTTAAAGCACGCTGGTTACTATACGTACCGCCTACTCTAAAATAAACTCCGCATTTTGCCAAACAGTGTGTTTATGTGTTTCGCTAAATTCCCACAATAAATAGCATTTTTCCCCTACACACGTGACCTTGCTGGCTTTCGTAATGGAGATGGGCTCTGCTCTCTGTGACGTAGGAACTAAAGTTTTATATGTAGTTTAGATAAATTTCACTTTTCAAAGGGTAAGAAGATGGTGCAAAAAGTAACCAGTGCGTTTTATAACGCTGGTTTAGGAACGCACTGGGCTCGAACCCCATCAAGGAAGGAGGCAGAGAAGCAACATTGTCACTGAGACAGTACTATGATGTGTTTTTATTCGACTCCCCGTTTATCTGCGATCATCGTGAGATATCGTTCCGTAAAATTAATAGAGGCCTGGCCTGACCAGATTTGTGACATACGACGTAACAGTCAAGTTGCCATCATTTGGTCACCAGGAATTCCTTTATGAAAGCAGGCAGCATCACGCGAGATGTGACGTTCTTGCGGTGTCACTGATGGAGATTCGGGTCTTCTAGAATGTAACGCCATGTCGACATGATAACTTTGAGAACAGCAGTATTGAACGAGTCCAAGGGAGTAGGTGCTTCCCCACCCTTTCTACCTGAGGACGAAGACAGAGCCTGTCTTCAGACTCTTAGATTACTGTATTTTCAAAGACTGGACAGTGGACAATGACCAAAACCGAATGGTACAAACTACGAGTGCCAGCTGCCAGTTGCAGTCAGATCTTCGACACCGAATTTGCACAAGACTCCTTTCACGGCTTTACGGTGCGGCGACACAAAACACGGCGAAAGGCACCTTTTCCCTACAGATGCCTTTCTGTCCCCCAGCGAGCTGCATAGTCCAGTACAGCAATCTACACAAAGAATGAGAGAGTAAGGAAGCAAAAGAACCAGAAACATAAAGTGCCTAATTTGCGACAATTGAACCCTGTCCACAATGCTAAAACCTACGTGGTTCGTCTTGACGTCAATAGAGTAACGGAACTTGTGCCTGAGAGTATCTGCTTCCGAGTGGGGTTTTGTGGTGGATATGCCTAAAGCTAAGCTCAAAGTTATCCTGTCTCAAGCATGTCTACTACAAGGCAAGAGATGACCATCCGTCGAACGTGACTCACTGTCACGTAGCATAAGAACGTATTTCCCATTTCAGAGGCAAGGTACTGTCTCTTACTCAAGAGAATGTATTGACTTGCACAGCGTGGGTACAAATCCTTAACACTCATGACGACGGTTGGGAGAAAACATATTCCTACCAACCCTGTTAAAAACATGAGTCTTTGTCACTTCATGACCTTTCCACTGGTCAACTTTTGTTATGTTTCCTGTATAACAAGCCTAAAGTCAAATTTATGCACAACTCTAACCACACAGAACACTGCAGAAAGTAACTGTATTAATTCACACGCACAAAACATGACAGCACTGTAGCCTAAGGGGTTTTTAACTGGAATACATCGGTTACTGGTCACAAACAAGGGACGGTCAGCCTTCCCCAGCGCAAACAACTGCAAAGTTCAACTGCAGACTTCTCAGTCAGTAGCAGTATTTGTCACAATATTACCAGTCGAAGATGTTCAGCGTCACTTAACACTGTTTCCCACCTCGGAGGCAAGATGTCGTCACGATATTGTCGGCTATTAAAACGTGCTTCAGAAACACGCAGTTCCCCGTTTCGGAGTCCTCGATACGACGCGACTGTCTAGGGGTAAAGGCAGTTTAATAATATGCAACTTCCTCTTGTGTTTCCCAAATAAGCTATGTTTGTCCCAAAAAATTAATGACGGAACCCTAACCGCAGGAGAAAACAGAAAAAATCAAAACGTTCCGCACTGCACTTGGGTTTATTAAGAAGAGTGCGTCTCTTTTTTTTTTTTGTCCCACATCGACTGATTATTGTGGTCTGGATAATCACGGTGTGTTCAGCAGCAAGTATTACCGGAACTTAATTTTGTGGTAATTTATTGCAAAAATCCTGTTTGTTACTAGCAGACGAGGAAGTGTCACCTTCTGCCGCTTGAGGTAAATTCAAAAACTGCAACCCCCAGCCTTCGCTGGTTTGTAGAACCAAGAAGCCAAGCGGTGACCTTAAATTAATTATAAACAAACCAACAATTATGCACAATAATCCACAAAGTTATATTTACATTGACTTTATTCCTACATGTTTCAATGGACATGCCATCATCTTCAGGGGATATAAAGTGTTACAGGTGCCAAAAGCATCAAGAAGTATATCACACCTGATTTATAGTAAAATCCGAGAAACAAGCAGCATATCAATGTAAAATCAATTAACTATTCTCTATTATGTTGCACAGTTTTTTTAGACCACAGTCATTAGGTATAGACACAGTTAAAATGAAGAATGGATATTCTTCTTAGACCTTAAAGTTTATGGTGTCCATACACATTTCACTCAGTCATGATTCTTGACACAGTATTAACTTTTCCAAAATGGGCTTGCCTGAAACCAATTAAATAGAGTAGATTTGATTTTTTGCCGCCGTAGTGATCTTCACGGTCTTTGACATAGCAGCGTAATTATACTGTCAGAAATACTCGTAGTTCAAAGGGATTTTAGAAAAATTATGGAGCCTTACGTAATGTTTAGCCATTTCCGTATGGAGTTTTTATTGTGTTAGTTTATGATAAACAGCGTATGTGTCTGCCTATAGCACAGCAAAATATAAAAATAACATGAGCTGTTGAACGTGTCAAAAATACTTGTAAAGGATGACATCTTACATAGGTCTACAGGGTTTAGAAACTACTGATTCTGGAAACTTTATCGTCACTTTCAGATTCGACGTATTGCACATTTCCTTCGAACGGGCGAAGTTCATCTACACAAAAAACAATATGTGTTGTATTAGTTTAATTTCATTATTATTATACACAAAGTGACTATTAAAATTTATGACTTTTCACTTTGCCGAAATTGCCTTGTGCAGTAACACCAAACGCTGTGATATATGTCATGTTTTAATAAATGCAGGGTCTAGACAGCTTTTTTTTTATAATTCCTGTACGTAGAAAATTTCGTTTCAATCCTTCATATAAGTTGACATGCCTATGATTTTTGTGTTAGTAGTCATGGAGGATCATACTCGACTCTCTTGCAATGCTTTGTCATTTTTCACGCAGCAATATTAACAGCAGCACGGCTGAGATATGACTGTAGAAAATTCTGCACAGGAGTAACAGGCTTACACAATGGTCTTGCGGTAGGAGCTTGACACATCTTACAAGGCTAGTATACGTGTTACGTATTCTGCTTATTAGCCCACCAATCTCTTCTCCTAAGTAAGCCTATCTATATTTCTGATCTTGCTGGCTTGAAAGGTTTCTTTGCGTTCGATTATGAAGAGCAATTGAACCATCGTTGCATGAAAGAAGCAATTCTAGCCACGCATTGTCCCTTATTCTGTACAGAAGCCACCCCACTGAAATGTTCATGATTACCATGCAGATATTTATCAACATATTCTACAAAGGAGTTTGCAATAGCCTGTCTCGACTGGGAATTTCTAGGTATTTGATTACAGGTTCACTATTTAAGTTTTCCGTCCTTAGCCAGAGATTTTCTTATAATAAATTTACTTACATAATCAAATTAATTGTGAATTAGGAATGTTACGACCATTGATTCTCTACAGATTTGTGAAAATAGACGATTCACTGTATTGTACTAATATTTCCTTCGATGACTGTTCTAGTATTTACCCCCATCATACCGCGTAATAATAGTTTGACGTATTACACGCTGGCCGAGAAACGAAAGAGTGGCCGACATAGATTGATTTTACACTGTCAGACTGTTTGTGATCGTCTAATACAGTGGTTCTCTACCATGTACCTCGAGGCTTTGAGTATATGAACGATTATATAAAACTGTACACGTGTTACTATTATATGTTTATCCTTAATTGATTGCATTTTAGTAATTGGTAAAGCATGACAATAAATATAATTGAAACTTCGAAGCAGAAGTTTGTAACAGCTGGAGTAGCAGTAGTAGCAGCAGCAGCAGCAGCAGCAGCAGTCACTTCTGATAGTGGACCGTGGTGTTGCGTACATTGACTGTAAAGATATCTCACGCCACTTCGTGCCGGAATCCATTTGTTGACAGCGTGTGCCACGAATCTTAAACGTCTACGTTTGTGCACCAAAAGTTCTCTTCTGCTTTCGAAAAATCCTTGGACAAGTTCTGTCGAATGTAATACTCTTGCATGGATTTTTTTTCGTTGCTGTACAAAAAAATGACGCCGATCCTATTGGCCGCGCGGTCTAAGGCGTAGGTCCGTGGCCGAGCGCTGGCTGGGATCGTGGTTTCGAATCCCACCGGAGGCATAGATGTTTGTCTCTTGTGAGTGTTTGTGTTGTCAGGTAGAGGTCTCTGCGACGGGCCGATCCCTCGTCCAGAGGAGTCCTACCGACTGTGGTGTGTGTCTGAGTGTGATCAAGTGAAAGTAAACAACCTCGATACCTACTGTGAGTAGGCAGAAGAAGTAAGGACTACGAAACGAAACAAGAAATGGCATTATTTAAGAATGAGTGTAGCTACACTTATTAGATATTTTATTTCTAAATTCTAATTCTGGTGTGCCGCGAAAAGAACATATCCCAAGTGTGGCGTGAGGACCAAAAGTTTAATAACCACTGGTCTGGTAACGAAGGTGAAAAACCGAAGAAGAAGCTGACAGTACTGTACCAAATCATCTCAGGTTTAAAATATTCAGAATTACAGGCACTGTTTGATTGTTCCAAAGACTAAGTAACTACTGACGGTAATAGTAACACTAAAGTGTTGGATGTCCAATTAAAGCGGAACCAGCTCACAGAATTTACATTAACAGTCTGTATATACCTTATGTAGTGAGCTTGGTTTGCGTAATGTGAATAAGGGAATGGGTGCCTGCGTATTTGATGACAGTTGATGTCAGATGGCAGCAGTCCAGCACATGCCGTTACGCCTAGCGAATCGCAGAATCAGGAGTCGGTTTGGAATGTCAGATAATTGAACATTTACGAAAAATGCTGTAATGAAAGATTTATTACGCAGCTAAAATTAAATACAACTTATTGTTTCATGAAGAATAGTATTATTGACTCGATTACTATATAAAACTATATATAATATAATATATAAATTATATAAAATATTGATGTATATCGCCCATCCCAAGTTTATTATAAAATGTTGAAAATCAGTTAATTGGCCACTTTGTTTCAGAAACTGATAGTTAACAACATATTTGATCCCATTTTTTCCGAATTCTTTTTTCATAGTTAGGGTAATATCGGATAATGAGGCCATACGTTCATTCCTTCGTGAATGTCTTCAACATTTTTAAAGGTACAGTTTTTATACTTGCATTTTTAGAAAGCGAAACTATCGGACATGATAAATCCAGGCCACTTTCTAGAAAATTTCTAAATTTTAATTCATTAAGGCACAGTTTGTACGATAGGAGCAGATGGAGTTATTACCCGACATTGAGGCAAATAACGCCAGGAACGTATTTTGATAGTTTTGTTAAGTACTAAATAATTTAAAATTTAGACACTCAGAATAGATAAAACTCTTTGAATTCAGTAAAGCCAATACATTTTGAATGTAAAATATGCTTTAAGAAGGCCGTCTTTGAGTTAAACGAATGCTGTCCTGTGAAATAAATGAACTGGAAGATGATAAATTTGAATTAATAAAAACCAATTGACATTCAAGTTTATTAGGATAACAACAATATTTAAACAGGCATAAAGGCAAGAATCATACGCCACTGTCTTAGTGCAGCACAACCCTCATCACATAAGGCACATAAACCACATTCCGGCTACCTTTGTCTCACTTCTGACGGTGCCAGACCGGCACTGAACGTATTGAATCCAGTCATTCTTGCTGTTCCTGGCATAGCACTACCCTCCGCAGTCACCACAATGCATGCGATCGTTCTTCCTGTTGACTCTGGGGTTTTAACACTGTGATGTGGGATTTGTTTTGTTTCGAATAAATGAAACAGTTTACCTGTACAGGTATCTAAAAGAAGACTGAGTAAAAAGTGTAGCTTGCGCGTTCAGAGACGTTCCGATATTTGCTTAATTTCTCGTAATTTTGGGTGTTAGAAGAAATTCACGAATGGACTGTGCTTAGGATGCTGATAATGCGTTCTTTTATAGACTGGAGAATGAAACTGGAGTAATATTATTATTTTGCTGCCGGTTGCTCTGGATTGACGTGGATGGCCCTTGTTCTGCTGGTTGATCTGAGACAGCTTGGAGCAAATGCTGTTGCTGAAATGATATTCGGTTTGTGAGGTAAGCGTGCCTAACACAGCACTGTTGGGAATGGCAACACATGTAACTTTATGAGCCACGTAGTTTGAGGCCCTTTTATATTTTCCGTGTGCATACAATTTATAATATAGGCCAACTGTAATTATTACTGTCACAACGTACGTAAAACTGTATTTTAACACACGCCCTCCTCTGAACTTTAAAATATCAGCCTGGCATTATTTGCCGAATATCACGTGGCGGTATTGCCGGAAACAACTTTTCAATTCAGACAATATTCATGCTCTAAAAATAAATTTAACCAAAACTTTGTAGGGAATTAGCCGAATTCAGCATCCGTAGACACCAAACAAAGTATGAGTGACCGTACGCAGAGGTAATATTACCCTCATAGCCTTCAGTGTTTTCGAATATTCAGCCTTTAAAATGCACCTAGCTGTAGAGACGCGTTACATCTTATTGGCTGGTAAGTTCGGAATAATATTGACACTCCCATTCAAGGTCACAAAAACATAAAGGCTACTAACAAGGGGAACAAATTTATGGAATGTACAATTCGCTCTGCTTTTTTTTTGTGTGTGTGGGTGTAACCGTGAACTAGCATGAAAAACACTGAAGAAGTAGAGAACGTGAATCACAGCTGTGTTTATTATATTATTTTGTTCTTGCTACATGTTTCGGTTTTTCTGGAAAACCATCATCAGGCAATTCAAACAATACACAAAGAAATACAATTTAAATATATCCCATTAGAACGGTGCTCCTTCAAATAGTTTTAAATAGCTCGAAAAATTCAAATGGCATTATTAATCCGCCTGAAGCTAATTGACGAGTTACCCTATATGTGATTCAGATGTTTCGCGCTTATATGACGAGGAATTATGAAAATATTAATGCTTACCCTCACGATACGTATTATCAAGGAACAGATGTGTCAGGTCATAGGGCATTAACCCTTTAAAGACGAAGCCCATCTCTTTTATATAAGGACTCAGTGCGTACCGCGCTGTAAACACTCTCCACTTCGGTTATAAAAACCAGTCTCTTAATGTTTTATAAGGCAAAAGTTGCTTATTGTTCTGAGATCCGTACAAAACACATAAACGCAATGTGGGCACCACGTAGAATTTTTTAATGTTAAACCTGGTCGTATGTAAAGTTACCGCTAGGCTTTAAAAGGTTAACAAAAAATACTCTCATGAAAGAGTCACTGAGAAACTAAAGCTAGGTATCACTCCTTGTTGCATGACGTGTTTCATTGTACCCCCACCCGTAAAAATGACGGACTTCGCCTATCTTTAAAGAAAATAATAATTTAATAACCAGTATCATACCGACCTCATCAATGATCAATTACGACGCAACGACTGCTGAAAGACGGGTTGGATTAGCGTGTAACTGTTACTTTTAAGCCCGTCACATGACGCGTTCATTTCTAGTAAGACAGCATAACTTGCCTCATGTTAAAGCAGGTGCTGGAAATCACCTTCAGCTCTCAGGTATGCTTGGCGCCTGGTGAAGAACAAATTATTAAATAATTTTGTTTGGCGTCCATGTCTAGAACTTTCTGATAATTCGCGCCTGATGATTTCTTCAAGTTCGTTCTGTCTGTGTGGACTGTTATAGCAGTTGCCTTTTAAACTTCCCGACAATTACGAGTTACATGGCATCATATGAGACAAACGAGGAAACCACAAAACACGTCTAATTATTCGGTCCCCAGAAGTGTTATGTTGGTAGAATGGGTGGCTGCACTGTCTGCTGGAAGAACGCGATTGTCTCTCTTTTTCACTTAACTTTTCAAAAGTGTTTCTTGAATTTGTGGAACCTACCTATCTTAATTTTCGACTCAGCCTGTAACAGAAATAAGTACCAGGAATATTTCCTGGGGGGTAAAGGCGGCCGGTGCGTATGGCTGACAACCTTACCACATTCATGTGCCGACTGTCTAGAAATCTGAGAGCCTTGACCTCCTGGAACTCTCTGGGCCTGTCCAGGCCTGTAATGGGACTGCTTTACCTTACCTGTCTTAATTTATTGGCCGAGCAGAAGATGGGTTTGATTACGCTTTCAGCACGGACAGCACGGTGATTCTTCAGCTGTAATAGCATGTCATGTGGTGTACTAGTCTCGGATTATCTATCAACCAGCGTCTGTTATTTTGAGTCTTCACTTGACCGTTCATGTAAATCCATGTCTCATCTGTAATAGGTCAGCAATGGATCAACTTCACCCTACATACGGCTTCACAGAACCAATCAGAAGACTGTACTTTCGCAGCACACTCTACCTCCTGGAGTTTTTGAGCAATTTGTGTGGTTTAAAACGAAGCAATTTTGTGGCTGCGCGTACAGATGACTGTGATACGCCAATTTTCTCGGATAACCGTCTGGAAGATTTTCGTGAAGACGCTTATAATCGTGCTTCATTATCACGTAATGCTTCTTCTGAAAGAACACGTCACATTTTCTCTCGTTCCTTCTTCTTTAACGAGAAACCTGTCTTTTGGAATTTCATCACCAGTCGGTATATTCTTCATTTCAAAGGACCTGAAATAGTGGCAACCCGACTTCTAAATTTTCTGCGACACTTTTTATAGAATTTCGTCGTTATACACTTGTAGATACCCACAATGAAACCCTCTGCATTACACTTTACTTAACATTCACGAACAACAAGACACTTCACTTCTGTTGCGCGCAGGTCACGTAACTGCGTTGTTCTAAAGTCGTGTTGATATGTGACTAACCCTTCAGAATTATGCCGTGTAAGAAAACACGCGGGGAGTAAACTACCCGGAATAAGGTGTACACAGCGCGATAACCTAGAAGATAGTGCGGGTGTCTTCTTTAAATGGACACTATTACAGACTTAAGTTCTCAAAAGTTATCTGCTTATTGGCACGGAGTCCTCGAATAATAATCATGTTGTTGTTGTTGTTGTTGTTGTTGTTGTTTTGTTGTTTTTTTGTTGTTGTTACAAAGTCATATGGTCTTGAAAGATACTTGCACCTATGTGCACATAACAAGAGTCAAGAAAGTTGCATAATAAGGAGCTTCGTGATTTGTACTCTACCCATATATAAGGATGGTCCAGGATTCGGTGGTGTGGACTGGATTCTCCTGGGCCAAAACAGGGTGCAGTGGCAGGCATGTAACGGAGATGCGTGCGTCACGAAAATCAGGGTATTCCTTGCCTAGCTGAGAAAAAAAAAACGGTTTATAAAAATGAACCTGTTCCGTGCACTCATTAGCCTGTATGTTGGCTAAGATGTAACGAATACAGACATTAAAACCTGAAAACTAGACGTTTCTCTTTTACTGACTGATAATTTGGACATAATGAGTTTTCGTGCTCTGTCCGTAGAAATTGATTTACTTTGTCTGGATCTCATCTCAGCACTCTGAAAGGCATGTCAAACCGCGTATCGGCATGATACTTAATCCCCTGCAGCGCGCGGGTTTGTATTAATTAACTGACCGACATTAGAACGCGAAGGTACGATACAGCGAACACCACATCCAAACACTGGATGCGGTAAAAAGTGAATTAAATCCGGACCACACAATCGCACATACCAAATCTCGCATTATTTCCGTATAATTTTAACACTATCCTATAATATTCTAGCGGAAAGTTTTTAGAAAATTCAACGCACCATAAACATTTCCAACGGGGAAAAGGCAAACTTTAAACATAAGGCGTGAAGGTGTCTACACGTGTCTTTTAAAGCTAAAGTTACATTCTAGAATAGCTTTCAACTAACACTGATTAGCAGGGAGACGAAAATAGGAATCAGTAAAATAGGCTGGATCACATAGAGTTATTTAAAGGGCGCGATCACGGGTAAAAAAAAGTTGTGAATTGCTGGACTGAACTACCACGTTCCAATAATTTCCTTCGCGACAGATCAATTACACATGTTTTCTGCTTTTCTTTCTTCATCCAACCAAATCCTTGCAAACTCATTTATTTTAGTACATTAATGGTATTCTGTGAAAATATAATTGCGAACTTCTGTCGCCTGCATCTAGTGCTGAGGTCTAGAATACTTGCAGTCTTACTCGTACATCTGCGGCCATAAGATTCCTCCACAATGTGATGCTTCTGAACTTGAGAAAATTTGCGTACTTTACTTACGTGTGTAATTACGTCTCCGCTATGACTATATGGCATTAGATGATAGCGTGATTAATAATGACTTGGACGGGATGTGGAAAGCAGCTGTTGTGACCAAATCTCAGGTACTGTCTCAGCATTTGCGGAGGCGGACTGAGGAAACCCAAAACCTAGTTCAGGACAGCCGTTCGCCAGGCCGAGTTTTGAACACGGGCCTCCTGAATGCAAACAAAGAACCCTAGCCGTTCGACCTTGACGTTCAGTACCTTCTGTGTATGTTTATAATCGAAGCTGTCGAATTTTCTGCAATAATAATTTCTGCAGTATAAACGAAAACATAACGACCCCCTGAAGTCTCTTCTTCGAAACGGCAAGGAGTGTGTTCCGAGAGGTCTAATCTAGTCTCAGCATCTTTCTGTCGCTGAGAATTAGCAGCCCTGTACCATCATGGGCCTTTCCAGCAGTTTTGTTCTTGACTAAGACTCCACCGAGCCTTGTCACTATTCCAGCGAATTCGTCCGCCATGTGGCCATGGTAACGTCCCTGCAAAATGCGTGGCTTGTCTACCGACTCTTTTTGAGGCATATAACTGGGATGTCTCCTTTACCCAGTGCCTACGTTGTTCGGATAATTGTGTAGTGCTGCGTAGTTCTGGTAAATCGAGACTTGGAAGGTATTTATGGAATGCGGGTAGCATGGGGCGGGTATTCGCCTGGCAGCTAATATCTGTGTAAAAACGTTTATCACTTACATTACAGTGATTGTGCCAGCTGCGAATGTTCTAGCGACCGATGTATTTGGGACTGGTACTTTTTCAGTGACATCTAGGCACATAAAACAGGCACCAGCCTCATATCCTGCTCCTCATTTTTGCTTCTGCCTTTCCCCACGTCCTCTTCCCGCAAGTTTCAATTTACCAGAATGAGACAGTATCTTATTTTAAGTAGCAAGCCCCATTGTTGCCTGTTATTCCAAAAGATTTATACCGGCCCCCGGTGTTTATTATGTGGAATAACGAGTATGGCTGTACGTACAGTCATCCCCCGAATTTACGTCGTAGGTGGTTCCGACACCGGCGACGTTAGTCGAGACATATTTTCTCATAAATGCAGTGTTACAATGGGGAGGGTGGTCCGGAAATCGATTTGGACCAAAAAAAGATGCCTTTATGGTCATGAAAAATTTATAAAAAATACGAAAAGACAAATCATTTAAGAAAGAGGCACTTCCTCTTGAACTGCGTGTGGGTCAGCTGGATCATCATCTTCAACGCCCAAGAGTACAGGTGGCGATGCAAGAATCCGTACTTGAAGAAATCAAGCACTACAATCTGGCGAGATAACGGTCTCTTCATCTCCTTCAGTATCTTCATAGCAAGCAAGCAAGCATCCTCATAGTCTCTTGTCTAGTTCTGCTCGCTGCTCGTTAGAACCTCAAGACATCTTGATCCCAGCTGCAGTCAACTTCAAAACCGTCATGGTCCTTTCCTTAGGTTCAGGCTTTGTCTTTGGTTGCTCACCTTCCTCAGCGGCATGTTGCTTTCTGATTTCAGTAAGAAGGTTGGTCCTGATCATGGTAGTTGATCAGCTCGAAGACAACTTCATGGTATTCGCGCGCTTGGCGTAATACTATATTGGGTCGGCGGGCAAATCACTTACGTGCGGAACGACCTAAGACGGGAGATGACTATATTTGTTTTTGCACTACTATACATCATTGAATGTATTTATTTATAATTTATTTAACCGTACTATCAGTAGTGCTGTGTACACACACATCGTCGACTGGCAGGAAGTTAGTTAATAACCAGTTGGAAAGGTTTATAAGGAAGCGGTAGTGACCTAACTTGAAGTCATATCCTGACATTTGTTTGGAAGAACGAAGGAAAACCACGGAATACATCAGTCCGGTTTGCTGATCTGGGGCGGAGATTTTAACCCGGTATCTTCCGACTTCTACAGGTACAGAATTACCGACAAACATAGTTTTGTGTTAGTTTATGTATCTACTCTTTGTTATTAACAGGATGGACTCAGTGATGAATGAAAGGCTGACTGTGAACATCTAATTTCAAACGATGTATAATGAAGTGGGCTTTCTGTGAAACGGTTAACACATAATTTTTATTTATGAAGTACCCTATGTAAAATACTCTGTGTTCAGCACTGTATTCTATGTTTTTTCCCGACACAGTACAGCCCTGTTCTATGCACAGACGGATGTATTGCGCTAAGTGACTGTGTATTGGTCCGAACCAGAGTGAGATTTATGTTTATCCGGATGGAAGCAGGAACCTCCCAACCCGTAATTCAACGCAGTCGTTGTTATGATTAACTCCAGACGTCGCATAATCCCTAGTTTACGTGGAGTTTATAGACTCCGTGAAAAAGGATTCGTCGCGACAAAAGTTACAGGTTTTGTCAATATCTACAAGTTATATTTAATTTTTTCTATGTTGTGACTGTAATGTTGTTTCAGTCCTCCCATTTATCTCCTTTCCTTTATGTATACTCGTAAATATTTACTTGATTATTCATATTTTTATGTTCCAAGATGTGTACTTTTACATTTGAGGCTCTGATCGTTACAGTGACTTCGAAAGCAATATGCATAATCCGGATGATCTGTCTCGTGTTCAGATTACGGGTCTGCATATGGACACCGTTTTCCAAGAATATTTACCGCTCGTCTAAGCCCTAGGGAATGCCCAAGTAAGAAAGGTTTCCGTCTGCTGACACCTACACACACAGCACATGCAGCTGGTACGTGCTTTTGCTTTTCAATAAGAAATGCGTCCGCTTCTTCGAGAAGTATTGGCAGGCTGTTTGTGGCTGTCCAGTAACTCAGCTGCGAACATTATTAAGTGGCCGATTTACGTGACACTCTATTAATATGACGCCACTGGCTAGCCTGTTTGGGAATTTCGATATTGCGTGATGTCCACTTCTAAGGCTAATACGTCGATTGTGTCTGAGAACAGAAAGCTGAGGAGAATACGTGTATTTGGACCTTAAGAGAGACAGTTAAGAGACAGCAGACATAATTGCGTAATGGTGTGAGATTTGAAGCTTTCATACCGACTGTAAACGAGAGAATCGTCTCACGCTATCAGTCCTGTTAGTTCGGAACGTGCAGCTCTGTTTCAACCATCACGAAACTTATGTAGCCGGTATCCCGAATAGTTTTTAGCGCGATTACGTAATGATTAGTTTATAGTTTTTATGGTGTACTTTTCGCCTAATATTATTCAGATAATGAGATCAAGGAGGATCAAATGTGTAGGGCATGCAGCACACATAGGAGAAATGAGAAACACCTACATTTTTTTAGAAACTCGTAATGGAAGAGACCACTTGTGAGAGCTAGGATGAAAAGGAAGAATCATATTAAAATGAGTCTTAAAGAAATATGACGTGAGAGTGCGGATCACATTCAGTGGACCAATGTTAGACGTACGAAAGAATAATGAACCTTCGGATTCCATAAAAGGTCGAGAATTTCTTGACCAACAGATTAAGGAGTTTACTGCCACAGAGTTAGATACAAAATCAAAAGTGAGCGAGGAAGCGTTGTGACATATTGCAAGATAATTTTCCACCACTCGCTAGACGTGAATATATGAGACTCAGTGAGACTTGCAAGTGTCCCGGGTTTTAAAAGCGAACCTCTTCCCTTTGCCTCCGAACTAGTCAACTTGATTATACGTAATTGTCAGTGCAGTGTGTAGTATAGGTCTCTGTAGCATAGGTCTAGGTGGTGGTGGTGGTGGTGGTGGTGGTGGTGGTAGTTTCCTTTGACGAGCGTAGTCCTTTCATTATATGACGCTGTGTTAAGTTCCGTCGAATGTTTCACCCTATAAACGCAGCTCAGTGGCCAAGAAATTACGAACATTTCTTCCCAGCAGTAACAGCGCAGCGCGAGTATTTCTGGTACAGTGACTGTTCTTATCTTACCGTCAAAACGATGTCCTTTTTGCAGGCTAGCTTTACATCTCTCGTCAACATATTTCAAAATACTCGACGCGTTGGGAAACACTATACGAATAATTGTAAATGGCCGGTCGAATATTTTCTTTCGCTTCTGCCGTGTGCAGATTGTAGACATAAACTTTGCTTTTCATCATTTTTCTGCCGCCGTGCTTTGTGTCGAACGCCTATTCCTTAGTACAGAATATTTTTACTGTTCATCACGCACTTGTTGGGCACAACATCAAGAGGAATTTTTCGGTGAAACTTCGGTGGCATTTACTGTGGATAAATTTTTATTTCGATTAAGAACACGCGTTGTTGACAACTATACACTATAACGAGGAAAGAAAGAACTGATCTGTGATATTGCGTGTGTAACTAAACGGAAGTGTGACATTTATGCTCGCACCGAACTAGTCTTGGCCGGCTCGTTGTTACATTTGCGTTCGTAGCGCCACAACCTGAAGGCCTGCTATAATGGAAAGAAAGCCTGGAAGACAGTTCTTCTTTCGGCACTGTAGGCCTATATAAGTAGAAAGTACCTTACAAACCAAATGTACTGATAACCGGGATTGTGAATCCCCATAACTGTAGGCAAGAAGGAAATTTATTAAATGATTCCTCCCCTCCGCACACTGAAATAGGAAAACATCAGGAAAACTGTGCGCTTTCCGAAACATTTTAGTTACGGATTAAAAGTTGTTGATTCAGGCAATGCAGAAATTTAATAAAATGTAGTTCTCTGTTAATGCATTTTAAGAACAGATCTATACATGATACCGTGTTATTCATGATTTCGTAGAGTCATTAAATGATATAGACCCACGTAAAAGTTATCTCAGTTAATAAGCAGCAACTCACGAAGGTGTGCAATGTAGATCGCCACATATAGGCCTGCGAAAACCTTGATAAACTATTTATAATGACTTATTAGTCGTGCCCAAATTATCGCATAGCACGTGCGTATATTCGCTCTGGGAACCGAATTCCTGCCCAGAGCCGAGGAATTTCAAATATTTAATTTGTGTTCAAGTGTAACATTCGCTGAGGGTTTAGCGTTTAAATAAGTGACTTTTCTAAGAAGACCACTTAACATTCTTTAGGTTTGTGTAAGAGGAATTACTCATACGGTACCCACAATAAATAATACGCTTCTCCTAGTTTCAGTCACCCTATGAGAGATTAGCAATTCCTGTAGACCTTACAGAGGCACGAAAGCACATCTGCACATCTGACATTATGTAACGGAAGACCCGCATTTTCTCTGCGTTGTGGACGCGATACTGCAGTCCGTACGAAACAATGCGACATTAGGAAAGTGTGACGTCATGTTTAACAACTCTAACATAGTGAGCGCAAACACTATTAAAAAATTATGCTCTAAGTAGGCATTCACGTTGTGACAAAGCTACTTCGTGATTCCCACTAACGCCTCTGTATGCAGTTTTGTAGGAAAGTGAGGGAAGCGTGTGTCATAAGTTCTTCCTGCAAATTACTATTTCTTTGAACTCGGTATTAATGTCTAACGAAACAAAGAGAACATACAGCCTAGTCATGTACCCAGCGCCTAAGAGTTCAAAATAATGTGCTTGAAATTAGGAATTATGTCACAGGGTTGTGAAGTTGCAGATTTATGCTGTTACATCAAAACATAATTCTTAATGTATGCGATCAAAGACTGATTTGCTTCCTGCCAGCTTTGAGGTTCTGACAGCGGTATTGCTGAAGATTCGAGTATTTTGGAATGTTACGCCGTGTAGACTGGTAACTAGTTACCGACGTTTCGAAGGCGCTGCCTTCCTTCGAAATGTTGGTAACGATTTACAAGTCGACTCTTCGTAACATCCCAGAAGATTTTTCTGATTTTTCTTCTGGTTTACAGATCTTACACATCCTCGGTGTAGCCGAGTTTTATTTGGCACGCGAGAAATTCAGTCAGCCACCGAACGGACGGAAACAGTGCTCGAAGACTGTATGTCTAGCCTACCTATATGTAAGAGTGTTTGTTTGTTTGTTTGTTTGTTTGTTTGTTTGTTTGTTTGTTTGTTTGTGGCTCAAGAGCCCTATTGTGGACTTACGCCTCATTGTTGAGGTTCCACGATCACACTCATCTAGACACACCACACTCGGTAGGACTCCTCTGGATGAGTGATCAGCCTGACGCAAAGACCTCTACCTGACAACACACAACACTCACGAGAGAGAAACTTCATGCCCCCGGTGGAGTTTTTTTTATTTATAGTTGTCAAATAACTTTGTCGAACCCACGATCTTAGCAAGCGCTCGGCCGAAGGCCCACGCCTTAGACCGCGCGGCCGCTGGGATCGGCATATATGTAAGATGACTGGGGTAAATTCTTAGTAAATTATTAGGTAGCTGTGAAAATTCCAGTAACGTTTGAATTTCCGCTGTTTGTTCGCCTGTGTACCAGTTTTCATTGTGTGGTATTTCTTGAAACGTAACACATTCCTTTCACAGTTCTCATCCTCCTCAGTTTCCTGACGTGGCTGTAAATGTATTGAAATTTGTCATGAGAGACTAACTGCCTTATTAAAATGTTTCTACTGCTTTACAGCAATTCGTAAAACCGTCTCCTTTTTTCACCCTCCTCTTATTTCTCCGAATTCATAAAGTTTGAAAAAGCAGCTGCAATTGAGAGCCGGAAGCAACTATATTGTTATATCTTTGCTTTTTTTTTTTTACTTTAAAGATTCGTCTGTTGTGTCAGAGTTATTTTTGTTATCTTCGTCTTTTGTATGCTCCACGGTTCAAAGCTACATAGCATACCAGGCTTTTATTACAATTTTTCATACTTCCATTTATTGCTGTTTGAGGTAATCACGAATGCAGGTACGGCACTACGTAGAGGGATAAATTCTATTAATTATTAAGGTTAATCAATATTGGAATAACATATTTTGAGGGACATAGGTTACGGTTTAACGTATAATAAGCTTGTAGCCATATGTTACAGTAGGCCGATCAGCAGTAACTAAAGTCGCAGATAACTAAAGTGTAAAATCCTAGTTCCATGAATATGTCACAAGTGACTTCTCACTGTAAACCGTTTGCACAATATGCTGACATGCCATCGTTTTTATGCGTTTTATTTTAAGCATTGGCGCAGGTCTTGTGTATTATTTTGTGTAGAAAAGTGTTCTGCGTTCATGTCCGCCTAGCTAGGCGCAAGCAATCGACTATGGGTCACTGTTTCTTTCTAGCGCAGGAGCTTCATTCAAACGATCACTAATGGCTCCACTGCGGGATATAATAGAAGCCTGGTGAACGGAAGTGTATTGCGTCTTCACAATAATGTTACGATAAACAGGAAGTTTCGTTATTTTACTACGTTATTTTTCGTAGATTGCGGAGACTTTCAGGAACTTCTTTTTCCTCAATGGGAATAGTCACTAACCCTTTGGGCTAATGCTTACTGTGTTTGACAACCAGAAATTCTGGACTTTTCCACGTAGTTAATTTGTTTCTTATTGTTCTCACAGTAAATCCCTACCTGCATTGACCTGTTGGTCTTTGTAATAGAGACGGACTTGAAGATTCAAGTCTTCTAGGATGTTAAAGCCGTGTAGGCTGTTAAATAGTCACGGCTGACTACGCACCAACCTACACAGCTTAACTTCCCAGAATACTTGAACCTTCACCAGCACCGGTGTCAGAACTTACAATTCGCGAGACGGACTCTGTTATTTGTTACGTGGTAACTTAATTTCTAAGTATAATTCAGTTTTATTTGAATCTTTCAAGGGTTAAAGGGTGTTGTACAGTAAATACAACTGGAAGTTTGAAATCCGTACCGAGTACACAACTTCCATGTTCAGCCCTATATAAAATGAAGTGGCCTTACATAATTTAATAAGACCGTGTAATATTAGATACCAGCAGAATCCGACCAGGCGTCGCCGAATTGGAACGTGAAGACGGATAGACACGATATCCACTGTGTGAGTTCAGCTTCTGCACATCGTGCTAAAAGCGCGTAGTGGGAAACTGCACTATTTCAGAACGTTTTGAAATGGAACCGAGCGAAGAACTCGCCTTTTTGCTGTTAACCCTTAAACCAATTCCAAATTCACCTTTCTGTAGACAAAAGCAGCAAACATATTCTCAGGCCCCCTTAAAATTTTGACATTCTTTGTGAGCTCACGACTGACTCTGCAGTTTTGTGATTCACTTTTGCATGTCTGACAGCCCACTGGTCCCTGTCCCTGTTCGGGACAGCAGTACTATAGCGAGTATTTGATCGATTTTCGTGAAATTCAGTACGAAGAGCATGACAATGGAGCTATCCCAGCTTCGTTGTCTGAATTACCTCTCAGCAGTACCAAGAAGTTAAACTTTTGACGACCAGATTTAAATACCAACAGTCCGCCTTCGCGTACCACATTTTTTTCCGCCAGCCATTTAAATTTTTGCACAAGGTTTACAAAAAACATTTATATTATGTGAACCAAACAAGATTAAATAATGAATTAAGTGGCATTTTGCGGGAGATAAGACATATTTCTGCATGTCTTCGAGAAAGCAGCAAGTGCTCTGTTCGTAAATACACGAAATAAATTTACAGAAGACGCAAAAATTTCAGTTTCTTTTACTTACTTTTGTTTGAGCCCCCAGTTTTGCTTAGGGAGGCCTCATTTGATGTTCTTACAGTTTGCCTTGGTGTAGTAGTCGTCAAAACATATTCTTACACACAGTCCGACTTCACAATCACGGCACTTTACGCAAACTTTTCGTGTTGCACCCGTGGCCCTACTTACGCGACACCAGACGGCACGGGCCAATGTTTGCTGCCGCTGATTCCGAGACCAGCGACATGTGCTTCAAAATTTGGCGGTCTACCTAATGGCCTTGGCATTCTCCATTCTGGTGCAGCGTGTGCCAACATATTCCTCACGAGGGTCAATCGAAAATCTCTGTGTGAAATTTTCTTACCCCTGATTGAGGAAGGAAGAATGGAACTGCTGAGAATGGCAAGGTCCAACAGACGGGAAAACAGCTTTTTCGTCCATTTGAATGTGCTACGGCCGATGGAGTAGCTGTTCGCCATTCTCTCTCTCTTATCCATACAGCCCATGTGACGGTCATAATCCATCACAATTTGCGGCTATATGGCTCTCCCTCCATCATAGCAGAAATTACCTTCTCCGGGGCATCGTGAATATTTGTCAACATGCAAACGTCTCTTGTCCCGCCGCAGCATTGCTGTCAAGTCAGCCCTGGTTCATCAAATGGCTCCCCGTTTCAGTTTTATTGTCTTTGAGTGCTAGGTCTTGTGGCATGCGTCTCCTCTTCTGCCTCGGAGTCCCACAACAGTAAATCTGTTTAGTTGCCACGCCCTCACATAATTCAGGGGAAGGAAAGAAACTGTCCATGTACAATTTGTGACCGCGTTCTTTTATCTTCCTTGTCAGTTCTGTCACTGTCGCGTGGGTTACTGTCAAGTGCTGTGCCACTTTCATGTCGTACGTGTATCCAGTCGAGTCACAGAGTTTGAAAATCGCTTGCGTTTCTTGGGTATGTATTGTTTGAATGCACCCTCCTTTGAAGGAAACAATAAATTCGCCAACAGCCAGATTTTCGGAAGGGCTGTAAAATTTGGTAAAATGTCCGGTTTAGAATCTCAAATTATTCTGGTATCTTCCACAGTCTGCCAAAAGTGTCGTCCGTCCTGTCAGGTTCGTTCCTAATGTCAGTGAAACGTACGTAACGAAGGATGTGAAGATATCAGCCTCGTTTCATCATAGTGCCGTAGAGAGGTGTGTATAACTGGTCCACTGTTGCCCAGTAGTCTGTCAGTTGGTCTCGTAAGCAATGTGCCATCTGCATCGTCAGTGCCAGAAAGACAGACATTCTGGCTTCAGTAATGTCAGGTTCAGGAGACGGTGCAGCTTCAAGTCTGTTTGCGTAATCGTGGTACTAACGGTTAGTCTCCACCACCAGCAGAGTGATAATTTCTGCAAAATACAAAAGAAAAATGCTAAGTGGACTTGAGCTGTCATTTATGTGTGACGCTTCACAGTCCTTTCTTCTGGGGCCCCATGTATAGGCGTGTACTACACTTCTCTGAGGGCAAGAGGGGCATGTCCATTGCAGGGTTGCTGGCTGTTGAGTCTGTTGACCTGGCCCACTGTCACCATCATGCTCTTCACCCCAGGTACTGGACAAAATTGAGCTGCTAGACTCGTAACAGGTGGATCTCTCTCCGTCCAGTTGTGGTTGTGACACCCCTGGTCCCCTTTCACCCCCCCCCCCCCCAATCTGAACTGACGTCACTTGACATACTCGCTTGGTTGCTATCAGTGTCAAAAATTAGTTCAGATATTTTTCCGGGCGTCAGCGACCTTGGTTGGGTCCATTCATTATTTAGCCGTGAAATGCTTAGAGAGAAGAAATAAGAAACTCCCTCAGCAACATTGCTTGTGTAAGCTCGGCAACAAGTCTGAGAAATGAACCGCAGTACAGCGTCATAGACAAAGGGATAACCGGGTTCCCTCCCGGGTAAATAGGCCAGAGTATAAAGCTGACCAAAGAAAGGCCTACTGCGGTGTTAAAAATGCGTGAAGCCATATTTTGCTCCCCTATATGTTTCCTTGGCCTGGAGAGCAAAATATTTAAATGACTGGCGTTCTCGCTGTTCCTTATAAAGGACGCTGGAGCCTACAGGAGTTTTAAAGGCCGTCCAGTACAGAGGACGCAAGTATCCTAAAGGTTAATTATTTCCGGTGGAATAAACTTTATAATCTGTAGCAGGTACTACAAAAATGCGTGAAGCTATATTTTGCTCCCCTATGTGTTTCCATGGCGTGGAGAGCAAAATATGTAAATGGCTGGCGTTCTCGCTGTTCCTTATAAAGGACGCTGGCGCCTACAGACGTTTTAAATGCCATCCCGTATACAGGACGCAAGTACCCAAAAGGTTAAACATGCGAAGTTGGGAGGAAGGGAGAATTACAGCACCTTGACCATTCGTTCTTGGAGCTTTGTGTAGTGACAAATCTCTGAAATTTTTCTAGTTATTTAGGACGCTTTTTATACGGTGTAAAATAATATAGGCTAACAGCCGTAGGATACGAGTTTTGTAAGAAATGTTTGTACCTTGATTTGTTACGCTGTTGTGAATATAGAAGTGTCACGGTTCGATTTTATACGTGCTACCGCACCCAGTTTCTCCTTTGCTGTTCGCAGAAAATGTTTTGACACGGGTTCTAGTTCTGCCGCATCGTTACATTTTCTTGAATAGGACTTTCACAGAAAAAAAAAAAGATTAGAATTAAGTACATGTTAATTGGTTTCATGATAGCTAATGCTGAATGTCACGGTAGAATAAGTAGCACTCCTGATGCATATTCAGGTGTTCTGGGTTCAAATCCTGATACCAAGTCTTAGCACCGAGACAGGCTTTCCTGAAACTTCCGTGCCTTCTCGTCCAAGCAAATGCCGGGGTAGTACCTTATTTTAACCACAGTCGATTCCTTCTATGTCCTTTCCAATTAATTATCGCTTTTTCATGGGATTCAAGTCTTTGAACGCTGCCATATGTTAATCTTCCTAATTGGCCATCCTAGAAAGAAAGGTGAAGTTCAGAAACGTTACTTCCGGTATTCAAGTAGGTTTGTTACCTACTTACGCGCTAATAACGCTGTCGTTTACTTCTGCATTTCTTGTGAAACAGGTCCAAACATGAAGCCAAAAATAATGGCCAGGTACGACTTAACAGTGCTTTTAAGCTGTATGTCCTTGCTTCAGATATACCGGAGAAATCTGTGGCCTTAGAAGCTTGTAACTCAACTGTTGTGTTTGTAGAAGAAAATTCTATAGCCACTTTGCGTTATGGTGTTGAAAAGATATCCGTAACAGACATCAGTGCGCTGTAATTGAATGCGTTTCTATGAAAAGAAACAGTGCATACTATACCAGTAATTTATTTCTTGTATTTAGCAAGGACAATAAATAGCGTGATTGAGGTAAAATGTAGATTCCAATTACGTATTACTGTTGACACATTGCAAGAAAGAACAAGAACTGTCAGTTACAGGTTATTGCAGAATTGTGTCCTTATTCTGTTTACGTTGGGTTTATGTAATGTCAGATTTCTCTAAATTACTCTTAGCATCTGAGGTACTGTAAATTGCTTCACGACACAACAGAGTTTTAATTTTCTTTCCACAACTGTTAAAAAGATAGTTTTTGTACAGGTTTGAAAAAGTACGGCATTTATGGCAAGTATATTAAAAGAACCATACATGTATGTTAACCATACAAACGACTACAGCCCGATCTTTGAAACGTTAAATTGGCATAACCAAAACGTACAGCTGCACGACTTCAAGAGTACTGTTACCGTACCGCAGATACCAGCTGCGCCATAACACACTATACATACTGGTGCTCATCACTGAACGTACATCTACAGGGTTCACACATTTCCTGGGGTCTCTGTTATTGTGTTATTCAACGTGACGCTCAGTTGCTGAGATTGTATACAGGCGTGTCATATATATGAGCGATGAAGCCGAATAATCTAACGCCTGAAGAAGTAGCAAATCGGTAAATATGGCGAAAAGTGAATGAGAAGTAAGCGGTTAACACTGGAAAACTTATAGACAGATATATATATATATTATAACAGATACGTATTATACGTATGTGTTGGTATTACATGTGCGTATTACAACTATTATAACAATCTTTACTTGGGCCATCCCGGTGTGTTGTTTCAATTACAGTGATAATAAACACAGTCTGACATACCACCGTTTATTATTTATTTGCACACTATACCATTTGTTCTAGTTATGCCAATGTACTACATGTTTCTACTCGGCCGATCCATCATTATAACTGTATGTTTCAGATGCTCTTTAAAATTAGGTAGGCCCTGCGCCAACATACGAACCTCTACAATGAACCCACATATACAATAACAAATACAAGTAATTCAACAGTATACATCACTAGAATATATAAGGCGAAGCACCATGAGCATGTCTGTGTAGATCAATATCGTAACTATACAAATATTTGATTGCATAACATAAAGATATGGAGCACCTTGACAGAAACTACGACAGTTCTCCTGAGATACCAGGAAATATACTGTGGTTGTGACTATATATAAATAAGCAAAAGACACAAGGAAACGACACCACGAACAACTTACCACGATATCATAACCTACAATTCTTGGGGTTTCATAAGCATTTTACCTGATAATGGATATGCTAATTATGAATTGTTAGTGGTTCGCAAGCCGTCTTACGAACATGACATTGTTTTGTCTGAAAACGTAGCATAGTAGTCATGTACGTGTACGTTCAGGTGTGTTACACCGGATACTGAAATGTATAATACTGATTATACGTCTACGATTTGGTTACGCTTTACGTGATGATTGTACCACAATGACTTGGTCGCC
Source organism: Coptotermes formosanus (assembly GCA_013340265.1). Lineage (NCBI taxonomy): Eukaryota > Metazoa > Arthropoda > Insecta > Blattodea > Rhinotermitidae > Coptotermes > Coptotermes formosanus. The sequence goes on along the minus strand of BLKM01012995.1, from coordinate 3,863,422 downwards.
AAAGCCTCGTTTTTAAGTACTTGCTGTCAAAATTATTGAATAAAAGCAGATATCTTTAGGTTTTTCACTTGGGTCAGTAAACTGGCCCAATATCATAATCACCATAATTCTTGCAGCCGTATGAAGGCCTGCAGTAGCCACTCTGAAAGACAGTTTCTTCAGAAGTTATTAATGGGACACAGATGTGGGCCCGTATCTGATTGACTTATGTTCATACTCTGTGCCTATTTTCCCGTATATGAGTGTCATAAGAAAATAATTTAAAAATACGTGGAATTTCACCATGAAACTAATCCGTAGTATATATGATGCGTCCAGTATACTTCGTTTTACTTCAAACGAGTTCTTCTAGTTGGCTTTAGCGCTATATTTTTTCTTATTCAGTTGCCCATCCCTTTATAAACTTCATCTTGGATCTTCAAATTGGACTAAAAGTCATAAACGTCAGGTTTATTGCTGCCAGACTGTTGTGTGTCTGCCTGTTGGAGTGTCATAATCCAGCGCCAGTAAACCACAGCGCTTCAGGGAAAGAGAAGAAATTTGAAAACCGCTACGTTTTATGTGCATATTCCTACAAGGCTCGCAAATTACTGCCTAGTAACAGGAAAATATATTCTCTGAAACAGGTGATTTCTCACTCCAGTGATTTCACATTACAATAATATAATTCATATACCATCGAAATTATAACGAATTTCTCCTCTCCTTTTCCACGCCTCATATTCTACAGTAAAATATCCCTGAAACGGGATATGTAAACCTGGCTCTAACGAACATTTTGTCTCGACAACACAGAGCGAACAGTAGGGTAAAATTGCGTATCACCGGCGTTGTAATCTTCTTTTTCGTTACCACCACCACCACCACCACCACATCATTACGTAGCCTGTCTTTTACGACATGTCCAAAGCGACATCTCCAGAGAGTGCAATATTGTGCGTCCTTTTTCAATTTCCAGTACGTTTAGTGTCCCTCAGTTAGCCTCCCTTCGTTCTATTTTGTGTAGGATGTTACTTCCTTCCTTGATTCTAGGTAATACTGTACTTCTTCATTTATCACACGATCGCCACAAATTATCTTCTCCATCCTTCTTCAGTACGACATTTCAAAATTTTCACGGTATTTTTGATCTACTCCCAGAAGTATCCAAGTTCCAGCACCAAACAAAGATATGCTCCAAATATAACATTTCACCAATTGCTTCCTTAAATTTAAGTACAATATGCTGGTGAAAGGGTCTTCTTCTTCTTCATGAATAATGCTTTTACCATGGCAATTCTGGATTTAGTTTCATGTGTACATCCTGCATCATTTGTCATTACGTTACCCACATAGTCTTGACGTGATGGAGGGACCTGTGAGTACCAGCAACCCTGACAGCTCGGCCGGCGGTAGCACTGCTACCAGTAGGGTCTGCCAAGCCGGACAGATCAAGAGAGTAGGAAACAGAGGAACAGAGGTGCCTAGGAGAAATGGAAGAACTACATTATTACTTTTCCTGAATAATCTTCTTCCAAAACAGAGAAAAATCTGAGGTGCCTCCTCTGGACACAAAACCATTCGGAAGTAAATTACTCCCCATTCGGGCGGTGGGGGAAAAGATTCTAGAGGAAATACCACGCACTACGATTTACAGCAAAATTTAATATAATAAACGGCAACTGTTTAATATAAAACGCGAAAGAAACACTGAACAGGTGACTGAAAACAAACTCATCTTTATTTTTCCACTCAAGCAATCTGAACTCTGCTTTCTTAATTTTATAAAGGGAACGCTCTTTTCCTGGACTGAACAGAATTAAGTCCGGCGGTCAACAAAAATATCTAATGAAATGATGGATAAAAATAAAAGAAAGAACATGGCAAGAAAGAAAGACTTACCGTAAATATGTACTGTTTATTAGCAGTGTTTTATCGTCTAAATGTTGCATGAATTTTTTGGCCACTTCTATTTCTTAAGAAATAAAAAACAAGTCATAAGAGATCAGCATGCCTTTAGCATGCGTGTGCGACTGTATCTTCCTGTTTTAACTTCTGAACCAGTTGACAATTTTTCAGAAATCTATGTATAACCCTTGTATCGTCCGAGGCCTCTTCAACCTCGTAATTATTAATGTACTACAATCGGAAATATTATGGACACATGAACACCATGATGTGGAGTGACACTACCGCTACTTAGTAATACGGTCCTGAAATTATGCGTGGTATGGTAACCTCTTGTGGAATGTAAAACAAAATGGTGGCTGCATAATATATACATACACGTGTGCATACGTGTTGCTTACGGTTCGATGGTGATAATGAATAATTGGAGCTACGTGTAATAATTGGTATGAAGAATGGAAATGGATCATAAACGTACCTACCGATTCCTTATAAAATGCTGTATATCGCGGTTGACAATTACAGAAGTGGTGATTGTGTGGGAATGTACGGTTATGTCCGAAAAAATTCCGTAGTACGTGTGCAGTGCCCAATATGGCTTTGTTCTGTAGTTCCTTGATTTCGTGTTTTCCCGGTATGTTGCTCAGGTATTTTCTGAATGATTCTGAGATGGTTCCGGTTGCCCCTATTATTACTGATACCACTTTTATTATTGTTGTTGTTACTATTTACTATTATTATTATTGTTATTATTATTATTATTAGTCCATTATTGATGCTGTTGCTATTGCATGCAACTAAACGTGGCATGACTAGGATTCGGCCCTGTGAGTACCCGCAAACCCTTGAGTTAAACTGAACCGTATTATTGGATTTTAAATTCGGGTTACAGTCTCTATGTAAGACCTTAAGAACGTAAGGTTTGTAGGACTGGTAGTCTGCAGTAGACTTTACCAGTTGTACCCGGAATTCTTTGTTTTGACATCTGATAAAGATCATAAATGTACGGGGCAAATGCTGCATTTGATTTTGTTTTCAGGGCCGCAACTACTACTAGCGAGGCTGTTTTCATTATGCAGGGATTTCATTGTATGACGCTGCGTAAGTCAGGCGTAAGTGCTGAACAAGTCTAGACCGGCTCATCTTTAGAAGCATGATCGTAACGTCATAATTTGAAACTTCCATACAATAAATATTAGTTTCGAATTTCATTCAGGCCTATGCTATCGACTCCGTATTTTGAGCGGTATTCTTAATTTAAACTTGTTTCCGCCCGACCCAGGCCCCTGAAAATTTATTACTGAGCCTGGCTTGATTTCTGGCAAATACCATTGCCTTCCAGGCTGCCCATGAAACAAAAGGAGGCGGGAGGGCAGGAAATTGCAGCCATAGAGTAGACCACTCAGTAAGACGTGCATACTGCGGTTTATTGGCGCACTAATATATATTTTGTAGTCTTCCTGGAACCCCGCAGGTAGAGGGAAGTGAGTATAAATAAATTAGCTTCATTATTACAGGGGCCGTACAGGTAAAGAAAAGAATGTTACCTACAGTATGGAAAAACTCCCCGTTCTACAGTCGCGCTATTCCGAACAGCCTCCGTGTTAGTACTTATAAGAAGTTGGCTGTGAGCCCACAAAAACGACCAGCCTGCAAGGGATGGTCTTCCAATTCAAGAGTTAGGCGTTAAGTTTTCTGCCTTTCACGTAAATACGTTTTACAGTACGCATCTTATAATTGGACTCAAGTGGCAACGCTTTTTGTATTCTGCAGGTGCCTGCTTCGAATACTGGCCAAACACCGGACATGTGTTGAGGTTTTTCGTGGTGTACTTCTGCCCCAGGAACATTCAGGATAGTACTTCAGTTAGGCTAGGACCGCTTCTTTCCCAGTTCTTATAACCTTATAATTCACAAAGCGTCTTACGATTCAATGCTAGTATCCTAAGCTAGGAAGGCAAAGTAAACCATGTACAAGACGTCGATGTGTGTTTGCAGGACATATATAATTTTGAAGGGGGATATATTCGAAAGCCGCCACTTGTATAAATGAGAACAAGGTGGGGGCACAGTATTAAAACGATCTTAAGCAAATATGTTTTGAGGTTGTAAACTGGCATGAACTGACCTAGGATCATGTTCAGTGGTGGACTTTGTTGTCAGATGTGACGAATTTTCAGATTCTGCTACCAGAGTTAATTAGTGATGTCGCAACAGCCCCAGTCGCGTATATCGTAGTTCTTCAACCCTCATTCGCATGGGATAAACTACTTTTCGCTACAAACTGTAATATGAAGATGTATCCTTATACCCCTTAAAAATGAGTTACGAAGTCACAATTATTCTTGGACTTCCATTACTGTATTTTACTAGGTGTAATGCTTAAGAAAAATGTACAGCTGGGTTAAACGTAAGTCTATCGGCGAAGTTTGATCGGAAATTTGTCACAGCGCATGTTTCAAACATTAACTAGTAAAGTCCGTATACTGAGGCCAAAGAAGAAATCCCATGGATCGACCCCTTTTATATCTCCTCGACCTCTTGCGCCTCCCAGTCCAGCGTACTTCCCCATATTCTCCTCCTGCCGTTTAGCCATTCTGTTCTCACGAATATTCGTATTGATAACCACCGATCAGTTAGCGACTAAATTATCCCGGCTACTGCCTTCTCACAAATCCTTTCCAATTCACCAGTCACCAATCATCCTGCTACGCGATGTTATTAAGTTGCTAACAGCGTCGTAAAATAAACAATAAGAAAATGTGAATCATCCCATTTACACGTAGCTGTGTCGGGGCTTTAGAATTAAAATTTTGCATGCATTTATTCTCCAACATTCTGCCTAGATTTGGCCATTCCGATATTTCATGAAGAGTGCAAATCTTGAAGCTTCTCCCAGTGCAGTTTCTACTATTCTCCTGCGATGAGGTACTAAAAAGTGGATGCTATAACAATTTAACACAGAATCCGCAGCATAGACCACGCTTTGAGAATTCTTTTTAAGTGGGTGAGTAACTCATAATTATCGTGGCATATCTGCTGATAAATTGTAATAGTCATCGGACTCACACAGCAAGCGAAGTTTTGACGTATCGAGTGTGAGTAAGTGATAAATTTAAACAAGTTCCGCGTTAATTTATTTTTGCCTTCCTTTTTCAAAACTGCATGAAGGCTTTATACAGCCGCTGGCAATGTCAGGGCCAGCTGTGTGTGTGTGTGTGTGTGTGTGTGTGTGTGTGTGTGTGTGTGTCAGAGGAGTGCCAACAAGATGAGCATGAGTAACACAATCAATGAGTCACATGCTAATGAGAACTTCAAGGAAAGAGGAGGAAGCTGTGGCTACATAAAGACATAAACTCGTATTACTGAGCCCCGCATTTCCCTCTACCCAAACGACAATGATAGTTAGCCTTACGGAATTAGTTGCCTCAGCGTCTAAGCACAACTCTGTAAATACACAGAAAAATAAAAGAAAATTCCCCGCGCAGTTTTCCGTTTGTAGTTTGTTCAGTGCTGCTCTTAGTACGTCAGACTGTTCAGCGTCGAATTGTAGGATGATTAATGAATGGCAATGGATGTGGAAGGAAGCGATCTTGGCGTATTCCCAGGTACATACCGGACATCGTCTCGAGGGACAGAGTAGAATCACTCGCAAAAAAAATTAAAAACCTCGTGGTCAGGATAGGTGATCTCCCGGCCGGAATTCACACTCCAACTGGTTTATCCCAGCAGTAATCAGTGAGTGACTGAGCAGTCCCGGTTCATCTTTCTGTCAGTAGTTCATTGAAATCCATAAGATGGTCCCCGGAACAACTGAAATTTTTAATTGGAACTGGCAAACCAAGGCTGGGTTCACACGTAAGCTCAAAGAATGGAGAAAAAACGACAAGAGGGAAACTCCGAAACAGTTGGTGCCAGTACTGTGACTGTTTGAGTTTATAAGCTATTTTTTGTTTAGCTGTGTGGTGGAATGCGTTCATCTACAGTTTACTGCAATTCTTGTAGCATTTATAGTTTTTTTATGAAATAAAGTAACCACGTAGTTAAAAATTGATGAACTGCAGCACATGGATTAAGTACGATGAAATACATGAAACTAGGAAATGTAAAATAAGTCATAAACGTGAACAAATCCTGCCAGACTGTTCTTCTTGGACTGCTTGACCCTTGAATATGGGACCGAGAGACTGTCCCGAAGCGTCGGCAACTAACTATACCAACCAACGCTACGTAACATCCAAGAAGACCGAAAACCTTAACTAAACCCAATATGAAGGTGCATCAAAGTGAGTTCCATAAATTAAAATAAAGTGCGTGATTTGAATTGCTCATAACGGTGCATAAAAGGCAAATAAACAACCGTCAGTCACAGCCCAGCCTCGACAATAAAGTCAGATTGTACTACATGTTTCGGCCTTACCTGGCTATTATTAGGTATGTGTATTTATCGAAATATTAAGAAAATTATGTATAAAACAATACAAGTACCTGATTATGCTCATGTAAGGCCGAAACATGTAATACAATCTGACACTAAATAATTGTGAAAGTAGAGTTGTGACTGAAGGTTCTTTACTTTCCTTTTATGTAACATGTCACAAAGGGATGGGTAGACCAAAAATCACAATGGTGGTGCTGAGGATTCAGATCTTCTGAAACGTGACGCTGTGTCATTCGGTGGGTGGCATCCGCCGTTTCGAACTAAAGCAGCGCCTTCCCCTTCAAAGGTCGAGCAGATAAATAGTTAGCGGTGGAGAAGTTATTTCAAAGGATAAAACAGACAGATGTGAAATCAAAAATAATTATAATAATATATACCGACAACAGGTATTATCCCAAATAAACTACAGGTCAGTTTGAAGCTGCTCCATATTCGCCCTGCGTACACATTTTCATATGGAAAGCAGTACTACTAAATAAGCGCCGTACATTTCGAAAGTTTTTTTTGGAGAATAATGACTAAGAAGTGCTTGTTCAGTGATCCGTACTCTTTGAAAAGCAGCTAAACCGCTGTGACTTAATAATAACAGAACCATCCCCAACAATAAACCAGACATCATAATCCGGGATAATGAAAAAGGAACATGTCTGCTAACTGACGTAGCAATCCCGGGAGACAGAAATGTGGTAAAGAAAGAAGCCGAGAAGATTGTAAAACATAGAGACCTCATAACAGAAATACAGCGCTTGTGGAATGTAAAAACAAAGGCGACACCAGTAATAATAGGAGCAACTGGAACCATTTCAAAATCCTTCAGAAAGTACTTGAGCAGCATACCAGGAAAGCACGATATCAAGGAACTACAGAAAACAGCTATATTGGGCACAGCACACATACTGCGGAAAGTACTAATGTAGAAGCACTAAAGAGTTTGATAGTGAAGACAGTGTTATATGCACCATTAGCAGTACGCGCAGAGTAGCTGCGACACTATATACCCTAGAAACATGGTTTGTTTCAGGTCTATAAGCGTGAATACCCTACATAAAGGAGATGATGATGATGATGATGATGATAAAGCTAAAGCAATCCATGGACAGGTTCTCAGAGTTCTAGGAGACTGAAGCTCCCAGATATCCAGACAATCGGCACGTGAAGGTGGTAAGGTTGTCAGCCGTACGAACCGCCCCCCCCCGTCAACCCCGGAAATATTCCTGGTACTAGGCTGAGTCGACCCCACGGCCATAACGCAACCGGAAGGAATAAGTCAATAAAAAATTCCAATGGCGCCCTGGGGAATCACACTCACGATCTTCTGGCCTTCTGGATTGTAGCGTAGTGCCTCAACCAACTGCACCTGCGCCACCAACACTAACTCTTCCACGTAACTAGTTACAATACCGTACTGTCGCAACTAAGATTGGAGTCGTTGCACAACTGTAAATTTGTATGGTTTCAGACGAAAGTTCTTTTTTTCTGCGTTTACGGATTAGTTTGACATACCGATTTTCTGCTATGAGGGTCTACAAGAGTGTGGTGTACATGACTCATTCCGCACTCCTATGATGATTCTCTGTCTTCTGTCACTGTATTATTTCACCTGCGTAAGTTTCATCGCTTTGAACAGCAAATGGCAGGATATATGACGGCTGAATTGAGCACACGGCCCCCTCGTGCGTTGACTATGCATTTCGCACTAGAGAGCCCATATCAACCCCCTGCGTAACAACACTTGAGAGGGGTGAAACAGAAAAACTACTGCACAAAATAACAGCTCCAGATGTGACTTCTGAATAACCCAGCCACAGTTACAAGTTTCCAGCGACTTTGCTGAAATGAATCCTACAGTGAGCTCATTCCACGAAGCACGGATGTTGCTGAAACCCGTTGTAAAATAATGCTTTGATGTGTGTGACATGCAAGCCCATTATTTGACTACTGGTAGGCCTACCAGTGCAGTTTCTCTACATGTGTCATGAAGCGTTCCGCTAGCAGTAAATGTTCCTGGAAACTACTTCAAGCTTCTCTCTACCCTACTTTCCAGATATCCTGCCATTTTACATAAAAATATCAGAGCATAAACGACACATGTCAATTACTTTTAAATCTTCAGAGAAAGTAAACTTTGGTGACAGTATAATGAAACGCAAATTCATGATGTCTAACAACTAAGTGTTGAAAGAACACGTTTGAATTTGAGACGAATAAAGCAAGTGAACAGCTTAGCATATTGTGTAGACAGAAAATCCGTGACGTATACATGTTACGTGTTGCATTGTTAGGACCGTGACATACGAGGCCACAGTCGGACACAAATGGAATGCACGCGTAATTTTATATCCAGTTCTGGTTTTGCTGAGCTTTCGATACGTTAACTTGTTACTCCCCTGAACACACCACGAGAACGCACACAGGGACGGCAGATGAAGCTCCACGCATAAGTGAACTGGATTTGAATGAGGGGAGTGTAGTCGGCTTCATGCTGCAGTACCTTTACCATGAAGAATGAACCCCACTGGATATGAGGCTGGACTCCAGTACTGGTCTAGACGTTAAGGGCGAAGCAAGAAATCCTGTCCATACCGGCAGTCGAACACTCCGTCTTCCTGCCCGTCACTAGCATCTTTAGCCTACAGACTGAACTATATCAGCTCATTCCTTTTGTATTAGTTTTAGACCATTCTGAATTGTAAATTCTTGAGATAAATATTCACCTTCAGGGTTTTAAGTAAACAGGTTTTAATTACACAGAGCTGTGTTTTTCTAAGCAGGCCTGTTTCACAGAACACGGAACTGCCTCAGTTGGCAAGATGGCACAGCACTGCCATTCTGTGTTTATATTTCTCCTTGTATCATTTTCTTAATTGCTTTTAAGCGTTGTTGTCTTCAGTCGCATTTTTCTCTTTTTTTTTCGGGTGCGTCTCTGGTCACGACATCTTTTTTGCTTTTCGTAGTAGGTAGATGCCGCTCTAAATTGGTTTAAAAGCTACATCACATATACAGAAGCGTATACAGATCTGGTAACAGTCCTTATGCGTGGAAGATGATCTTGTACGGTTTAGTACGAAGTTCATGAAGTTAACGCGTGTGGTATGGTAGGTCATCTCTATCCCCTATGAAAGTACTGAAAATAATAGGTGAATGAATTTGGTGTTGGGCCGAATGTACAATAAAAGGCAACTCTAAAGACTAAGGCGCCAGCTTTCTCTTAAACGTATCTGTCTACTAAACTACACAACATCACAACCCAGAAGACAGTAATATTTATAGTCAATGCCGTGAGAACCTAAAACTTAAAAATTGAATTAATTTCTCACAAGGGATCATTGTAAACACTGGTACTTTGCATGACAAACTACCGATCTCATAATACGTGTCGTATGTTTTGTTTGAAAAGCTTCTGGATAATGGTGAACCGTTCATGAATAAAAAGTAAAATACTTTATGGAGGTGCATTGTGGTATTTACTGGGTGTGCAGAATACCAAAGGATAGGTATGTGTCTGAACATTATGTAAGCCTGCGTCTTTCTAGCCTTTTGCGAACTGGAAATCATTGTCATTGTCGGGTTTGCTTAAGAGAAGTCCTTTCCAAAACCAGTAACGACAGATTTCACCAAATACAAAACAACTTGTAGGCACAGTAAATTGGAAAAAGTCGTATATTTTTAAGAAGAGACTAGCTAGATATGGGGATTGTGCAACTTTCTACACCCGAGTTCAGTCTGATTCTGACCTTTAACCCATGACAATTTAGCCCTTTTCGTACTTTGCACAGAAGCACTTCAAGCACAGACGCTTTTTGAATCTCATGATGTCAGCAGAGAAATACAGCGTCTATTGTTTTTAGATAATTTAAGGTGTCAGTCACTTTCCGTATACCAAAAACGTTATAACAAATGACCTCATCTTCTTTTCTAAGTAAGAAAACTTGACTGTTGATAGATACACACACTGCGTAGAATTTTCGTTACTCTTGAGGGGCCTGTGCTATGAATATAAATAAGTTGGTTCTGACTAGAAGTGGGGCATGTCGGGCCGCCAGCATGTCACATTGTCGTCATGCGTCTATGACAAGGCGGAATTCGCGGAAGATTTTTTTTTGCGAGAGAAAGGGTCATAAGAAATTTCGCCTTCAAAATTCTCATTATAAATAACTCCAAGATTGGCTGACTCCATGAAGCACAACCTTCTCCAGAAGCTAACAGTTCCTCAGCTAGTCAAATTCCCTGCATTTTATGAAAGCCGAAGATTCGTTACCGCATTCACAAGAGCCCACCACTGGTCCCTATCTTCAGATAGATTAATATAATACATGCTACGCCATCCTTTCTCTTTAAGATTCAGTTTAATGCTTTCCCACCTACGCCTAGACCTTCTTCCAATTTCCCCACCAAACCCTTTATTCATTTATTGTCTCCCCCGTACGTGTCACATGCCCCACCCATCTCGTCCTTTTTGATATGATCACCCTGACAATATTTGGTGAGGAGCAGAAATCGTAAACGTCCACATTATGCAAATGTCTTCACCTTCCTGTTACTACCTCCCACTTGGGCCTGATAACTTCGTCAGCACTCTATGCTCGAACACCTCAGTCTGTGTTCCTCCCGTAAACCAAGACACCAAGTTCCACATCCATATTGAACAACGTGTAAACTTCTAGTTACGTGTGGCTTCACCTTTGTATTTTTAGGTGTTAAATGACCCGAATGGTAGGGGTCATTCCCCGAATTTCATCTGCTCTTAATTTCTTCATGCAAACAATCTTTATTGTCAGTACCATTTCCTAAATTTCTGAACTTCGCTATATTTATTTACAAAATTACAGTTTATTCCAAGGGCACTATATATTGCATGCATATGCAACGTTCTTTGAACAAATATACCAATACTTGGACGCGCGCGCGTGTGTCGCTACGCTCTTTGGGACGCCTGTATCATCATCAGGCTAGCTTGTAGTTACATTGTAGTGGTGCATTGAAACAGATAAATCACTATGTCGAAAGCGCATGATTTAAAATGTTAAAATTATATACGTATTAATATTCTTAATCCAGAATACTGGACATCTTGTATATTAAAATGTTAAATCTTCCTGTGTACCGCATATATTCCAGTTTAGTTGGTGGGCATATATTCCAGTTTCGTTGGTGGGCTTGAATTAACATCTTACTATGCTACAGTCCCAATATTCTCGTTTAAGAATATGAATAAACTTTTAACGTTTTAAATCATGTACCTTCAACATGTGATTCATCTATTTTACTGCCTCGCTAGAATATATTTTACAAGCTCGCCTGTTGATGGTACAACCGTACCGGAACGCCCAGCGACAACCATAAGTGTGTGTGTGTGTGTGTGTGTGTGTGTGTGTGTGTGTGTGTGTGTTCAAAAGGATTGTATGTGAATAAAATATACAATAGTGGGTGACATATACAGCATGACGCACAGATATTTTATTCCAAGGCATTTTCTTTCCCGTTTTATTGCGTCCTTCACTACAACCCGTAGTGTGGCCATGTTCATTGTGTGACACAAAAGCCTGAACTTCAGATGGGGCGCACCAACGCAAAACTGAAAAACCACACGTGATATGAGGCTTCATTACCCAGACTTAATGGAAAATCTGACAATCCATATTCAAATGTGTTCTGTGACATTTGAAACTGCTGACCTGTCACCCGTCACCCACGCCTCTGTCAAGCGTCAACTTGATACAATGTCATGAATTGACTCCCATAGGTGTCCAAACATTACAGCGACAAGTACAGTTTTGGTCGTCAGAGTACAAGAAATTTCAGTGCAATGCTTCAATCAGTATGGCGAGGTTATGGAACTACATAATCAGTAACTACGGGATTTTGATATTGGCACTTTCTTGTAAAAGTGAGCAGACCCAGTTGACTACTCCAGCGGTTACGCCGGGCTCGCGCACAGTCATATAATAAAAGCACTGCGTAAACAATTATATACAACTGTGGAAAGTTTAGTGATCGACATCCATGCATAATCCTCACTAATTGGCCCTACAGCTTTTCCACTGAATTCAGTTTTCAACTTACGATGTCACAGTTTGCACCACAACATGCCGGAAAGTCACAAAAGGCTCTTTTAATAGAGGATCTCCAAGCATGTTCAGGATTTCTTCCCACACAGCATTCCACTCGCCTAGTTACAACGGCTCGTTAGTTAATGCCATCAGCTCGAAAGCTGATTTGTGTATTTTTCTTGGTGCGTTCCTGTTTTCTTGTATTCTGCAAAAATGTGAGGTGAAGACTTCGATATTTTTCGAAGATTTTCTCCTATTCAAATTTCAGGACGCATCATTTTGTGGCGCTACAGTATTTGTTTAACTGTTAATAGAGAGGACAACTGCGTGGTGATCGCTTTATGCACTGAACACTGAACCAGAAGTACCAATAAGTGTTTACACAGATCGATTTTGTCCACTGTAAAGATGTTACGGTCGCCGAACGGTCATACCACGCACACAGAAACTAAGAATACGAGATGAAAATATATTATGTAATTTGTAGTATTAGGCTGTAACTCAGGAAATGCAGGTGTCTGTAACTGCGGCGTGTTACATCGTATGATGTAATATATTAACCCAAAACAATACATGTGATATATGTACGCTGGAGAGTGTTCAACGTAACATTTTACAGTACAACATAACTTGCTACTCTGCAGACAGCAGAATACCGCTGATCTCTTTCTTTCTATGGCTGGATGACCTGATCTTGTCCACCTGTCTGTCTACATGGCCAGTTGCTGGGAACGAAGACGAGTATCTAGAGACGTGATTGCCATATTCCCAAGCCCATAATTAGCTAACCAGCCCCGACTGACAGGTGGCGACTTGCCCTACAGGTATGCAGGCAGGCCGGTCAACCAAGCAGACAAGCAAGACATCGTCAACAGACGAGACAACATACTTCTAATTGCCGATCCTTCATATTTAGAAGCGCCTGTATTTATTCTTGACCGCGCCACAACATATTCCGTGATTTTGCAGAAGCGAGTAAAACTTAACAATACCGAAATGCATTCTGTTGTCGTAGGATTATTTTATGTGTTATTTTTAAAAACTGCGTAAAAGGAATTCTTAATCAGTTTGTCTGTTTACTCACGTGTTTCTTCTCTGAAACTGCTCTGCAGATCTCAAATTTGATACTGATGGGCTACGCTAAAATTTAAAGGACCTTACTTATTTTAGTGTATAGGTCTACATGTCTACCGTCCACTTTACACGAAGCTGATATAGAAATTTCTAGATTTTCATAAACACGATTCACGGTACAAAGATTTGACACACGACATAATATTCAGATTAAATAAGATCTACTTGTATCATTTTTAATCTATGCAGTCTGACATTTCTAGTGCTGTGCGACAACAGATTTGTTTCTGCAACAAATAAACGGCATGCAGCATAGCAAATAATCAGAGTACTTACATATTTCCACGCATGTAATAGAATACTGGAGGTAAAGTCGCGGCGTCGGGTTAGTGAATGGGAGCATCCAGAAGTTCAGCTGGGTACATCAGGGCAGCAGTCTTTATCCCGCCCATCTCCATACGTTTACGACAGTGTTCATGCTGATAACATGGAGCTGGAAAACACAGATGGGATACTTGTCGTTCAGAATGAAGTAAAAGTTGTCATATACCGCACCTCCGGAACCAACGAGTTTCCGGACATAGTAATTTTCCGAATATTAGAGCGTTATGCCTAATGTGTATTTTAGTGTACCTAGCGACTTCGTGAACAAACCTAACCATTTCATTTGTCACTCGATGTCCTGTCTTGTTGTCGCTGCCACAATTTCTCTTTCATCACTGTTTACCCCACAAGACACCAGTATTTCACTCTTCATAATCATTGCGTTCACAACGCTGCTGCCGATTGATGGAATAATGAAGTTTAATGGGTGTCAGTTTCCATTTAATAGAGCTTTCCTGATCATCCAGTGCCGGCTGTCGCAGCTTTCACTATACCTGGAAACTGCAAAATCAGTACGCCTGCCAAGTGTCTAAGCAAGTATCTCTTGAACTGTCCGAATTTCATAACGCGCGGACTACACACAAGGTTTGTGCACTCCCCATGCGTCAGAACAGTGTAACAACTTTACTCAGCTGTCTCAGCGAGATTCGAATATGAGTTCTTCAGTGGCGGGGCGGGGGAGGGGGGGGTGTTCGGTTTTGTTTGAGATTAATTTTGGTGCAGGGGACACCTTCCGTTACACAACTAGTTGGTGCTGACATGACACACCAAATAGGTCTACGCGTTAAAATAAATTAGGCCTTGGTAATACGCGTTGCCGGAAACCTTTGGATGGTTGTGCAAGATTCAAATTAGAAGGCTTCTTTTGGTGTCCTAAGTTTCTTTAATTACAATTATTTAAGCTTCAGACGCCCTTTAGTGAAGAATTACTGGAGTCACTATACATTTAACAAATCCAGTAAAAAACAGAAACCGAGAAAAGGAGGAAAAAGCAAAGAACGAAGAAGAAAAAGAAAGAGAAGGGACGTGACGGGAAGAGGAGGAAGAACAAGAAGAAGATGAGAAGACGTGGAACACTCCAGGTCACCGTAGGATGGCGAATAATATTTGGGACTTAGCTGTGACAGAAACAAGATGATGATTTGGAATCGCACGTTAAATTTGTCTTTGTCTACTGCATGACGTGATGGCTACATGTGTTTTCCTCTGTGTTAGTCTCTTTTTGTCTTGTACGTCTGCTGTGGCTCGCACACAACAGTTCGAGAATGTCAAGTCCTTTCATGGCCATCTGTACAGGTGCACCATGACGGAATCAAAGTTTTGTAGTGTGTCGCAAACCCTGCAGTGGATTGTAAAAATATTCGCAGAGTAAATGTCTACAGGTTTCTACTATGATGCACGGCTTTGGAACGAGAAGGAAGAGTCACAAATACATTCTGTTTCTTTCTTTCTTTCTTTCTTTCTTTCTTTCTTTCTTTCTTTCTTTCTTTCTTTCTTTCTTTCTCGCTGTCTGTCTCTCTGTCACTAAAACTTTCCGCTTGAATGTGTCAAAGGCGTCCACGAAGAATGACCACATAAAAATATTATACGCAGTGAAAAATAAAGTTGCACATAACTAAGGAGACTGCCATGTAGGTTATAGCATCCACGAGTGAATTTAAATTGCTGTTTAAAAAGACAAAAGAGGAAGAAACAATTACCGTAAGTGATACCGATGGATTATTTGAAGCGTCATAGTTGTTTCTAACAACGCAGTCACACCCGTTTGTTACTGATCTACAAAATGTCGAG
This sequence comes from Coptotermes formosanus, assembly GCA_013340265.1. Classification (NCBI taxonomy): domain Eukaryota; kingdom Metazoa; phylum Arthropoda; class Insecta; order Blattodea; family Rhinotermitidae; genus Coptotermes; species Coptotermes formosanus. Next base: position 3,847,796 of record BLKM01012995.1, on the reverse strand, counting down.
AAGAGTGCACATTATTTTGTACCAGATAGGTAGGCTTAATAACTCTTGAAAGAAGCAATTTTCTGTTCAATACGTCAACGTGTACAGTGAAGTGATAATCACCAGCAGCGTAGTACTCATTGTGAACAAGGCTTTGAATCTGTTGGTCCCGCTTCCCCGTCCATGTTTGCATGAAGTCCATAGTTTTTCCGAATAAAGTTACTATTCTCTTTTCTGCATACAAAGTAGGCTACTTATGTTCAGCACACAACGGGAGGGCCACTGTCAGTCCGACAGGCCTACTGGCACGTCTCTTTACCAAAATCACTTTGTAACGACAGGAGTTACTTTATCGTGCTGAAAGTTATAGGAAGAATTTTTGCTTCATATTAATTTTATATTTGTTATAGATAGGCTACTTTGGCGCAATTGTCCCTAGGTGTAATTAAGCACCACACCATAAAGACATGATGGACTGAAGGTATAGTTTGACGCATTCATCATAATTTCGGTACTAGGTGGAGATTGGTGGCCAGTTTCACGTTCTGCCAATTTCACCCCTCTAAAAAAATTACGCCTGTTACCCATTAACTTGGGTGGGCCTCCACTAAATAATATACTGAAGGTGAAAATGTCGTTTAAACAGTACTTTCAGAGGACAGTTTTCAGATAATTTGAATTGACAGTGAACAGTGAAATAATGATAAATTAGAAGTAGCCCTACTGATATTTTTAATGAAACAGCAACTGAACTTGTGGAGGATATACAGCAAATGTTTTAAGTTTCTGAATTCGTGGAATGTGAAAATAAATTAGATTTAGTTAAGGTTTTGAAGAGTGATGCAGTTTAAAAAAAAACATCGTAAGGATTAGATAGCCCTTACAATAATATGTAATCTTACACATGATCATGGCGCCACATGGTGCCAAAACACGTCCGAGATACAACACATTATTGTGTTAAATGTTGACGACAGAAAATTATTAAAGCATTTGTCCCATGTATTTCCGAGAAACCCATCCGTGCAGGCTATGTATTATGTTCCTCTCTTCTCTGGTGAACTGTGTACACCTTCACATTTCTTTATTTATATTCCAATATCCCCACACCTGCGACTCTCCCCCCCCCCCGTAGTCCATTAATGCTTTAAAGCACGAAATTAAAATAATATTTAAAAAAATTGATTTAGTGCCGCACAGTAATGCATTACATCTCCATTACGGAGACTGGCTATCTAATATCAGTTCGATTATTTCCCATTATGGCAGATATTCCTCCTCAAACAAATTATGGGATGTAGAGAATAAAATGTTACAAACGTAAAATTAATACATTTGCCTACGCCAGCGTTTCTGAACCTATGGGTCGCGACCCAAATTTGGGTCACGAAGCTATTCTGAATGGGTCACGAAACAATGATCTGCATAATGATTTTACAACGTATGTTTATTTTCATTTAATTACTCGTTAAAATGGCACATTCTTTGTACCGTTTCATGATTTTTAATTTACATTTGTCTTTTTTCCGACTCGCATGGTCGCAAGACGGAGCCACTGGCCTAATCTGGGTCGCGGCTCAGAAGGGTTGTTTAACACTGGCTTACGCAAACCATTTGCCGTTATATTCTTATTCCTCGTCTCCATTCTACTGCCCCACAGGTCGTTCATTACACTAGTGTCACTGTATTCTCTGAAACATAAGTCTTCTGATACAGAGAAGTTTCTATTTAATCCAGATGCCGTTATATACAGGTTCTGTTTTCCAAACTCTGCTCAAATATTGATGACTGAATACATTCGTAAATATGGCATCGCGTCGTGTTGAATAACGTAGCTAACTTTGATCATGCTCAAGAAGAAGACTGCATTTGAATAATAAGAGAGGCCCACTACAAAGTGCACCAGTTCATTATATTCCATTCACGCACAATTCAGACGTTCGGTAACCATTGCTGCCACTGTACGTTACTAGAATTTTGCTCTTGTGCAAGGTACTGCTATGCCATTATGAAACATATCACGAATAGATTGAATAAACCACGTGACATCAGAGTACAACATTTTCGACATCCATATTTCCGCCACGCTTCTTCTGTAAAAGCCGACTTCAATTTTGAATTCTCTGGAATCCATATTTCGGTGAAATTCTGGCAAGTAGGAGTTTTAATTCCTGAACCCTTTTAAAGTCGGAAATTTTCATAAGCGTTTTTAGAGAGTCTTGGGGTTGATTACTAGACTGTTCATTGTTCATTTTTCCACAGAAGTACTTGTGGATTATCCGGCAGTAGTTTGCGTCCGTTTTTCAAAACACATTTCATCATAATTCTCCTCGACTATCTCGACGTAACGTCTGCGGAAACAGCTACATAATACGGTACAGAAAGCAACAGAACCATCTCGCTATTTCTTCTGCACACAGCAGTGGAAAATTATCAATTGAGAGGGGTGCATCTACTTAACTAATATCACGGGGTACGGTCACTGGAAGCAAATAACCGCTGAGACACTCAATTCCCCCTCTTTTAGAGCCCACTAGTTTATTCCCGTATTGACAAGTGGCCATCGTTGGCCCTTTCCTTATCCAGAAGAATCCAGTCAGCGTCTTCTCAGCCCATACATGTAAGATACGTTTAATACGTACTACCCTCTCTTCCGCGTACAGTTTGTGAGAGTTCTCTTCCCATGATGTTGACATACAGAAGTTTGCACATGTTTCTTAGGTGCATACCCCACGCTTCTCAACATCTTTGATGAAGAATATAAATTATAAAGCTCGTCATTATGCAGTATTCTCCAGCACTGTCACATCCTCTGTCTTAGGTCCAAGTGTTCGCCTCATGACCCTCTTCTCGGACATTCTGTATGTGTACTGGCATTTATGTGATAGACCAAGTTTCACATCTTTAAAAAAAATTAAAGGCGAAATTATGTTTTGTGTATGTTAGATAGTTGAGAAGAAATATTCACAACTGGCCGAAGGCAAAATATTTCTCACATTTAATGTGATATTAAATTCACGCATGCAATTATGATTGCTACTGTCATTCCCAGGTATTTTTAACTTCGCAAACTTTTAGAAATGTTTATTAACGTATTTATATTATTTATTTCGATAGAGTGAAGAGAAAACGTAAGCCTCACGATAAGGGCCGTGCCATGGCTCAGGCGGTTAGCCGCCGGCCTCCCACCGCGGAGGCCCGGGTTCGATCCCGGGTCGGTCCAAGTGGGATTTGTTGTGGTGGACAAAGTGGCAATGGGACAGGTTTTTCCCCGAGTTCTTCGGTTTTTCCCTGTCAATTTCATTCCACCGGTGCTGCATAACTAGGAAAAGGACAAAAAATAATCATCATCTTCATCTTCATCATAGGGTTGCACAATAAGCCTCATGGCTGCAGTGCGTCCGTAGCGTCTGCTGCGGGGCCCTTCTCCACTAAAAGAAAAGTCTCACGATGGTTAATTTGCAAGCAAAATGAACACCACGATGAACATGGCCCTTGAAGAATGGTCATTCCAGCGAGGCCCAAGAAGGAAGAGGGGAGACCATAAACATACGAAAATTTGTCATTGAAATTTATTGCATAGGTTGTTCATCACCACCCTGACCCAGACAAATGCCAAAAACAATAAGGAATAACGGACAGACCTTCAGTGCCTCGGAGTAATCGCCAGACCAGTTTATAAGATTATACCAGCGACACGCCGCGTGTTTCATTCCGGCTGGGAAGGCATAAGGGTTCATTGTATGACCCACCGGCATACTTGTCTTCTCGCCATCTTGTCTTTACAGAACTTACAGAGGACACTAGTAGAGTCGAACTCAGTTATAACGTCACGAACGGGACTGAATATATTGTGTCGTTATAAACGAGTGTCGTTCTAACCGAGGAGTATAATGTTACGGTTAACAGTGAGGAATTGACTGGTACCACAGAACATGTGTCGCTCACACCGATGTCGTTATAACCGGGTTCGTCTATATTTATAGGTAATGAGGAAATCAGGCGAGGAATGACTGTAGAGTAAAGGCTACCGCTCGCTTCATAATATACCATAAAATTTCGCACCATATCGGTTGTGTCATGAATCGAAATCTGAATGTTCATTATCACACACACAAAATCCCTCGAAGTCTACCACAGGTGGTACTTTCGCTTCAGGTTACCGAGCCAAACCTTTGTGTGCACTTCAAGAGTGTGCTATGTGGGCTTCCTGTCCCACCCGTCTCAGTAAACTTAATTTAATCTCTCTTATCAAAAGTGTATTTGATGGGAAGCTCATTTTCCGTCTCTCATTTTCCGCTTCTTAGTGCTAGAAAGTCCTTCTGTGTTCCTGTGTAAAGCTGCGTAACGGTGAATGGTTAATGCTCTGTCCAACACCCCAAATTAGGGATCACCCCGTGTCGGCTTTCTGCAATATTGTATTTCACATATGAAGAGTCCGTTTCCTCCATCCGCAGCCTGAGGCCACGCTGTGTCGCGCTGATGAGGAAACCACACGTTACTTTAACAGTGGCACATAGTCTCTACGCATCTATCGCTTCGGGTATTACGCACATTGATCCCAGGCTCTACAGCCTATCTGTCGTATTATGCTTTTCTGTGTGAGTGACAGTCCCTGGCTGAGGTCAAAAACAGTATGATGAGAAGCCACTCAACCGGACTGGTCTCCAGCCGACGTGTCTGCCTCGTTGATTACTTTGATTTGTAGTCTTGATGTGGCAGTGGCAGACACGGTGTAATCATAATGGTTGTGTTCATTGGCCTACAGGCCCAAGGTCTCCCATTAATCGAGTTTTTAGATCTTATTTGTATACAAATAGTAGCACTGCTTGGACGGACGGATAATCGGCCCACTGCAAGGCTTCTGCCTACACACATCACAGGCACAGAAAAGACGCACACATGCCTCGGCTGGGTTTCGAATCCATGGTCCCAGTGTCCGAGCGGTAGAATTAGTACACGTTTTTTGCCCATGAGGTCGCTGTGATCAGCGAAGATTATGGCACTAAAGCAAACATTTACGGCCGCTACATTGTTTTGAGCCTGTGCATGCTATGAACTGGATAAATTACAAAGAAAACTTGGAAGTTTCTTCTTTGGTGGGATAAATCAGATAATGAGACATAATCTTTCTTCTTTGATTAGCCTTGATGTCTGACATTTACTCACAAAAATTTTTCTTGCGGCGCAAATCAGAGGGGACAGTAGCAAAGAACGCATTTGGAAACTCTGTGAACCTGTTCCTAAAAGTACTCCACTTTGCCATTAGATTCATACCCCTATGAAATACTGCAAACTGCAGTTACGGAAGTATTTAGTGAACAGAATCATATGGTTGGGGTGAACAGCAAGAATTTTATTCCCAGCAGGGGGCGGGGTTTTTCTTTTGATCCACACTGAGTCCTTATTCAGTGACAACCAAACACACTTTTTCCCCGTGGGAACACTGCAAAGGTCAGCTTCAGCCCCAAGATGAATGCACTACGATCCTTTGAAACCTTTGTAACTTTTTACTAGTCGACCCGGCATAACGTCCGAATGTGTGAATCTTCAGCAACACCGCTGTGACAACCTCTGAAATCCGAAACTCACGCCCATTTCGTAGCACTTAGGTTAAGAATGCTTAGGGCTTTACCGTCTCTTCTTTATGCAGATTCATTACGTGTTGGTTAGACACAATATCAACTTTTACGTTTGCACGAAGCTCGGTGCATGAGGGGCGACAGGCATAAATACTTACGAAAATTATGTCGGAGGACCTGAAGGGAAAAGAAACCACTTCGGACTCCTAAAAATGTTTAGGGACAAGACCACATTAGGATATGTTTTAAAATACGATGTTTTGATACGTGTTCCCAATTCTTTTGGCTCAGAACAGGGTTCACAGTGCGTTTTAATGAAACTTGGACATCATAAAAGGCTGGGCATTTCTTCACTGTGTAGTAACTGCTGTAAAAGTACACTGTCCCATGGAGTTATACGTAGATTGCTATTCCTTTTAGTTGTCAGTTGCAGTTTTTATACAACAAGAGTTGCAGCTCGAGTTCACCATCAAATGTACACTGTGAGTTAGTCCCATTTTGCATTACTAGACGTAGTTGGTACGTAATACATTAAACTAGTTCGTGGAATTATTTCATAATACCCTTCCCTCTCCTCGCATGTAATACTGGCACTATTACCGCAAACGCCTGAGAGGGCCGTCACAGTCGGTAGCGTCAAGTAACCAGATGGCACGGGCGTATATACACGATTTCTTTGAAAAGGTTCATCATGTTCAAACAAGCAACGTATGTTACGAAGTATGACGCTGAAATTGTTCTTCGTGTTGACCCATAAATTACTTTGACTCGCACGGTGCGATGCAGGCATGTCTTTTCATGTTTCAGCTCAAAAACCACTTCAGGAATTTCGTATAAAGTTTTTAATGAATTTTCATTTCTGTCCGTAAAGATAAAAGACGAGCTCCAAGTACCGAACGCCGTGGTGTACTAGTTAGCATTCCAGCATCATATTACGGAGATCATGGGTTTGACACTTGGCATTACACCCCATAAAAATGCATGGGTAAAATAAGCACTCTAAGCACCACACTACCAAGACGTATGGAGGAGTGGAGACAAACTCTCTAGCATTCTAGATCTCTGTGCTAGATATGAGTGGTCAACATGTGTGATGTAACAAACCTATGACGTTGGACAATGTCCAAATACTAGTCAAGCCTATAGTAGGAGTATTATTTTTATTTCTGGGGGAGCTCGTTACCTAAATGAGCCTACTGATACTGTCTGCCTTAAATTGGTTTGGTCTAACCTGCAGTTTTTTGCACTGTCGCTTTATTTAAAGCGCTGGCTTACGAACAATATTTTATTCAGAATTCACAGGTAGGTTATGCTCACGTGATGTTTCTGTGCTGGTTCATTCATTAACTGTGTTTCATCAGATGATAGGCAAAATATAACTCACATGAAACTGCCGTGTTGTTTTTAATTCTTCAACATATCGTATACCGTTGCTATAGTTACGTATCATTCGGTGCAGAACCTTTTGTCTTCCAGGTTGCTATCCAAAAATATAAAGATAAGGGTATACAGAAATATAATTTTGCCTGTTGTTTTGTATGGGTATGAAACTTGGTCTCCCACAGTGCGGGAGGAACAAAGGCTGAGGGTGTTCGAGAATGGGGTGCTGAGAGGATATTTGGGCCTAAGTGAGACGAGGTGACAGGGGAGTGGAGAAGACTACATAACGAGGAACTTAGTGATCTGTACTCATAACCAAATATTATTCGGGTGATCAAATCGAGACGAATGAGATGGGCAGGGCAGGTAGCAGGTATTGGGGAAAGGAGAGGTGCATACAGGATTTTGGTAGGGAGACGTGAGGGGAAGGATACCACTTGGGAGACCCAGGCGTAGATGGGATAATATTAAAATGGATCTTCAGGAAGTGGGATGGGGCATGGATTGGATTAAGCTGGCTCAGGATAGGGGCAGGTGGCGGACTCTTGTAAACGCGGTAATGAGCCTTCGGGTTCCATAAAATGCGGGGAATTTCTTGATTACCTGATGATCTGTTAGTTTTTCAAGGACTCTGCGCCATATAGTTAGTTTAGTTTAGTTTAGTTAGTTGGTTTGTTAGTTTGTTTGTTGGTTATCGACCATCCAATAATAGGCACCATTCCAGGATCTGTCACTGCGAGTTGCTCCCAACTCACTTGTTCATCCTTCCGTAATGAAATTACAAATAGAAAACCAACGGCATAATGTTCGTACCAAATTTCGTGAGAATCGGTCAGGTGGTTCCAAAGTTGAAATCGCGCGCACGCACCCACACAGCAGGGGGCTATCTTGTTTATACCATTGTACAGGTCAAAAATGATCTGTAAGCGCATTCGCAGTACGACTCTAAGCCCCTTCCTTTACTATCGGCGCTCATGTGTTCATTTGTCTTCTTGTTGGGCAGTTCACGTCACTTTTCCTACATATTAACCCTTTAAAGACGAAGCGTATCTGTTTTATATAAGGACTCAGTGCGTACCGCGCTGTAAACACTCCACTTCGGTTATAAAAACCAGTCTCTTAATGTTTTATAAGGCAAAAGTTGCTGTTTGTTCCGAGATCCATACAAAACACATAAACGCAATGTGGGCACCACGTAGAATTTTTTAATGTTAAACCTGGTCTTATGTAAAGTTACCGCCAGGCTTTAAAAGGTTAATGTTTGTTCTGTTACGGTTACTGTTTAGTTTGCGATCCAAATGGGGTTTTAACTCAGTTCTGCATTCCGTTATTATTTAATTGATTTCAAAATGTATTCAGTTATTTCCACATGTCGTTGTTTCTTTTATGCTCTTTAATCTCAATGCAGCAGGAGGTCGTAAAAATTTCGTTTCGGTTGCTCGTGTTGAAAGTGAGCTCTCTTTATCTTCATCCAAGCTTCACAGCCACACAAGCTGTAGCTGACACTACCATCACTTTATAAAATGTTAATGGAGTGCATTTCTTGTTCTTTCTTTTAGTATTCTTTGAATTGTGCCACACCTGTTGGAAAAGTGGTCTTTTTTTTTATCTACCTTACGGATGAAGTCCTCAGACATCCTGCATCCTAAATAATGGAATTCTTCATATACTGAGAATAGAAAGATGCATGTATATTTTCTAATTTATGTCTGTATATTTGCGAATTTTATGCCTAATTGTCCGTACTGCCGATACATAGAGCAATTAAAATTTATTTCTTCTTCACAGCATTAACTCTTTAAAGCCCAGTGGTTAGTTTATGTATCTCCAGGTTCAACATTCAAAAATTATACGTTCTGCCCACACAGTACATTTATGTGTATTGTATGCTTTTCAGAAAAAAAAAACATTTAATTTACTGGTTTCTGTAGCCGAGGAGTGTGTTTGCTGTGCGGTGGGCACTGAATATTTAAATACAGTTCACGGCAAACTTTGTCTTTTGGGCCGTGCCATGGCTCAGGCGGTGAGTCGCCGGCTTGTCACCGCGCAGGCCCGGGTTCGATCCCGGGGCAGTCCATCTGAGACTTGTGGTGGGCGTAGTGTCACTGGGATCGGTTTTTCTCCGAGTACTTCGTCTTCTCCTGCCATTATAATTCCACCGATGTTGCATACTCATCATCATCTACATGTTACTCTTACCACAAGGGCAAACGGGCAAAGTATGGTGAACCTTACAAAAAGCAATGCTAATTCGAAAATCGAGAGCATTGGGTAGAAAAATACTTTTCACTTTGTCTTTCAAGTGTGTTATCTTACTTAAATCATAGTACAGACTATCTGAAATAAGGTGAATCTTCCAAAATATTCTTTATTTGCCTTTTATTTGCAGGTTTGCACTTCCCTCTCATTCGGAGGAATATTTACAGTTTGAATGCATAGACTGTTGTATGGCCTGCAGGCCTGTATTGATTAACAATTGTTTTCAGTATGCATATATTTTACATAATACTTCAGCTTTCAGTATTAATCCTTACTTTCGTCCAATAAGGTACGTATCACGCCCTTATTATAAACCGTCCATCTTTGATCTGATCTCCATGTAATCTAGCATTCACACTGGACCGATACGAAAAACAAAGAACTGGCGTGAGAGCCTAACATGAGCCTTAATCTTTTTTGGAGGTAAATGGGCATTACACGGTAGCTGGAAGTGAGGGGTTCTCCTCGCGCTCTGGACCGATCTGAACTGAAATTATTAAAATTATGGACTCTTGGGAGGTGACGACGTGTAGTTTGGTGCTAAACTTAATGAAATCTCCCGTAAGAGTGTAATCTCAACAACAGTTACTGCGGCAAGAGCCTCATAATTTCACAAACCAATATTATATTCACTCAACCTTTAATGTGGACATATAACAATCTGAGTTTAATCGAAATCCGTTCACGAATTTTCGGAAATTATTCGTCTAAGAACACGTGTTGACACATGAATGATCTCCCCCTTATACCTATGCATAATTTTATCCACTGTTCAAATAACGCATAAAATGTTGTTCCCCATGACTGTTATAAAGCAAGACCCGATAATCCCGTCTTGTCATTTCCTAACAAGACGCATAACTCTTGATGTGAGATGGACGCATTTTTGGTGACGGGCTTGTTTCACACAAGGGAAACATCACAGCAGCTGACTAAATCGACACCCTTTTTTCGTTGATTTATAAAATACAGGGGCTGCCTTTTTTAAGATGAGTTATTTGCTATTTTAGTCACCACATTCGCCTTGTGTTTATTTACTGCAGATACAACACTGTTGGTACACAGTTATACCGCAGATATCACACAGCACTCATTCAGAAATTACTGTCCAAGAATTCTGTTAAGTGTCCACCACAGGGCCTGTCGTGTCAAAGGTCTGAATGCCCGTTGTAGACTTCAGTGCGCTCCGTATTTTATTTTATGTAGACTTCAGTGCGCTCCGTATTTTATTTTATGTAGACTGCTGTTTTCTAGAATAACTCTTCTTGAGAAGAAGCTTTACTCAAACAGAGCAATACTTACATTAGACCGATACTTATTAAAATTAAATTCTCCCCACAACTTTTCGTGAAGACCACCCAATTCCAAAGTTCGCCTAAACCCATTCAGTGATTTTTTTATTTAAATGCGTGAATAGACGGATGAACACAGTGTCTCATATATTTTCACCTTCTGCACCTTGTGAAAAGAATGCATAATAAACCGCACACCCTTAAAATAATTCCTACGTCTATCTGTGTTACTGGCTGATATATTACACCATCTGTTCGCGGAATAAGAATGAGGCTTTTCCTCAGTATGTAGCAACACGTACGTGGTAGCCTTTGTCGAAAATGCATCTCAAATAAACCTGCTGGGCTTGAAATGGTGCTAGTGTAAATTTGAACCGCGCACTGATTGCTCTTTCAGTTGGTAAACAGAGCGGCATGTATTTGCAAAACACTTACGGACAGCAGTTCTTTGTATGCGATGTCCACATAAAAACCTGCACTGCGAAGGCCCATGTCACCTAGCAATAGTCAACTCAAACCCTAGATTTGTGTTAATTCTGTACCATCTTAGGGTATAGCTTCTCTCCACCTTTCTATGTATTTAACAGATGCCTTGTGCTTCTCATTGCATATGTAAATTCCTTTGTAGTCACTAAACAACTAAACAATTTTGGGCAAAAATGTTACAAGACAACTTAGTATTGTTCTTTATGACAAAAGAGAACATACAAAGTTATGTAAAAGACACAGAAATTTTGGTAACAAAGAAGTGTTAATTTCAAAGTATGTTAGAATTCATTCCTACATTGCAAGTTTCATAGTATCTTTATATAGGCCCTGTTAGTTTTTCTGTTCTCCTGCGAATTACGGTTCAGCTTTACGTTAAGGCACTGCTGTGTTGCTCGTTGTCCCCTACTTACCAGCACATTTAACCCTGTCCATGAGGAGATTAGTAGTAGGACATCAATTTTAGTCTTTCATTTAGTGGAAACTCCAGAGTGTCATCTTCGAGTACCAAGAGATAAGCGCGTATGGTTACTTATCAATTACAATCCCCCGATGGAAAAAACACAAGAAAAGGCGGCCGATATGGCATGATAGTATGAAAATTGTTACCAGTGTTAAGAGCATTCGTCATTACGCGATCGGTCTTCCTCACTCTTTATGTCGAATTCCTTGTGCAGTACAGATACTGCCTCATAAACTGCGATTTCTTAAGAAAATATGAACTAATTTCATTTCCCAGTAGGCAGAATATTTTATGAATGCTGACAGCTACAAGTGTGGCCAAGTTAATTTCATACTTGTCACTATCCCTTACAGCTTTAAGTAAATAAGTCAATAACTAATTCGCTGGAAGATGGTCCCCCGTGGGAAGCTGGTAGTAGTAGAGCTAGCCAAGCAATTCCCTGAATTTTTGTAGAACCCACGTTTCATTAATCGTTGTCGCGTCTACAAGGACACCCCACTGGTCCCTGTCATGAGCCAGATGGATCTCTCCACATCTTCCCATCGTATTTCTTTAAGACCTCTTACTGTAAAAAAATCCTCTTACTTCCCAGCATTCCCTAGTCCGACAACAGTATTTTAGGAAAGCTCTTAATCGCAATCAGCAATAGTTTTGGAGGTGAACCCTGCGGACGGACAGATTCTGCTTCACCATTACGCGTTGTGGTCGGGCGTGAATTCTCTTCGTTCTAAAGTGACGCTTTACTGAAGCTGAAGCCTTGTCGGCACTCTTAGAGCACAGATATATACGCCTCAAACAGGACATTTTAGAATTAACACAGATTCACTTAGGACTGTTAATTTAAAAAAAAACCAGAATGCAGATATTTGATTTACTTCCAAACGTTAAGTTACTTAAGTTACAGGGGTGAAACAGACGGTAAATTCGTGTGCTTGACATTGCACCGTGAATTCTCTATATAATCTTAACTTATGCAAAGACAGCTTATTTGATTCAAACAGGACAAGTAGTATGGGGGATGAGAGGGGACGGACGAACAAAAACGTAAAACTGTTGAATGTTGCCTGGGTACTATTAAAGGTGCTTTTTTGGTTCGAGCTGGCGTATGAACAAATGACTAACGGGAAGAGTAGAAGTTAAAAATAAAGTTAGCCCTGTGGCTAAACAACAGTACTCCAAAAAGGCATATGCGGCTATACAGAGGAACGTGGGTTTGAAGCGCCACGCGTTCTGCATCTGGTGGGAGCATGGGAACCGAAAGGCGCTGAAGCGTAAGTCCTACTTCTCAGCGGCTGACATATTTCACACATGCAGTAGAAGCCGGATCTCACATAGTGTCATTATTTTACCTGCGCCTAAAACAAACAGGACAGCCGCGCGGGGTCCCACGCCCTCTGAATCTACATATCACGGCGCGGGAACTGTGTACTGAACGCGACACAATATTTTAGGGTCGGCCATGAAAAGGCCATTTCTTCTTGGTACATTTCCATTTCTATTTGTTCTAAAATGACCACTTCCAAAAATCATAATCTTAAACACACTTCTTAAATATTTATCATCACCATCATTTCTTTAGAATGAACATGTTAAGAGATAAATGTAAATTATGATTGTAAGAGTATTTGTTGCCAGGTCTAAGAAGTTATGCACCATTCAATAGCATCGCTAATTTTCTGATGTTTTGTGGTGCAATCGTAGGTGAAAACAAAATTGTAAAAAAAGGAAGAAGTGGTGGTGACTGTAGTGGCTCAGAAGACTCTTCCAAAGCAGGCTTGTTCGATATAAAGGATAAACCATCGATTTTCATAGTAGGTTGGCTTAATTTCTCTACGCTTATCTGAAAAGCTGCGAAGGATTAATTTAAAACCGACGCTGTAAAATCCGTTTCTTTGTTCTAATTGGTACTAATATCCTCCATTATTTAGTACGTCATTTAGATACGTTGTCAGGTGTTTCACCTCAAACATTTACGAAAGACTCGTACGTACAATACATACAGTAATCGTGCACGAAATTTTTTGAACTGATCCTGGGAAACACAAGCAGGGCTAGGCTAATTATTTTCGGTTAAAAATCTGAGTGGCCTGGAACGCATTTCCGCTGGTTCCTGGCGCGATTGTGGCGAAACATGTAATAATGAATGGATATTAATTTCAGTTTCACCATGTGTCCGCGTGAGATCCATTGAAAGAATGATCATGAAATGTAATGTCGAGTTCTGTTATCAACCCGGACAGATCAGTCAGTGTAGTAACTAGGTTACGAGCTGGACACCCGAAAAATCATGGTTCGATGCCCGGCAGGGGCAAGAGATTTTTCTCTTGTCCAAGATGTCTTAGGCTCCGATTCCCACCCAGTCTCCTGTTCGGTGGTTGTCGGGGCTAAAGCAGCCGAGGCGTAAAGCTGGCTAGTCACCTCCATTAAGTGCCTAGGTTACTCCTCCCAGTGCTTCTCTGGCGTGCACAAGGATAGCTTTATGTACTGTCGGTCATATTCTTTTCATTATGGATACGTTTACATAACGTTCGGGGACTGATTCTACCTTCGTTGTTATGCGAAAGTATAACATTTACTCTGCTGGGACCATTATATATGGATTTAATCTGAGTCTCCAGAGATACAAATTAGTTACCTCTAATAAGTCCAGCTAAAATAAAGTTTATCTCCATGTGATGGGTCTCACTGATCAAGTTTTATACTTTCACCTCATTACGGAAAGAGAACTGGTCTCCGAAAAGTGTTTTTCTCAGTAAAGTGACATGGTGAATAATGTCCAGTGCAGGTCTGCATGTCAGTTTAGTAATTACGTGGCTTTGGACTGCACTTGTTTGGGAGAATACGAGAATAGCACAAAAACTTCAGCCAGAATTACCGACTACCGCCTGTTTTTCAAACCAGGCACCTTTATGATACAAATTCGACGAATTTCCGTTGAGCGACGTTTGTGCTTGATGAACACACATGATAGGTTTCATGATTCTCATCTGAGGAATTCTACATTAATCCTAGCACGTTCCTGGTAAAGTCAGTATTTCCGTAGCCGGCCATGACATTATTTTTTCTTTTTTTTAAACACACCTCGAGGATTCATTACTGTATCTGAGACATATTTTAATATTATTATGTTTCCGACCAAACTTCAGTACGCATTACTCATTTTCCCATGTACGCCATTTATATCCCACTTAATCTATCCCTCTTGATACAATACAATCATCGCAGCAGATTTAAAAGTTACGAATTCAGACCCCACTCATCCTTCCCTTTTTAATATAATCACCCCAGCAGACTGAAAAGTTAGGAAGACGTCAAGTTTGCCGTAATACACTACAGCGGCTGTCTATCGAGCAAGAATTTTGGAGTCAGTGACATACCACGTACGATTGCAATGCGGATGCACCTTGAAGAAACGTATTTCATCTTGTGTTCCCTATTCACCGCCCAGCTATATGGTTCTAGATCGTGAAAATCTATTTTTCATCGTGTTGTTAGGGTCCCGAAAGACCACAGTTCCCTTCAAATTCCATTAGTGAGGCCTCTCAGTTTGAAACCACGACCATTAAAGTTAGGTTATCTAAAGTTTACAAAATTCCTCCCCTGCGTGTCTGTTTCCTCCCCGGACCAGTCTGTGGGATTCGTGTGCACAAAGTGGAACTGGGAGAGTTTTCTCTCCGAGTACTTCCGTTCTCCCGTGTGTCATTGCACCAATGCCTGATATTCATTCATCTATCATCAATGCTATGCAATTTTAACAATTGACGGCGTCGTTAAATAAAGCACTAGAAACCACTCTGTTCCTCCTTCCACGCGCACTTTGCCCATCTCGACACAAGTAAGCCATTACAGGGCCTTCTTTCAAACGGAGAGATAGACGGTGTAACTATAAGCAGTACAAAAATAATACAAACTATCAGAACAGCGCCATTTGAGCTACATATTTTTGTAAATTTCAGTAACAATAATACTCACATTGAAAAAGGAGGACTGGGTAGGCGTACTTCGGTTGGAAATGAAGGCCTGTCGGTCTGCTCCTATCGAGTAGGCCTACAAGACCTATAATATGGTACATATTTGCTAAAGGCCTTTTTATTTTGCGAATCTGCATTCCTTTCTGAATATTATGCTTATTTATTGCGGATACAGATCAATGTATTCGTTTCTTTAGTCGTATAATAGCAGCAGCATACACAAGTAATCACGAATATAGGCGGTATCATTTAGTGCGTACTTTTGGAACGTCAGTATATAAAAATAGTTTTAAACAAAGTGTGTACATCGTTATGGCGTCTAGATGCGCATTATTCTACCTAGATCTGGAAATATATTTACGGCGAGTCATCGTAGACAACATCGATATAAAAAGATTTCGCTTTCGTTTGTTGTGAATTACGGGTTATAGTCCTACAGGACTGATAGGAACAAAATTCAAATTCGCCCGACACCTTTCAGATTCAGATTTACAAGTACAACCCCGCATTCATATCGGAGATTGAAAGATGTTGGACAGATGGACACGGACGTTCGTCATGCTTGTCATAATTTCACAGGTTCCTGGACCACAGTTTGGAAACCATGTTGAGGTAACGTTGCCCGTTGTAATCATTACGCTGTTGAGTTGTATGGGTAGTGTAGAGGTTGAACGGTACACATTTGTTAATTTAAACACTCCATGGAAGTGAGTGGATATTCCCTGGTACTCACCACTGGACAGAAGGTGAGTGGGTCCCAGAATCGATCCGAACATAGTGCTTGTCAGCTGCTGGCGCTTATTCTCTGAACTACCCACACAAAACAAGACTGTAAGTACAGCTGATTATTGCTTCAGCCGTTAATAGCGGTAGTGATATATTCGTCAGGTCTGTCTATCCCTGTCCGAGCTAGACAGGATGAGGGCGGCAGATTGCAACAAATTCTAGGAAGTAAAATAATGAAGCGTTTTCACAAACCCTTTTCAGTGTTATCCTGTTTTACTGTGCCCTGTATTGTGTCATTCTCTGGCACTTCTTGGAAATTGTTTTTATATGAAAAGCTGTATTTCCCCCACATACTAAGCATACTGAACCATGAATGGTATTATACGTCGAGTGACGCAGGGAACGTTTTGTAGTTCTATTGTTTGCCGTATAATGATACGCCCTTTTGTTAAAATTTAAAATCAACTAAACATAACTGTAGGCTACATAACGTTGCAAAATACTGAATTGAATGCAAGGACCATGCAATCCGTAACGAAAATAAGATGACGGATTTATTGCGTTCTTTACATTAAATGTGAAAACACAGTGAGAGCACAATACTTAGACCTAAAAGAGGTGTACAGTTAGTTCTGCTAAGCTGAAAAATGCTGGGTGAGGAAGTAGGGAGACGAACAAGTAAAAGGGAGGCGCAGGGTATGAGGCTGGTACCTGATTTTGGCACCAGATGCCAGTGAAAAAATACCAGTCCAAAATACTTCGGCCACTAGAACATTCACAGCTGGCACAATCACTATGATGTAAGTGATATGTGCTCCTGCACGGACAGTAGTCGCTGATGCCTATACCCTCGCCACGGCTACCCGCATTCCGTAAAGACCTTCCAAGTCCTAGTTTACCAGAACTACGCTGTAGACAGGTAGACAGCTGTAATAATAATGAGAAGTTTCATAACTAGTCGGAACGAAATATTATATGGGCGATCACGTAAAAAACGAGATGGGCGAGAACATGATATCCGAGATATGCTTACAGATTTTGTCGCAAACAGGTAAGGAGACTACTGCTGGGAAAAAACACTCATACTCAGGGTGATAGTAGCCTATTAGAAAAGACTGTAAAGGAAAAAAATGTAAGACTGTGGGCGAGGTTCGACTAGTTCATGATGCATTCCAAAGACGGGCTTTTGTGAACACAGTAAAGAGCATTTCGGGTTATAGAAAGGCAGGTACCTTCTTGACAATTTAACTAGGTTTCAGAAAAGACCTTTCGCGTGGTTGGGTTTGGTGCGGTATGGCTGGAGTTGGGTATGGCTTGGGTGAGGTACTGTTGGGTGTGGTACCGAACAGTCCTTACCACAGGTTTTTCAGGCATTTAAATTAGGTCAACAACAGCAATGATTTGGAGAAAACCATAAATAGCTAGCAAAATTGAAGAAGTGGGGACCACGAGAAACATCTTTATGCGATTGCCATGCCGCATATCTCAAGCCGACATTATTTACAGTGCGCTGCTTAAACCCCGTATATACGTAGGATTACATAGCCGATCACGTCATGCATAAACGTAACACGCCTTTGTAATGCCACCCCTGGCGTGCAATTGTGTGTTCTTGTTTGTGCGATGGTCCTTTCTCCCCCCCCCCCCGGGACCCCAATTTTCATTGTCCTGCCATCCATACCGTCTTTATCTTTCTCTGCCTTTTGTTCGTCATTTAGGTTTATTTCTTTCTTCCTCGTACTTTATTTTTGTTTGTTTGTTTGTTTGTTTGTTTGTTTGTTTGTTTGTTTGTTTGTGTCTTTTGCTTCTCTCATGTGGACTCCGGAATTGACCTATATTTGTGTCTCATACAGGTACAAGGACGGAAGGCCGTACCCATGGCCCGGAGAAGTGTCTGGTTTCATCATATACCCGGAGTCTGCGAACCAAACCATCTACTCCAAATCAGTGGTAGAGTCTGATTCCGGAAATTACACTTGCCTTGTAAGAAACGACACAGACGAGCGCTGGCACACGATTAATGTCACGGTGATGGGTAAGTCTTCACTTTGTCTTCAATAACTCCACGGAGCAGAGACCTTCAGATGCTGATATTCGTACAGCTAGTCAATACATTGCCCGCCATTGTGTAAACCGAAGGTTCATTACCATGCTCAGTAGCGTTGGCCAATGGACCTCAAAGCCAGCTGAATCCGGACCTCACTCTGACATCCTGTTTTCCTAACCATCTTAATATTATCATTCCATACATGCTTGTGTTCTCCCCTCAAATTTTGCGACTAAGCTTCTTACCCACTTATCATCGCTCATGCGTACTAAGTGTCTCGCCCATCCCATGTTCCTTGATATGAGCACCCAAACAGCATTCAATGAATTGTACTAATTATTAAGCTCCTCCGTATGTAATTTTCTTCACCTGCTACTGATCCTTTCTTAGGTACAGATTCATCTTCAGCACTTTGCACTCAAACACTGCACGTTCTTTCTGCCAGTAGTGTGAGAGACCAAGTTCCATAGAAGTAATAAACAGCAGGTAAAACGTCTCCCTGCGTTAATATTTATATCCGTTCATACATCTCTGATTGCACATTTCATAAGTGGCACACCATCAACAATGTGATTTATTTTTATCATTGTCACGTTTTATTACGTGTCGTTTCCAAACTTCGTACTCGCACTACTGTCCTGCACTCAGTGCTGTAATCCACACACTCCGTAGTTGCATAAAAACACCGAGCTTACTACGGGTGTTACTAAAGAACGGTGCCTGCGATATTAAAGTCCAGTATGTGTAAGTACCAGCAAAATCGCCCGCTGTCACGCCCGTTATGTTTTTAGGTCGCACTTACACAGTAAACTTGCTCAGTTATTATGGCAGTCTTATGAATATACAGAATGTTCTGGTTTATGTATTTTATATTGTGTGTCGCCAAGGCCCCGCGTGGTGAGCGCTTTTAGGTACTATTTCGGTTTCTGGTAGCAGGTATTAAAGACAAAAGATTGGAATGGATAGGACATCTAGCAAGATTGGATCATGGAAGGGCAGTTACGAAAATACTGGAGAGTAAACCGGAGGGAAGAAGAAGAATTGGAAGACCTAGATTGAGATGGTTGAAAGATGTTAGGAGATGAAGGTTCAAAATATGGTGACAGAAGGCCGTGGACAGAGAAGAATAGGCGTCTGTAATTACGGAGGCCAAGGGTGTCAGAGGGCCGTAGAGCCAAGGAGTGAGTGAGTGAGTGAGTGAGTGAGTGAGTGAGTAAGTAAGTACTACGTAAGTAAGTAAGTAAGTAAGGAAGTAGGTAAGCAAGTACACGATTTTGATTTCTTACAGCGGCAATAAATTTACCTTTCAAAACGTCCTGACTTGCTCTGAGGCTCACACAGCCTCCTACTCAGTGGGCACCGAAGGGGCTTTGCACGGGGTAAAGCAGCAAGGATGTGAAGCTGACCTCTTACCCCTTCTGTTGCCGAGGATAAGAACGAGTGGAGCTGTACCTCCAGTCTCCCTATGCCTTTACCTCCACTCCCTTTATGCTTTTACAGCCTGCACGGGGGCAATTTTACCTCAAAGTGCTGGTCATGATCGTTCATTGCCTACGAACAACACCATAGCCGAAGAAAACGAGGAAACTGGTAAGGCGACAGAGCTTTATTTACACACATACGCAATAAGAAGATAACCAAGATAGCATCGCAACGTTTCTTGCTCACATTAATGCGGCTTCGCAAATGGAAATGTGATACAAAATTGATTGTACTGTCTTCTTCAAAGGCTGGTGCAATAAGTCATATCCTTTCTCATTAATAGGACTTCCGAGCTGTGAGTGAGCGCACTATTATCAGTTTTGCATATGTATGTGCAATTACGGAAGTGATATCTGTTTTAGTGTACTAACAGCAGCGCATAGCGTGGCAAAGTGCATGGTCTCGGAAAGGGGATTGTTAATGTTCATTCATTTGATTTTGTATGCAGTAAATTAAACCCGAGCGGGCACGTATAGTTCAGTCTGGACGACAATATGGATTCCAGATTAACCAGACCCTAACATATCCAACCGAGTTCGGTCCAGTCCAACCCAAACGAACTTTACAAAACGTGACTAATTCCATGGTAGAAGATCTTTCTCGAAAACTTTATATGTGCGCATCTGCTCAAGAAACACCAGGCTTTGTGTAACTATAATTGCTCTGTCTGATTCACAGAATTCCGCTAGACCTTCGAAGCGAAAATTCTAGCACTGCCAAGTTTGAAATCGTATGTTTCCTTGGGTGCGACGTGTGCAACGCACCGAACTGACGTAACACCAAATTTAATTAAAGACACGGGTGAACTTTCACAGCGTAAGTTTTGTTCCGCCTTTCTTTCGTGTTATCAATAACTGTTACAAAATATCTAAGTTTTAAAGCTGCTCCATAAATTTACGGACAAATTTGCGGTGTCCAATGAATTTCCTATTTTCCGAAATTAATATTTGTACCTTTGGTGCTATAAACTGTGCTTCTGTAACAAGAAAGCGGTCCAGCAACACGCAAAGGTACTATTATTGCTACCTGCTTCGTTAACACAACTCTATTCGGTGTCTGTCATGTACACTTGTACAGTGTGTAATGGCTGCAATTTCGCAAACTTTTCGGAAGCCAGAAAAAAAAAGATTAAAAAGAAACGGAACTCGGCAAGAGTGTTCCCTTTATTAGTTCTGCCTAGAGTCAAGAAGATTTCTCTTCAACTTTTTTTTTGCTTTTGTTTTATTATGAGTACATATCGTAATTATTCCTGGAAATTCAGCCAGGCCAAGTACAATCAATACCAAAACTAAACACTCTCTGCAATGTCGTTAGTGAACGCTACACAGAGGTTTTGAAGGTATTCATTTTGTTCTCACAGCCAGTTGCATCAGAAATATAGGACTTCAGTCGCTACTGATTTGCAGCACATTACAAAATTATATTCTGCATAAAGCAAGCGGAGAAGACAAAGTTTTTTTGTATTTTCGCTTCTCTCAGACCACGTTACGTGTTTTACTCAATTGGAATTCTGCAATAACAAATGTCACGAAAATTTGAAATTGATCCCTATGGGAACTACCAGAGCCACAGCAATTCACTGATTTACATGCATATCAAATTATTCGAGTGAAGATGCATATCAAATTATTCGAGTGAGGGTAGAAGCTACAAAAAAAAATCGATAATTGAGTAAGTAACTTTCGCTGAATCCTCATGCTGTTACAGAAGATGGCAGGAAATCGCGGGCAAACTTCCGCATTATCAACAAGCAGTAGTGTCCTCTGTCACGCAGTAATTCTCATGTTTTTGGTATACCCTCGCAATTACGAGTTTCGGCGTCACTTTGTCCTCGTCATGTCACGTCAGCGTTACACATACTTGTATGCAGGACCCGTATGTGCACGTACATAAGTCACTGTGATGTTGCTTTCATAGACGTTAATAAACGTGTGTGTGTGTGTGTGTGTGTGTGTGTGTGTGTGTGTGTGTGTGTGAGACAGAGACAGAGAGAGGTACAGGTCACTCCCTAACATGCCAATGGAGGCACAGAGGGGATATAAAGTTGCAGCTCTGCCCATTTTCAGCGTCGGCGATAGTTGGGGTGGATGGTCAACGCCAGACCGCTGCCGCTTTACCCACTGTACAGCTGCCTGGGTGGCCCCCAGGACCCGTTTAGACTGGTATGGAGAAGAGAAAATGAGTATGGTGCATTAGTGGAATGATACCGACAGAGAAAGAACTTACAGCATCCTAATATAATGTTTACTTCTACGTTCCAAACGGCGTTTAGCTTATGGGTTCACACATACCAAAATGAAATTTACTGGATAAATGTGAGTGTAAATATTCCATGCCATATTTCATCGAAGTCCATTAGCCTAAGTGTCTGAGAAGAGGATCTCGCCAACGCAAATATGAGTTCCACTTTATACGTTCACGTAACTCACTTCGCACAACGTTGCATAGTTACATTATTTGAAGATAATTTCCATTAATGATTGAAAGAGTTGATAGCTGTTGCCTTAGACTGATTTCGCCTAACCTTGTTGAAGATACTCGAGTAGTATTTTTAACCTTTAGTTTTAATAAGCTTAGTAACAAATTGCATCAGAGTCCGATTTCGATGAAGATTTGAGCTATTTTCAGCAGATTAATGGCGGAAAAACATTAGAAATCGCTGGAGTGAAGCTAATCGAATTCCAGCTTCTCGCACGAACCACCCAGCTCAGTCATTTCGACTCTGTCTTGCGTAAGCACGGCACAGTTCCGCGGGAATGTTCCGGTACTACCCAAGGAAGCAATAAGCGTCAGTTCCTAGAATATCGCAGGCACGAAATCGATAAGAAACCCGGAGATAATAGGGGAGCCGCATACACCCTGCATAATACATGAAAATGTACGTGGTACAAGGCCAGGAACAGGTGTGATCCGTGATCATTTCCACGCGTTTGGGTGCAAAGGTGTATGTGAATTATTTGCTTAATTTCCGTTACGTTAGATGTACATAATGTTCTTGCTCGTAGACAAGAACGTAATGGTGTCCAGATTGACTTCTGTCGTTCCTTCCTTCCTCTACTGGGTAGCACAGTTCCCAAATGAATTCTTCACGATTTTGCATCCGTCCTTCGTCTTCGTTTTCAGTGTATCCAAGAATAAATCTTACTGAGACAGAGTTAAACAACAGTACACTTGTTGCACTGCATATCACCTTCAAATGTTTAAAGCCTGCGAATGTTGTGCACCTTCATTACATGTCATCTATGGTTAGGACGTACTCTTCATTATGAATTCTCTTTTTTTTCGTATTTTGTACTAAGCCTGCATAAAATGTCTTAAATATTACGTCTGCAAGGCATAACATGAAAACATCAACATTCGTAATTTTCTTATATTCATCTCCTTCGCCATGCGAATCCTGTACTTCTTCCCTTCTGCTTGGTTTTCCTCAGTTCCACTCCTTACCCATTTTCTCATTCTCCGACTTCTTCGTCTAAGCCAGGGTAGCGTAGCGTAGTCGGTGTAGTGACTAGGCTAAGGGCTGGACTTCCAGGAAACGTGGCAGGGAAGAGACATTTCTTCCCTTCCGAGAAGCTTCCAGACCGGCGACCGGTCTGGGGCCGGCCAGTCTCCTATTCAGTGGTTACCGAGGGCTCCTTCCCCGCAAGTAAGACGGCCGGAGCGTAAAGCTGATCAATTTCCATCTAGTGCCGAGGTTACGGATGAGTGGAGCTATACTTACACTCCCCTTTCCTGACCCTCACAGTTGTGCTTCCAGAGCCTGCAGGGAATAAAACTTGTATGCCACAGGAGAGAGCCCACATTTTGGACCGTGACATTTATGTAATACAGCTGTAAACAACTGCCCCTTTATTAAGAAAATTGCTTAGAAGAAAGGAAAGTCAAGAACATGGCACACGAACGAAATGTTCTGGTCGGCGAACAGTAACTCATATTGTAACTTGTCGTGCGAAGTGTGTATGGGGACATGTGGTAAACAAAAGTACGAATGACACATTTGGGAAATATGCCTTTGTGCATTTCATTCCGTTCCTAATATGAGTAAACTGGAATTTTCATACCGTGTACACTACACCCAAGGTGCATAATTATACACGAGTATGGCAAGCGAAAAACCATATAAAATCCCTTTCTTTCCTGAGAAATTCTCCCTCGTCCCCTTTCCTCCTCCTGAAACCTACTTGACCTGGTCTAATTTTATACAATTGAACTCCCCACAGTACAGTATTTGACACGTCATTTTCCCTCTGAAAGGATGCTACAGACGTACACTTAAACCACAACTAACTCTGTGGAGCAGACTATGTAGACTAATAATTTTTCCGAAACATGTACCTATAGGCCTACTGTCGTTGGTTGTATTTTGCTTTATTAATTTTACTTAAACAATATTTCTCTTTCAATCCCTATACAGGCCTTGACAGGCCCTTACGGCTCCAGGAGGTTAAGGATTCCAGAATTTCTAGACAGTCGGCATGCGAAGGTGACAAGGTTGTCAGCCGTACGTACCGGCAGCCTTAACCCCCCCCCAAGGAGAAACCACTGATATTCATTTCTGAGTCGACTCCTGGGTCATAGTGCGGCCAGAAGGATTAGGTTAATGAAAAATTTCAGTGACCCCATCGGAAATTTAAGCCGCGCCCTTCCGCCTTGTAGCGCCACAGCCTACCAACCCCCCCCAAACAATAATGTCACGTAGAGTTTCGTCAGTACCCAATAACTACTTCGCCAGCGTAATGTTGCACACTATAGCAGATACACGAATAGTGATTGTCGATTCGCCCTGATTTATAAATGATCTGTAGTTCCCAGAAATCATTGATTTTGACGCCACAACCCCAAACCAGCACACTGTACGTTGTTCTGGGAAAAAACGAAAGCCCTTCTTTTTAATTTGACGTACGAAACTGCCTAATCTTAACGAAAAGCTCTTCCTATCTTACTTGTACCAGTGCCCGTAAGAAAAGCGTTGGCCTACAGCAAGGCATGGGCCTGTCTCATGAAGGACGTAGTAAAGAAACTGACAAGAACAAATTAATTAGGTATACAAGATATTTCGAAAACAATTCTGTGATATGCAGAATTACACTGTGGCGTTACACTATTCGCTTAATGGAAGGCGTAATGATTTTGTGTCCTGTGAACCTGCTAGACGCCTAGTTCTTGTGCTGTGTGCATAGTTGTATCTAACTGCCCATCCGGTTGGTGCGTGACGTAATTAGGAACTGAATTCGAATCTTTCTCCTTTACTCGTTAATGGGTCTGAAGTCGGGGAACGGATTTGGTTTTCTCCACTTCCAATCAAACAAATCCAACTAGAGTTTGTAGCTAACCAAACCCACAAATACAGAGTCCCTTTCGGCTGACAGTTGCACAACTAGTCAAATACTTCTTCTCTTGTGAAAACGAATATTATGTCTTTGTTCACAACAATACTCTACTGGACCCAGCCTGAGCTAAATGAACTCAGTTCACATCCACACACCCACTTTGACCACATTTCTGCTTAATGTTATCCCTCCATCCACGCCTGCACCTTCCAAGTGGTCTCTTACCTGTATGCGTTCGACCAAAATGTTGCACGCATTTTCTTCCCCCCCCCCCCCCCCCCCTCTCTCGTGCATGCTGTATGCACCACCGTCTTACCGTCATTATTTTATCACCGTAATAACACAGCTGTCCGCGAAGTTGTTAACTCAAAAACTTAACGACATACATATAATAATACAGTATTTACATCTTGGAAACCTGGAGCACGTCAAGGGCTTTTTGTCAATTAACACACAGTTTTGGTGTGTGCACCATTAGTGACACGCAGAATGCCCAAACGATGCTCGCTCTAAGAGTACAGTCTTCTAGAATATGACGCTACCTTGATTGGTGACGTTACGGATGTTACGGAGAAGCTTCCTGCATCCGCCTTGAAGGTAGTCTTCTTCGATTACCCTGAAGATGGAGGCAGCACGCTCCTCGTTAACGTCGGCAACAAATTATCAACCAACAAGGCGTCATATCGCATAATACTGTGAATAACAACCACCTCAAGTGACATGCTGCTCCACTGATTCCCGGGCTCGCTTGTGTATATGGGATGGCGTGCTCACAACATCATTAATTATAGCAAAGACAGGAGAGAAAACAGCTTGTCTCTCACAAATCCCATCAAGGAGTCTAGGAATATGATGTCTGTTGAACGTGGTAGCCACTTGGTCGGTCCGTAACAATTAATTGAAGGTTGAGGAATTGCTGTGCAGGAAGTAGGCCTGTCAAATTAGGGCTCAATACGGCGGAACTCCACCCCGTTGGAAGATGATTTTGGTTGTGTCTTCCGTATGAGTTATCAGGAAGTTCTCCAGCAAGTCCACAGATGAGCTGCAGTAACAGTCTGCACAGTAAAGAAGGAAGCCCACTCCACACACATTTATTATCGAGCTGTTCCAAGTTCCTGAAATGAATGTCTATTCTCGTACCTCCAAACCCTTCTCCTTTGTTTATTCTGTTCGTAAGTAACTGCTGAGTTAGGCGTTTTCATTGTTTATAGCCCTACTGTCCAGCATTTCAATAAGAAAGTTCCTGTCCTTATCACAAGCAGTTTCTCGCAGAACTTGAACGATCTGTATATTATATGTTGTGCTGCAGGGTATGCGTGTGTGAAGCTCGCAAGATGCTGTTAAGATTGACTTTCTTGAACTTCTGACAAACACTTCCTGAATCCCAAGCACATTTATAGCTGGCATTTCAGGCCTGCTTGCATATTTCCTTCCAAACCCCTCTCGGTTTCCAAGAAATGTTCACGCCATTCTTTATTCAATTCACGGTAGGTGTAATTTCTGTTACACCTTGCGGTAATTACGCAGCATGATAACATCCGACTTCCGAAAACTAATAAACGCAATGCATACCCGTTAAAAGCGGAAATAAAAGTATACTTTAAACACAAACTCGTGAGTTTCTCTAGCTGAAGAAAAAGTGTCATATGTGCCATACAGCCTATTGTGTGAGAGGCTGAATTAATGAATCTCCGACGTTGTGATCGTTTTGTTTGTTGAACGTGCAGATTATGACGCTCCTTAGTATGCAGCTTTCGCCATTCTCCTGTTATTTTCTTTCTGTGTGGTCGAAGCATATACGCTGTTCTCGAACACCCCAAACCTATGTTCTCCCCTTAGGGCGCGTGACTAACTTCCACACGCATACTTGTATCAAACTGGCAAATTTATAGTTCTGTATATTTGACTTAGAACTAACACACGATTGGGAAGGGTGTACTCTATGACATAGTACAAAGAATTACCGACGGCGTTCTTTGAGATTTATTAAGCTTTCCTAAAAATGGAAATAGTGAAAAGAGAACGTCTCCCATCCCAAATTTCAACACGATCTGGCGAAGGTTTATGAAAATGGGCTACATCAAAAAATATGTTATTTGAACTAGGCTTTATTACGAATAGTATGGCTGAAGATCAGGGTTTCCCGACAGTTAATATATCTCCCACATCAAAGTGTACAAAAATGTGAAACAGCTTATGGAATACAAGGAAAATTCGACTTAAGTTATTACGTAAAATATACTTTTTGTGGATGAATATGGCTGAAAAACAGAATTGTGGGATAACTTAATGGAAGGCTCCTGTATCCAATTTCAGCAACCTGTGGAAGGTTTATGGCCTAAATAAAAAGGCCTTTATGTGTCTAAGCAAATTAGGCTTTATTGTGGATCAGTCGGTATGCCTGAAGATCGGAAATTCTCAGCAAATGTTGGTGGAGATGTAATTTCAACGTAACCTCTCTCAAGACTTAAGAGATTAACGATCAAGTCCATTTACAGCCTTAAGAAAACTGTAATTTATTGTACATTAGGAGTAGACGGCCTTACGTATGGGGAGTAGCTGTGAATATACTCAACAAGCACCTGAAAAGGGGTGGCCCTCCAACTTCGTGTTTGGGCCAGGGCCTAACACGTCTCGCCGTAAAAATCTGTGTTATGAAACGTTACGTAGGGCCTCGGACTTAGAAGGATTCCTTGGAACGACCTAAGGTTTAGAAGGAAGAAATCAGAATTTATCTTAAACAAATAGTATGGGAGGTCATGGACTGTAATTACCTGGCTCGGGATGGGAAGAAGTGGCGGGATCTGGTGAACCTTCAATTTTCATAAAAAGCGATTACGTTCTTGACTAGCTGAGGAAATATTTGCTTCTCAATTTAATGTCTGAAAGTTAGGATTTCCAGACAACGTTTTGTTAGAACAAGTAACAAAGCGTAGCTTCAGTAAAGCCATGAACGGCATTTTTCACGTATTCCATACGCCTTTTCCACAGTTTCTTGAAACTCGATATGGGCGATTTCACTGAAAGTAATTAGGCAGTCCTGATTGTCAGCTATATTGATTCATAATAAAGCCGAGCATTCATAAGACTACACATGGGTTTTCCTATGTATCACGTAAACTTCCTACAGATTTTGTTCATACTTGACACTGGAGACTTTCAGTAATTTTCATTTAATTGTTACCTTTTTTAAGTAAACTTTATTAACCGCAAAGAATGCCGTAAGTAATTTTATGTATTAAATTAGACCTATGTAATGCAGCCTTTCCGCTCTCGTATCTCTGGTAATGGAGGCCTCGTGATGACCTGATTCTCCAATGACAATATCCCTATCGCGAATATTTGTACGGATTTGCTAACCTATACATATCCAGGCCCGAAAGGGGATGTTGACGCAGCATTTGTAGTCACACAAGTTTTCATTTTCGAAACTACTGAGTGGATTTCAGTAGAATTTAGTACTGAGGATTCAAAATTTGTCGGGAAAGGTTTAGATGGGGTACATTCACTATTTGAACTCTGTCCGTCGTCCCGTGTGTAAAATATTGGGCCCATCTCAGTGTGCGTTTCCCTCACTCTTTTGTCTGAACACAGGGACCGATCCCGTCCCCGAAGGATATTGTTTTAATTTTTATTTTGAAAGCGGGATAATGGCTAAGCCCAAATAGCGAGCGATTCTAAATGTGATATACCACCTTCAGAATCTTGCAGAGTTTTATTTTAGTTTGTATTGGTCAGCTGCAAATCTTACTCAGCGTTACCGTTTTATTAAAAGCGGCTTCCCACATAATCAGTTTGTAGACCAGGTGACTCAGATACACCAAGATGTGCTCGTACGGGTGTTAGATTACAACTTTTTGTCACGATATCATTATTTAGAGACACACAAGGAAATACAGTTTCTGACTCTGTAGGACAAATGGATTTGTAGCAGTAGATTTTCATTTCCAACGTGAAAAATTGGATTAGTAGCAGTCATTTGTTCTTTGTCTTTGTGAAAATACATAGACTGGTTACTGTATGGAGGTAAGTTTCTAACAGTGACGTGACAAATAAGTTATTGGAAGTATGCAAATATTACGTATTTTGTAATTATGGGCCTATTCACAAGTAAGATTTATTGGAAAATGTCTAACATTGATGCACTGAACATTGTAAATATTACATCGAAAGAATGGCGATAAACAGGAATATATAAACATTGACAAACGGTGTGTAAAGTAGCATATAGGCCTAATGTTCTTGGCAAATAAGTGTGCGCCAGATCGCTGTATACCTTTCCACTTCTGTTTGACTTAGTGGAACACAGTCCTCTGGAAGGTAATGCTCCCTTAGCTGGCCAAGAAATTACCCACCCTCCATGGAAAACAATATAATATGTAAAATTGTGAATTATTTCATTTTCAAGACACACCATGTTGAAATTAATCATGCAAAAGAACAGATTTTTACGCTGCAATTTTAGGCGCGCTCGCAAGGTTTCGAAAAGCTGCTGTTAGCTTCGTCATGCCTGTCTGCCCGTCCGTCCGTCCGCATAGAACAATTACGCTCCCGCTGGACGGATTTTCGTTAAACTTTGTATAGGGAATTTTCACAAAAATCTGAGGAGAAAGTTCAAGCTTCCTTCAAATCCGACGTTAAGACCTGCGTAAAGTTATGATAATATTTTGCTGAATTCTTCTTGGCTTGACAGACGTTTAACGTATATGTTATGGAGAAAATCAGAACACACGTTTAATATCAAATACATTTCTTTTTTCGAAAATAGTGTCGTTTACGAGATAATTACGAGGAATACGACACAGCAAAGAGGCCAAAGAAATAATTATCTCTATGCGGATTACGGTCGATGAATATGGACCCTGCTGCTAGAGTGGGCCCATTTAGTAGGCCATTTCCGTTGTGCTTTTATGGGCTGCACTTTTTCGGAAATCTTTGTATTCCATTCCAAGTGTTCACCTTGACACGTAGAATGACAGTTTGTTTAGGTGTGACATGGAAGACGGTTGTGTCTTGTGTTTGTTCAAAATCGCCGAATTCAAAGGTTTTTGAAAAAAAGTGAGCACTAGTGTTCGTCCTAAAATCATACAATTTTCTTTGTGGCTTCAGTTTCGCAGCTGTAATAACTAAGTTTCGATATCAGACATAAGCGATTGGTTTTAACACTAACAAGGAAGAGCAAACTAACCACCAGCTCCACTTTACTACACTAATGCGGCTACGGACTTTTCAGTCGTTTGACATATTCCAGTTTCGCATCCAAACAACTGTATTTTGGAGTACTTTACTATTGTTGATAATAACAGACGTATAAAAGATTATTATAACGACAATTAAAATATGGCGCCTTCAAAGAGCAATATTTATACAAATTTTACAAAAAAGGTGTCTACACTCACGGGCTTTCGTCTATATTTGTGGGAGTGTGGCGCAGTAATCCGTGAACATAGTATTCGTGCTGTTACGTCACGTTCCTGTGCGGTTATCGATATTTTTTCTTCATACGATTTACATGATGCATATTTGACGAAAATAAAAAGGTACACTAACAATATTTAACATCTTTTGATTATATCTATGAACACGAAATTTGATATGTAGACAGATTTTGAATGTACCTCAAAACTGTGTACGAATTAATGTTTTGTAGCCAGCAGTTACAAAATATTTCGACGGGGTGAAAATTTTAGGTTAGCTGTGCCCAATGAATTTAACACAGACAAAATCGACAGGCCATGATAATGGTAATAAAATTCTATAACATGTAGATCTACAGGTGTGAAAAAAAAATTGTGACCCTACTGGATTAAATGGTATGACTATCTAAGAAGGTTCAAGGAAAGAAGATACGCGCCTAGGTGTTAAGTTATATGCACATTTCCTCTTTTATTCAATCCTATTTGGATTCCACTTGCTGACGTTGCAGTTGATTTAAGTATCACGTCTTCCATTCTCCACGTATCTTTGATTTCTTATGCAAAAATTACACGTGTATTAGTTTTCTTCCGTCTGATGCGTTATAAATATTGCTGCCTAACGCGTTTGACAGGGCAATCTGACATAGCTACTTTGCTTCCGGAGACATTACTATTATTACTGTTACCTTTAAACAGAGTATTTACAATCATATACCTGGAATAAACCACATCTGTAGGACATCCAACTTCATAGCTATTCTGTACTTACATTACATGGTGCGTGTAGTGTTATTTCCCATGATAAAGGCTTTTCAAGCGCGTTCGCAAAATTGCGACAAGCGACTACTAGTTTCGTCATGTCTGTTTGTCCGTCCGTCCGTCAATCTGCCTTCCCGCACGGAACACCTCACCTCCCACTGGTCAGATTTTCATGAAATATGATATTTAAGTATTTTTCGAAAATCTGTCGAGAAAATTCAAGTTTCACTGAAATCTGACAAGACTAACGGGTACTTTACATGAAGACATATGTACATTTAGTATATCTCGCTCACTCATTCTTAGA
The DNA here is from genome assembly GCA_013340265.1 of Coptotermes formosanus. Classification (NCBI taxonomy): domain Eukaryota; kingdom Metazoa; phylum Arthropoda; class Insecta; order Blattodea; family Rhinotermitidae; genus Coptotermes; species Coptotermes formosanus. The sequence goes on along the minus strand of BLKM01012995.1, from coordinate 3,816,316 downwards.
ATGGGAAATGTTTCTGACAAAAGTTGTACAGAAAATCGAAACACATTTTATGTTCAATAGCTTTTTCCCGAAAATTGTGCGTTTATGAGATAATGTGGAAAAATACGGTAGATCCAGACAGATCACAGATGACAATATAATACGGCGCATTCGCATTGCATGCTGGATAACGAAGGCTACAGACACACACTCAGAATATATAATACGTATTGCTTTTCCACAGGAACAATGGTTAGGCCAACGCGCCTCAATGTTACGTTTATAAGCACATAGACTGTCTTGTTACTTTACTGTTATTATTATTATTATTATTATTATTATTATTAATAATAATAATACTCGGTCTCTTAAATTTCGCAGTAATGATGTAGTAGTAGTAGTAGTAGTAGTAGCAGCAGCAAACTATTATAAAATACACATATAAAAATACATACGTAATTTCACGCATTAATATTGATTGGAAGGAGCTCAGGTCCATAACTTCGTGGACTTGTTGCTAGAGCCTGTTAAAATTCCGATTTCTTAAACATTGGCTGGATGTTCTTTACACTGTATGTACGCCAGAAGGGTGCCAAGTACAGGTAAAAAGATATGCGTGTAATTCCACATTCTCGAGGCGTTTTAAGCCGTACTGTGTATTTTCGTTTGTTGAACAACGTACCATATACGGTTCAGTGACAGCGGTGGGAATTAACTGGACAGGTTTTGTGTTTCAAAAGTCAATAGGCACACAACAAATAAGACGTGATTTAAATCTGCAATAGCAAACAGAATGTTGACTACAGCCTTATCTGTAAAAAGCTTCGTGTACTACAAACTGCTGTCGGCGCTCAAGACAAATCGATCCGTAAAAGCCAGGCATGACCTCGTTCTCTATTAAATATAAGATTTTCAAGATTTTTCAACTCTTCCACGAATTGCAACGTTTTCATTTTCCCGGAATGGATTGTTACAACTGGTTTAAATCCTAGGGTTTGTAGTCGAGTGATACCTGTCTACAGGGGAACCTGTATTAAACGTAGCCCTGACCACAACAAAATTTGTTTCTGTTTCCTAGACTTCACAGTTAAATTAGTATTGGTCTGTCTGCAGTTACCGTCAACTGTTTAAAGGAGGAGAGGAAAGAAAATTCGATATCTGCGGAAATAATAATATTCATGCTCGGTCTTTCGATGTGTTGCTGTGCGACTCCTTACATCGTCAATGTCAACTTTCTAACATCATTTTCAGGTGGAGGGCTAGCTGGATGTTTGTACTGTGTGTGAGTGACCTGTCGCATTGTTACAGCTCAGACGGATGATGCGTGCATGTGACAGACGCATTCCACCTTTTTCGTTATTAATCATAAACGGCCGTTAGATAAGACTGCGGTCTTCTGGTATGTAACGCTGTCTAGTCTCGTAGGTTACCAACCTGTCTGATACACATACCACTCCATGTTCAGGGTGTCAGTCACTTTAGTATGTAGCACTTGTGGCTGGGATATTTACAACTGTTACACCAGTAGCCACATACATGAACGGTATGCCAACACCGCCTAACCCCCGCCCCCCCCCCCCGGCTCTTGTATGACTGATAAAATATCCATACTTTTGAACAGCTGACAGCTTATACTTCACTGTTATCACCAAAATAATCCGCGCGGTCTGCATACATACGAATTTCCACCACTTAAAAAAAAATGAACGCCCGTAAAGTATGGGTAATGAACGCTGGAGAATTCATTAACACAAAAACGTGTACTAGTGGTCACTAAGGAGGTCTTAAATCACCTATTTTCATTATTTACTTCTACCGAAAGTACCTACATATCGTAGACCTCCACATTTCCTTTCATTCGAGCAACAGTACCCAGGTCTTACGTTACAAGTAACGCCATCATAGTGGTGTCATTTTGTGAACCCACACGTATTAAGCCGCGGGCCAGTATTGAAAACAGGATGAGAAAGACGGCACGACATTACCGGTACGCTGACCACTGCCTGAGGCAGACACGTCATACAGGATAAGGCCTACACGACGTTTTGGGCAGTCGGCTCTTATTATTCTCCTTCCTGGTCGTTATAGTGACAAATATTTGTTGTTATCTCCAAGTTTAGGCGTCCTACATTTCCGGCCTTTGCCAGTAATGTCGAAAATACAAAACCCGAGCAGGTTGGTGTGACGTTAATACTCTAGACTTGTACATTGGAGATAAAGTGACTGGTTCGAATCTCGGCTAGATCACCGGTTATCTTGACAGATTTTTTTGTGGTTTTACTCAGTAATTTCAGGCAAATTCATTGGTAGTACCTCGACTTGACAACGGCAGTTTCCTTCAAAAACAATTCATGTATATCACCCAACGGCCACATTTCTGTAGACGTTACATGTCTGGAATCTTGGTAGCGTCCTAAAATAAACCACGAAACAAAGGAGCAACGTGAAAGATTTTAACTTATTTTTGCTCTTGGAAGATGTCACCATGTTATAATGAGGCGTTTTGCTAGGTAGCCTTCAAATTCTAGCTACCTTGAATATGGAGAGAAGTATATTTTCCGAAACGTCGGCAAATCAGCCCACTTTAACAGGCTGTCAGCATCAAAGAACAGAAGGCGTATTAAGTTCAAACAGCCATAAGAGCTTGAAGATCCAACAACATATTCGTCGTAATTACTGTAACCTGAAAACGGAATTAGAGAAAACTCCTGAAAAGTTGTATACACAAACTATGTATCAGGCAGCGACAATTTTCCGGCTTTATATGTAATTGTAACGTTACAACCATGCCGTATAATTCTTCACACACTGAAATGCTTCACGCCCATAATCGTTTTATTACATTGCGTTTCTTTTATCACCGTCCTGAGCGTCGCAGCTGTCACAGGATATCCCGGCGGATTCATCCTTTCGTTGTGGCAAAGCTACCGTGCTGGGTGCGGCGATAAAAGAATGACTCTGTACTTGTTACAGTGTCTTGTTTTCTATTCTCCACTTTCCCATTTCGTTGCAGATGCTGGTGGCTACTCTGGTAATCCACTCCAGACGTACGAACCGCAGAACTTGTACGTTAAAATTGGCGATGAAGCAAGGTTCTTCTGCGAAGCGTTTGTCGGTACGTACACACAGAATCCATTGCCTTTGATTTCAAGTTTTCATGTGATCATATGACCCAGCCCGCTGTTCACTGCTCTGTCCCTGGCGTGTTCTGACGGATAATCTTAATAGGACCAGGATTTGCCTTACTGCTAATAGACACCGTAAGCAATAGTTACAAAGTAATTCGAACGATACACTCTGACGGTACACTTCGTTGGTATGCACTGTAATGTTTCATATGTTCTATAAGGTATCTGATCTCTGAAAAAGATTCAGACTTGTTCGCCTAGTTTATAACACAACAGTAGAATGGTACCTACTCCAAATTCGGACATAGTTAATTCGGAAACGAAAAATGCGGACAGACAGTAACTCCACATCACGGGTTTATTTTGTACACCTTCTGCAAAGAACGCAGAAATATCGTGAAAAGCATGACGACCATTGTGAGAAATGTTTGGAAGTGATTTAGGTGTGTGATGATGGCTTTGTAGCATGTATAAAATTTGTATACCTACTAACTAGCTTTAAACACATAAAATGCAAATTCGGCCGAAAACTGCGATTACCGGTGCAGCAATTTCTTGCTTAAAAACCCGTGCATCGGTGTTAAATAGCCTACAATCAGACACGGTGGTGTTATTACAAACAAAAATTGTTGACATTGCCAGGTCGAATTGATCTGCCAGACGCCCGCAACAAGGTCAGCTGGAAGAGGGTCGACCACAACTCTTCTGTGAAACTTCCTGAAAGATTTCAAGTGACCAGCAAACCACGGTAAGATCCAGCTTGGTGCATTTTTCTACCAGTGAAGAGAAAGAGAGAGAGAGAGAGAGCGTGTGTGTGCGCGTGCGTGCATGCAGCCAAGAATGCTCTGGGTTTGATGTTTTTGGCTGTTTAATGACGCTCTCTCAGGTAGCATTCAGAACCACGGAAAGTAAATCAAGTTCATGCTCTTTGTTTTTTCCTATTTTTCTTTAGCGATGGTTCTAATTGCATTGGTTACACTGCGTCGAATAGAATGATGGCTGTGGGTAATGAAGTGGGAACGTGTGCAAAGAAGCGATAAGTACTTTAGGTTCAATCCAAGCATTTGCCTGAAGGAATTGGGTGAAATTCGAAAGAAGTCAGCGAGAACATTCCGTCGAAAGGGAAAGAATCGAACTTGGAACCACCCCAATTAGGAATCAGGTGTGTTTATCACTCAACTGCCTAGGTTTATGGCAGCAGCGTAGCCAGGATCCGCTGCTACCCGTAATTTACATTAATAATGAATCGATGTTTATTAAATGTATCAGACGCGCCTCGCCAAACATAAAAAAGGGATAAAATATGCCTGTACATGCCACTAATATCTAGGCAGTTATATTTAGTAAGGAGTTTGCATCCCTGCGGAGCGCCCGGTAGAATTGCTTCTCAAATCTGTACACAAATAACAAATCGAGAACAAATGAACGGATTCTCATTCAATTGAATATCGGAGAAGTTACTAAAATATTGTTCAGCTTTTTCAGCTTTTGTTATAATCTTACTAAAATAACTGACCGTTGAAATAAAGATTTATACACACTTCTGCGCATCCCCAACGTAACTGGCTGTATGTGTGTCTGTCAGTGTGGAAAATATTTCAAACAAACGTTGTAAAGAAGAATGAAACACATATTGACCCAATAAAATTATCCGCGTATTTTACGGTTAAAGAGATAATTAAAGAAAGGGGTATCAGTACGTATATCTCGAACTTCTTGTTGAAGAATTCTAAATGGTTCCGAACATAGGCCTACCTATGTTCCCACGAGCAAAATAAAAAATTTCATTGCGTTCAGACTGCGCTGAAGAGTCCTCTTTCTACCCGTTTAATGGATACAGTTATCTATTACGATTACAGTGCAACTTTGAAGCATGTATGACCGCATTACATACGCACGCACACTAGCCACATGCCGTCATATGACGGGCCGCCATAATGTTCACGCGCTACTGCACGGCTCTTTTCATCTGCCTGTTCTTCATTCTTAGACCAAACCACGTGTCAGTTTCATCTACGATTTAGTTCACACTATTATCGACTGGCGTCAATTACTATGGATTACTGTCAAGTGCTGTCGATCACTATCGAACCGAATACATTGACACGGACGCGACTCGCACTTTCATGGCAAGGGTGTTATGTAAATGTGTGTTATTTAACGACTCTGTCAATTGCTACAGTTACATAGCGCCGGTGATAAACGAATGAATATGGGGTATTGGTAGAATGATACTGACAAACGCAGACAGAAGTACTCGGATAATAACCTTCCCGTGCCACACTGTCCACCAGAAATCCCACACGGACTGACCTGGGGGTGAACCCGTGTCTCCATGGTGAAAGGTTGGCGACTACCTGAGCTATGGCACGGCTGGTATTACACAAGGCAGATAATTTTTATTTTCTGTATGCTGTAACAGTAAAGAACGAAAGCTTAATGTTGGTTGTCCAGCCATGCAGTGATAACGCTGGTTTTGACTTGTCAACCAGTTGGAGTATATGCTAACAGTGAGAAGCTCGTGTGAATTTAGTCCTGCTGAACCACTTAAATCTGGTCCACAACTTGACATCATGTCTCCGAGATCCGTTTTAAATATGTTGCTACAATAATCATTATAATGCAGCAACAAATACAATACAACACAACACAATGGTAGGATTTCAAATATTAAATATCTGTGTTAATATTACCCTGCCATTCCCCCATTTACGCCTAGGTCTTTCACGCAATCTGTTCCCTTGAGGTTTTCCGACCAGCAGTTTGTAACAAGCATTTCTCATCTACGTACATGCGTCCTGCGTGTCCTCTTAAATTTAGTCGGCATAACAGTATTAGGTGGATACCACAAATTATTAAGCGTCTCATTTTGGATTTTGTCCGTCTTTCTTCTTAGGCATGCATATTGTCAGGGGGTCTCCGTGATGACGATAAGAGGGGTGCTAGAAGTAGTAGTACATGCGCGTCTTGTACGTAATTTGTACCTTTTTTTTTTTAAGATGGGCAAAGAGTAACGACGGTTTTGATACTCCTTACCGCTTACCACTATAATACATGTTCCTTCCTTCCTTCCTTCCTTCCTTTCTTTCTTTCTTTCTTTCTTTCTTTCTTTCTTTCTCTTTTTATGTCTGTCTAACTTTTGTTTCCCCTCTTCATTCTTCATAGTTGCAAAAGAAAGCCAGAGAGGCCCACAACCCTGTTATGGATTGTATCATATTTTATTCATCCTTTCTTCGAGATATCGTGTTGTGTCGAATGGACGTTTTCTTGGAACTTTCTGTCTGGCTGAGAGGAGAAAAATGAACATTGTGCGTGATATTTGACGTTTACATGAACCCATCATATAACAATGCCGGCAATTGTCGTGCTTCTCTTTCCCCCTTCCTCCCTCTAAAACGCGGTATTCCTCTAGCCTCACGCCCACACACCCGCGCGTCTAGACCCAATTTCTCGCTGTCTGTAAAGAATGTTACTTATTAATTTGTGATTCGCCTCTCGCTAGCTGTCATGCGCCGCACCAGCATATGTCGGTTTTCCCTCGCAATTCTTATCAGTTTATGGGTTCCTAAAGCCTCTTCGACTTCTACGCTGAATGTAAGATATGTCGGCGGATGAGAGTTCCGAAGAAATACCGACTTCAACACGTTATGAAAACTAACCCACAGAGTGTCAGATCCCGCATTCGGTACTGTACGCTTCCTCTTGCTAATGACGAAAGCCTTCACATGCATGCAGTGTTCAGAGAATAAATCTGCTTCAGTAAACACTGTGATGACGAAAATTAAAACGTATCATTGGCAACTATAATAGACCGGTTGCACGATGTTGTTAAAATTATAGTAGGTGGGAAGTCGTCTCGTTACACCGCAGGGTTTATATAACTTGGTAATCTGTAAGCAATATAGCATCACGCACCCACCATCTTGCTCAAGGACGTCTTAGTCGTGTCTTAAATTACCTTCCTAGATTTATAATTTGGTTTGTACCGAAAAGACAGTCCTGGTGGTCCTGCATTGTCCATTCTGAAGGACCCTCGCTTTTCCTAGTTATTTACATATTTTTCGTCTACATAAGCCTGACGACTTACTCAAAATGCAGATAGAATTTTTTTTCGGAATCGTGTTGTGTGATACTTATTTGACATCCCGCATCACCCTTCACTTGGACTGATTAGCGTGGCAGCAGGCAGCGCAGCAACACCGCTATTCCAGTTTGTCGTGAGTAGAGGACTATGCAATTTGGTCGAATGTATTGCAGTTAACCATTTAAAGCCTAGCGGTACCTTTATGTACCTCCAGGTTTAACATTAAAAAATTCTACGTGGTGCCCACATTGCATTTATGTGTTTTGCACGGATCTCAGAACAAACAGCAACTTTTGCCTTATAAAACATTAAGAGACTGGTTTTTATAACCGAAGTGGAGAGTGTTTACAGCGCGGTACGCACTGAGTCCTTATATAAAACAGACACGCTTCGTCTTTAAAAGGTTAATATTAGGCTTTTATTCACCATATGTGCTGGAAATGGTGTTCTTCTGCACCCAGACACGCGTCATACATAACAAACACGTTGTTCCACGTCGAAGTTCTGCTGGTGAAATTGAAAACGCTGTATTCCTAATATTTTCTTCGAGATCTGCTTCAGTGCGAGGATTAATACTATACACTTTATCGCTCGAAGTGTCCCACAAATAAAAATCGTAGGAGTTGATATCTGGCGAAAGAGGAGGCCACAATCCTCTCCTTATTATTCTATCACAAAAAACACTCTGCAAACAACGCATGGAATTTAATGAAAAATCATATAATCATAGCACCAATGGCCTCTGTTTATGTGTAGACTTATGATTCCAGAAAGAAATGGGGTCAATAGGCGCAGTGCGATTTTTATTTGTTGGCATGTTCAACGATAACATGTATGGTAATCATCCTGACACTGAAGACGATCAGAAATAAAGGATTCAAAATTATACGTCGTGCTACGGTGGTATGATTTTTAATTAAATCAAAAATATAAAATGCTGTAAATAATTAATACGTTCAAAACATATTATTGTTAGTGGTGTGAGCTATAGCACTGTCTTGCCGGGAAAAAAAGGCATAGGTTCTCTCTGACCGGACAGGTTAAAAAATTTTTTAGAATATGTGTAACACATCGGTGAATTTATGGCCTCTGAGAAAATATGAGCTGAGTTATCCAATTTGCATTCATGGCACACCACATACTGACCTTAAAGGCATAGGTTCTCTCTGATCGGACAGGTTTAAAAAAATGGTTTTCGAATATGAGTAACACATCGGTGAATTTATGGCCTCAGAGAAAAGATGAACTCAGTTATCCAATTTGCATTCATAGCGCACCACTCTAGCGGTAAGTTTACGTACCACCAGTTTTAATATTGAAAAATTCTGCGTGGTGCCCACATTGCGTTTATGTGTTTTGTACGGATCTCAGGACAAACAGCAACTTTTGCCTTATAAAACATTAAGAGACTGGTTTTTATAACCGAAGTAGAGAGTGTTTACAGCGCGGTGCGCACTGAGTCCTTATATAAAACAGACACGCTTCGTCGTTAAAGGGTTAACATCACGTAATGGCCCTCCACAGATTAAGAAAAGAAAAACTTATAATTCTGAGAGTTTACATTTCTAATTTTAATGGTTGTTTTAATTTCTGTTACATGAGTTTACATTTCTGCTGCGACGCAACGAAGCTTCGCCGCTAACAGGAATAGTGTGGGGTTTATTCTGTAGAATACGTCCATGAAGATCCGCCAATTCACAAAGCTCAAGGCTTTCTCTGCGATCTGTGTCGTACACCGTGTGATGTACGGTTGTCTTTTTTGTATAATATGCATTTGTCCTTACGCATCATACGAAAACATGCTATGCTCCAATGGGATCCTCATTGTGACTAGATTACGCACACAGATCAGACAGACTCCGTCCAATAATGCGTGCGGGAGCGAGCCGGTGAGTGAGGTCAGTTTTATAAGATAAACGAGCGGTCGGCAAGTGACTAGCGATAGTCGATATACAAAATAATTACCCTCTACTATCCCGATAAATGGGTAACATGTCAAGTTACAGAGTGCACCTGATGATTCAGGGGTGTAGCTTTACTTCAGATTTGTCGTTTACTCAGGTTACAATCCGAATGTACGCAACTTTATTCACAAAAGCCCACAATTTGACCCTATCTTGAGCCACTTTTATCCAATCCACTGCTGACATATTTTCCCAAGGTAGCACATTTTAATATTATCCTCCCACCTACGCCCTCAGTCTCAAAAGTGGTCTCTTCGTTCGAGATTTATAGACAAAAACGCTGTATGATTATATGGTTCTCATCCGCCCCATTCATACTACATATTTCACACAACTCGCATTCTTTGACTTGACAACCTTACGTGAGATGTACACATTATGAAGCTTCTCATTATGCATTTCCCTCCACCCTCCCTTCTCCCATATCCAAGGTTAACAAAAGATGGGCCGTGTATGCATTTGTGGCGGTCAGTTTCATTCAGTTGACCATGACCACATTAATGATTTTAATATCTGAAATGGAAAAATCCCTTATATGAACCATACAGAACTGACTTTATCATACATTTTAAATATGCAGGTGCTTTTTGTGGAAAAGCAAAAACCTGTCGCTCAGAACATACTTCTTGTGTTGTACGGAACAATGACGGCTGCCACGGGAGGACATTTTCTGACCGCTTTGTCTATGAGAAATATATGGGGGGAAATGATCCACTTTTACATACATGCACATATGTCCGGAACTTTAATCATTACTGCCTCATTCCGAAAATGCTGATTCTTTATTACTGTCCCACACTTTTCGGGTGCGTATTTTGTAGGCCTTTTATGATTGCACGCTTATAGAAATACAAGGTGTGGTAGAAAAGTAATGAGACTGGCAACGCTGTGCACGAACCGACAACGCTGCTGCCTTCCCCTTCACATGGCAGTTAGGCTAACCCCTGCCGTAGACTCAGTACAAGTTTGAACTTGCTACAGTTGCTACGCGATTGTTGAGAGCGTCTGAAGTGAAGTTGTGTTTGTGAGGTGCGTTACGAAAATGGACCGTCAAAAGTTTGAGAAACGTTGTGCCATCAAATTTTGTGTAAAGCTTGGCGAATCCGCTACTGTGACTTATGAAAAGTTACAAAGGGCTTATGGAGAACATTCCCTATCCAGGGCACAAGTGTTCAGATGGCACAAGTCCTTTTTAGAAGGCCGAGAACAAGTGGAAGACGAACTTGGTGCGGGAAGACCTTCAACCTCAAAAACGGACGACAATGTGGAAAGAGTGAGGTCTCTTGTGAGGACAGATCGTCGATTGACGTTGAGAATGATCAGTAGTGAGTTAAATTTGAACCGGTTTACCGTCCATCAAATTTTAACACAGGATTTGGGCATGAGAAAAGTGTGCGCCAAGATGGTTCCAAAGAACCTCACGACTGAGCAGAAGGCCAGTCGGAGGGATGTGTGTCTTGACCTTCTGGACCGCCTTGAGAGGGAGCCAGAATTCTTCAGTCGCGTTATCACAGGTGATGAATCGTGTATTTTGGAGTACGACCCCGAGACGAAACGCCAAAGTCGGGAGTGGCACACTACAAACTCTCCCCGTCCCAAGAAAGCGAGAATGAGCAAATCCAAAATCAAATCGATGCTCATTTGTTTTTTTGACAGTCAGGGGATCGTCCACAAGGAATTTGTGCCACCAGGACAAACTGTCAATCAAACTTTTTATCGGGAAGTCCTTGAAAGACTCAGGAAAAGGGTGTCACGTGTGCGACCAGGCATTGCACGCACGTGGATGCTGCACCACGACAACGCCCCATGTCACACGGCAGTCTCCATCAATGAATTTTTGGCAGAAAAAAGCATTCCTGTGGTTCCTCAGCCCCCCTATTCGCCGGATCTCAGCCCCTGTGACTTCTTTTTATTCCCCCGGCTCAAAAACCACTTGAAAGGGCGCCATTTTGGTACTTTGGATAATATCCAGAGCAGCGTAACCGACGAGCTGAAAGGAATTCCAGCAGAAGCCTTCCAGCACTGCTACGAACAATGGAAACAACGCCTCCTTCGCTGCGTAGCTGCCCAAGGGAACTACTTTGAAGGGGATAACCTTGATTTGTAAAAAAGAATAAAATTCATTGTTAAAAGAAAATCAGTCTCATTACTTTTCTGCCACACCTTGTATGTAGGTGCATTTGCTTTCTGTCCTCCAGAATCAAAATACAGTATAATTCACTAGCGATAATGTAAATAATTTTGAAAACATTCTCCACTGACAAGGGACATATTAGACTTAGTACATGTAATGGATCAACCGTTCGTATAACTGTTAGCTAACATACTACTGTTACCTCAGTCAGCAGGCCTAGAGTGAGGGAGGCAGTAGATCACACAAGAGGCTTGCCAGTTTCTGCAAAATAAAGTTTTGGTATCTATTCGTTTCTGCAGTACTAGCCCAGGTGATTAATGAACTTATTAGACCTTTACAGAATAAATCTAGTGAAGCCTAATGGTGAAAATGCTGGCATTCAGCAGTACAAAGAATTACCATATTAACTCTTTAATAAATACGGTTGAGTCCTGATTATCGGAAATTCGGTTGTCTGCAGTTCCTTTTTATCCGGCGTGCGTGTCGTCAGAAAGCTGTTTTACATTTATAAACTTTCTGTTTACAAAAATTCTATTTTATCAACATACAAGCCAACGTGTAATGGAATGAATTACACTCCATACCACGTTCATGTGTCTACATTTTTAATTGTCTACGTTTGTGTGTTTACACGCTTGTTGCCTACAGTTACGTAAGGACTCATTAGTTGCTTTAGTGTGTTGACATAAGTTAGTAATTTGCCAATACCAAATGGCAAAGGAAAGTGGTTGTTTCCATGGAACAAAAATATGAAGCCTTACAAACACTAGACAATGACGAAACTATGCAAGAAGTGGCAGAAGTGAGGCGTTGGTCGTGTTACTATTGGTGATTAAAAGAGGAAAGATAACGAAATTGAAAAGTGGTATTTATCGAACTGTGCAGTGGAGTCCCCCAGACAGGCAGTTCGGTTCGTCGATCTGGATCGGATCGTGGGATAAGGGGAGCAGCAGAACCGCCGATTGGCGATACAGGATGAGTTGGAAGAGACCGGGTTTCCAAATAACGACTGCATTGGCAGCCTTCGATCCTGATTAACTGTTCTTCGGAAAAACCAGGTCTCTTCAGCCCACAGCCCAGTCGCTCACGAAATCACATCTTGTAAAAAATTCAGCTCAGTTCTGCTTGCGTATATCTCGTGAGGTCAAAACTTGCACATTGCGTGCGGTTAGAATTGAAAATAAACATACGCGAGGAACACTATCTGTATTTTAAAAATACATCCGGACTGTAATGAAATCTCCCTCAGTAATCGCACATCCAAAGTATTAACGCCAAGAAATAAAATAAATAATAAATAAATAAATAAAAGTTTACATGACAGCCGTTTGAAGTTTTATACTGCGTTAACTGACTTGTAGTGGCAGCAGGGCAACTATAGGTGTGACCATATTACAGAGTATCCCAAGCAACTTAGGCTTTCCAGTAGGGCAGTAAAACATTCATTGTGTGACCCTATTACGCTAGATGTGCGTCATATGTTGCTTGGTTTTCAATTATTGACGTATCGGCCGGACCAAGTATTAGGTGGAATGCAACAGGGCTGTTAAACCTTTAAAAAACGACAAAAAAAACTCTACTGATCCTACATCAATTTCCAGTATGAAGTATTAATTTTTTAACGGATCTCGAGAAATATTGTAAAAAGCCGGCACAGTAATAATGCTTCTAGAGAATGACTTTTCTTTATCAAGGAAATAAAACAGGCGAATGAGATCACCATGCCGTCATTGTGTCTTCCCATTTCAACTGTGGAACCAGGAAAGAGATATCTACAGAAAATGTTGGCTAAAAGCTAATAGGTACTGTATTCCAATCTCCTAACCAAAAGGGACATGTTGGAGGCATTTTCTGCAATATGGTCAAGGCTTTTGGTGGCTTAAATCACGAAATATTGCTAGCTAAATTCAAGGAACAGGCGCAGATTAGTTCAAATCCTGTCTAACAGACACAACAAAAAACTGGGATAAAATCAAGTAATAAGGCTCAGAATATTTCTCAGACTGGGGAATAAAAAACAGAGTTCCTCAGTGGTCAATTCTAGGACACTTACTTTTCATAATTTACATGAATAACCTTCCTTCAGGAATAAATACCATATTAGAACCCATAATAGTTGGTGGTGACACTAATGTCATAATTTGAAGTCAAAATGGTAGTGATCTCTCTTCAATGTCCAGCATAGTTCTGTCAGTTCTGTTATGTGAGCTACTTCTCACCCATATGAGTAAGTGGTTTACTGCCAGCAATTCGGCCCTAAGTCTAGATAAAACGAATATAATAAACTTTATAATGAACGGTTCTGCAGAATATCCATGAAGTACTGGTTATGATGAAAAACATACAGAAAAGTCTGTGGATACAAAGTTCCTTGGTTTACAGACTGATAACCTGAACTGGAAGAATCATACTGATTAAATGATTTCTAAGTTATGTGGCACATGTTATGTCGTTAGGCCTGTGTTCTACATCAGCAAAACTGACATTCTCAAAACAATTTATTTTTGCCTGCTCTCACTCTACAATGGAATATGGAATAATTTTTTGCAGTAATTTGACTTACAGTAAAGAGCTCCATACTCTACAGAATAAAATTTTTACACTTATGTTTGGTGCAAAAACCGAGAAATTTATGTAGAGGTTTCTTAAAAGACAGTAGAAATTTTACCTCTTTCCTGTGAATACACAGTATCATTAGTGAGCTTCACCATAAATAACCAAGAACAATTTCCAACAGATTCAGCAGTATGCACTAGTAATACAGGAATAAATACCATAATCATAGAAAAATTGCCAGTCCTTCATGTTCTCAGAAAAGTGAAAAGTACATAGTATGCTGGCATTAAAATATTCAACAGCTTACATGTAAATTCACAAATCTGATGAATGTAAGGCTTAATTCAGAGCAGCATTAAGAAGATACTTAAATACACACTCCTTATACTTTTTTGATGAATTTATAATTTTTAAAATTGACTCATAATCTTACTACAAGCTGTACATAATTAAAGTGATGTAACATCTTAATACTGTTTATGAAATACTTATAACATATTTGTATTGTATATTTGGTCTTTTATGACCTATTCTACTTCCTGTTTTCCCTTCAACTAAATTTCAGATCCGCTGAATGTATAACGTATGTATGTATGTATGTATGTATGTATGTATGTATGTATGTATGTACATATGTTTATATCAATGGATGGATGGATGGATGGATGTGTTTATGCATGCTTGCAATAACACACAACTATTTTCCTTTCTTGCTTACTATTTTGGGATATCTGATGTTCACCTCCATGCTGCACACATTTTGGAACTCATAAAAACTTGTAATTCTTTCATACTGCCCTTCAAGGTATTAAAAAAATGAGCCACTTCTACTTTACTAAGCCCTCGAGCTCTGGCATGTGAAAGAGAGTCAAGGTTTTGAAGGCTGGCTTTAGGTTGCTGTGTTAAAAAGGCTCGAATTAAAACCAGTTTATCCCTGTAGCCTTATTTTCTGTGTTCAACAGGTGTTTGGAGTTAATTTACCTCTTTTAAATTAAAAGCAGCCTTTCTCCCTTAAGTGTGTGTTAGTCCTAACCCTTTTGTTCAAGACATACAATTCTCTCAACCAGTGCCCCTTCCATTTCTGCAGAAAGTACTGTTGGCTGAACAGTTCTGCCTCTGACAACTGCATTTAACCCTGCTGCCAGTTCCTTCACTCTACCATCTCAAAAAAAAGGTAAAGTTGTCCAAGAATGCCATGAAGGCATATTGTGCAGGTTTAGCTCCACTCATTCTTAACCTCCGCACTGGACGCAGGTGAGCGGTCAGCCTCACGCTCCGGCCGATCTCCCCTCCCCCGGGGAAAGCGCCGCCAGTACCCAATGGGCCCCAGAGCTGCTCTGGACATTGTGGAGATGAGACTTACCTTACCCCAATCAGAACTCAAACCGCAGATCGTCCAGGCCGTAGGAATCCTAAACGGCACGTGCGAAAGGACTGGGCCTCCCAAATAATAATTGTGAAATAGTTTTCATGCTTTACTTTGTTCAAATCTGAAGATACGTCCACGGTCTACCTTAATCGCCCGGCCTATCATATAGTTCTTCAGCACTGCAACTAAGATCATGCGAATGTACTGATATAACTTTACAAAATGTACGTTGCATTTAACATTGTAAGTAGATATGACAGTCTCTAACCCCACCCAAAATACCAGAAACTTTACTAGACTGGTAGAGTTGGCTTCAACCATTCCGGTCGAATGGCCTTCTCTTGCTGGCATGTGCAACCCCTAGCCCCTATTACTCCGTGCATTCTGCAATTTTATGCCAGTTATAAGTGTTGAGATTAATTCTGCATAACACTTTTCTTGAGGTCGAATTGTACTTCTTGTAGTAATCGAAAATGTACATTGTACATGAAAACGTACAATGCAAATGTACAGAAACAATAACCTGTTATACCAAACTGTGTCAAGAGATGGCAGTAACTGTCACACAGACCAGCCATGTAACGATGTCGCAAATCGCGGGCGCAGAAAGTTTGAGTTTAAACTTACACTAATTATCTCAGGCAGCAGATAAATATTAGATTGTTTTATAACAAGGCAAAAGCTTAACGAAAGTACTCACCTTCCCACATGGAAAAAATCATGTCACTGAAACACAACTGCTGTGTACACGGAAAAAAACAGCTAAATTAAGAAGCCGCGCACATCTCACGCCCACTGATAAGTACTACCAACATTACGACGCGAGAAAAATTAAGGGACTTCTCGAATGCGCGGAACTGTAATCACTGACTCCATGGAGTAGAGTCGTTCTTGAAAAGCTTATGGTTCCGTAGCTATTAAAGAAATTGGCGCAGTTTATGGAACCCATAGATTCATTATCGTTTTCACAAGCGCCCGCCACTTGTCCCTATCCTGAGCCAGATCAGCCCAGTGCACACCCGCAATATGTTTTCGAAGGTCCATTTTAATACTACCTTCCCATCTACGTCCAGGTCTTCCAAGTGGTGTCTTTCCCTCAGGTTACCCAACCAAAATCCTATATGAACTTCTCCTGTCCACCTTATGTGCCGCATGCCCCCCTATCTCATTCTTCCTGATGTGATCCCCCGAATAAAATTTGGTGAGGAGTACAGAACATGAAACTGTTCATTATACAGTCTCCTGCAGTTCCCTGTTATGTCGTCCCTCTTAGGTCCAGATCTTCCTCAGCACTCTGTTCTCAAACACCCTCAGCCCCCGCTGCCCCCTGAATGTGAGAGACAAAATTCACACCTGTATAAAAAAAAGGTAAAATTATGGTTCTGTATATTTTATTTTTCATATTTAAAGGTAGCAGTCGGAAATGTACATGTACCATATAAGTTTTAATATCATGTGTACGTTGTTTTTGACAGATTGTAACCAAAACTGAAAGGACTGTACTGTAACAAATGCCGGTTTTCAAACACTTGCAGTTGCGTCACGTGTAGTAATATACACAGTTAGCTGCGATTTCCAGGTGTTACATGGTAGTAACTTTCAGTGTCAGAAGAGTTCCTTGGAAGCGTGCAAAATGCAAGACATGCTATGTGCGGCCACGGTTGTCGTGTGACTGGGTTCTAATAACTGTGAGACCCACAACGTCAGCGTTTGCCTGCGTATTCTTTAGGGTGGCCTTTATGTTCCTGCTGAGTGCGTAGCACTCAGTCGTCTTTTAACTTTTAGGATTTTGGCTTCGACGAGGCAGTTTGTTTAGTGCATTACTTCCATATTTAATTTAGCTACGGAAGCCTTTCGCACTCGAAAAATTTCTGTCCATGAAACTAAATAACTAGGTCACAAATAAGTGAGGATAATACATAAATGTTAAACTATGATGTGAGATCGAAATATTATTTAATAGCATAACTGAGGCACAAAAATGACATTTTATGCGAAAAATGAAGCTTAAGAGCAAATGCGCCTCATACATGTGTCTGCAGTTTCCAATACGGAGTGGTTTTTCTTTCTTCTTCACAAATTTGTTTGTTTTGCTTGATTTGTAAAGTGGAATTCTTGTATCTGGTGCCGCATTTAGTATTTTCTGGCGAAGAGTGTCTGCTGTCGAACTGCACGTCAATGTTTGGACATTCACTGATACGAGAGCGCTGCTTGTTTTGGAAATATGATTATTGCGTATGCTCTAGTATAGCAACAATACCGAAATATTTTAAGGAATGGATGGTCAGATAAAAATGCATTACTTGCAGTGAAGTCTATAAGAAGTTCATAGTAAGAGTACTTAAAATGTCGTGTCTGTGTTGTAATGGAATTTTTTTCGAACCCTTTATTTTCACTGCTAGAACCCCGGGGGTTCGCGGAACATTAGCTGGGAAACACTAGTGCTAGTTCTTAAGAACAACAAGACTGTACAACTTTTATCATGGCAGAACACAGCTGAGGAGCCACAACGGAGAAATAGTCTGGTGACGAAACGCGTGTAAATTTACGTTGTGCCACAAGGAAGCGTTTAGTCTATATCATATAAGAAGTTTTAATGAAGTAAAACTTATTCGTGGAAGCCGGTACGCATACTGAGTGTTCAGATATTAAGGAGTTTGTGTAAATATTAAATAATACTTACAATATGATGAAATTTGCATGCTTGACAGTTAGATAATTAATAGACGAAAAGCGATATTCCTCTCGAGACAAAGGAAATATACATTTGTCACCCCGTCGTTGCCACTGTTGGTGGTCGTATAGTAAATGTAAGAATTCAGAATTACGCCGATCACAGTGGCCGCGCGGTCCACGGCGTGGGTCTGCGGCTGCTTGCTTGCTGGGATTGTGGGTTTGAATCCCGCCGGGGGCATGGACGTCTGTCTCTTGTGAGTGTTGTGTGTTGTCAGGTAGAGGTCTTTGCGTCGGGCTGATCACTCGTCCAGAGGAGTCCTACCGAGTGTGGTGTGTCCAAGTGAATGTGATCGTGAAGCCTCGATGAGGAGGAGGCCCTGGCCTACTAGGTGGCTTTTGCGCCACTGAAAAGAAAATCAAACTTAATTTAAGGGGAGTTGTAATTATTGTTGTTTTCGTTCACGTTAAACTTCAGGTTTTAGTTACCGTTGTGTTCAGTGACGTTGCCATATCCAGTGACACCTTACGATATTTGCACCTTTCCTGACCACAAGCATGAGCTACATTCATTCCACTTTAAGGTGATGCGTGAAAAGTTTGTGAAGAATGTAAAGTTCCAGGCTAGTTACATTTCGAGCTCGGGGTAAGGTCTCGCCCGTAAGTGTAACAAACCTACAGCAAAATTGTTACAGCAGTTACAAGATACGTTCAGCCATGCTGAGCAGTAAAAACTGTATCCACTTTAACACGGCCCGTTGTGTTACAAATTTCGTTAACAGTGCCAATATTAAATTTGATTGAAACACATTAATAGGTGTTTGATTTGCATGTGTACAGGCGGATAATAGGCGTAAGGATAGAGCGATTTCAGCAGGTGCACCGCAGGGACGCGAACGTGCTTATCAAGTGGTGCGGTAATCTTGTGTTCGGAACGCTTGTTTTTTTATTTTTGAATATGCGAATTCAGAAACGTACCCGTGACAACAGTTACGTGGCTTGGGGCCTTTGCTCCCCTTTATTATCCCGAAAATTGAGACTCGCTAAAAATAGACATTGGACAAAAAAGTCCGTGTTTAAGTTTTCTTCGAAACTTCTTTCTTGACAGATATTTAGCGAATTGTGCTGGGGATGTTTTTGCAGTTTATTTTGCGACTCTGGTAAAGGAATGAATATTGGGTTACTGGTGGAATGGTAAATGACGGGGTATCCGAAGTGCTGTAAGAAAAATCAGACCCATTCGGGATGCACGCATAAACCCATGTGAGTTATCATGCAGAGTGACAGCGTTTCATGTCAGATTTTACCCGAAATTATAATGTAGCAGCAATTTTTAGAACTACCCAATACAACATTTTATGAAGATCCGCATACTCGTACTTGGATTGTTAAATTCGGGCATACAGATGCGGTGAATTTAATAGAGGCAGTGTTGAAATTATTATTTCTGAAGGCACCAAAATGAATGATCACAGGTGCTGGCTAATTGTGCAATTTGAAGTGGATTTTTTACAATTGTGTGTTCTCTATTCTTGCAGAGAAGATAATGAAATTCTGGGTTCATACATGCTGATTCATGGAGTAAGAAGAGAAGACTTTGGACAGTATACATGTGAGATTAGCAACACTTGGTTCCAGTCTGTTGACACTTCAGTGTGGCTCAGAGAAATTGGTAAAGAAAATAGTTTTTCAGAAACATTGTTAGGAATATGAGTTTGTGCTGTTATGAAGTTTGTATTGTAAAACTTCTTTTTTAACTGAAATCATTTTATATTCCTTTCAGTTGGGTTTAATTACAATTTAGTGGTTTTCTTTCAAGTTTGTTCTGTAAAGTGTCAATGTATTCCTTGTAAGGTAGGAAATGATTTTTAAAATTATTGTCTGCATGGATTCCAGCCTTCAACGCATTACTAACACTTCTTCAGATACATATGTTGTATAGCAATGAGTATTAGAAAAATTGCAAACGATGAGTTAGGATGAGGAGGCAAGCATTTTTGTCTTATTTCAAGGTAAGAATATTGCAGCTGCCTGGAGGGATTGAGAAAAGCCACAAAGAAAAACCTCAGTTAGGATAACCAGTGTTTTGGCCAATACTACTCGGGACTTTTATAATATGATGCCTTCAGCTGCAGTGTTTAGTAACTTCCGATACAAAATGCAGAAAAGGTGCTTGCAGGGACAGGTATGAGCACTAGAAGGAAGTGAGAAGGTGTGGTATTCACTCTGCTGCCATCTTTATGTCCAGGCACCTCTGAAAGGAAGTGGTATTCCAAATGTTTTATAGGTAAAAGTCTTCCCTGTGTCATGCATAGGGAGGGCTTGGAAAGATTTCCAGATATTCTTTTGGCACTTGAAGGTGGGTGATAAGCAGCAATGTTTGTCTTACCCTCAGAGAAAGAGTCCCTGGTAGCTGCTGGATGGGGGTCTCTGAGGGCCCCATGTGCACTTACTGGTTACTCTGTTGATGTAAGATTTTATATCTAAAAGTCAATGCAAGTACAACAGAAGCTGGAAGAGAAAAATTCTGTGCCTGCCAGTAATTTAATCTCTTTCATCCCGCCCTAGCCATCACTATAAATGTTGAATTGCTTAGACTCCTTTTATAAACATTTAGGTAAGTTGTGTGTTTTTCCTTCTTCTCCACAAAAACACATGATCCATATGTTTTAATAACTCCATTTTGAGGGGCTTTCACCTATTAATGAGCATATATTATTGCTAATGGTAACAAATTGAATGTAAGAGTAAATAAACTATGCTTGTGTTTACAGTGCCATACCAGGATGAAAATCAGCAAAAGACAGCATATAAGCAGATCCTGCTTGTATTTGCAGTTGTCTTCCTTTCCTCACTTACAGTAGTTGCTCTCTACTTGCGCTTTGGATTGCAGATTCAAGTTATCTGGAAAGATTCCTTCTGCAAGGAAGAAACAAATGGTGAGTGACAATGTAATGTTATAAACAGTCCATACAAATTAAAGCCCAAGGACTGTCATTTTGCCGTTATTCTATCCACATCTATCAGTCATTTGCTGTTAAAGTATGGGGCCAAAGATGGCAGCAGAAAACAGAGCTGAGGGGTATTGATGTTAAATGAAAATAGTTACATGGTGTGCTTATTCAGTGAAATGATTTTAAAGCAGCCTTAAGGACTGTAATGTATAAGAGTGGATCACTGGAAATTACCTAGGGATTGGAATTGTTGGAATTTCCTGTCAAACATTATAGGTCCAACACAGAATTGCACTCCCCAGCATCTGGATCTAATGTCCAGCTCAACATGACACATACTACCCCTTACACAAGAAAATGCAGTTGATGTGAACAGTGCTGGTAGAGTCCTTAAACACTGGTGACAACGGTTGTGGTGGGGCTGTGAACATGTAGATCCTGTGACAAATTTGAGTCTCTTTTAATGCATGACCTTCATTCCACCGGACACTATTTGTTATGTGTTTTGTTTATAACAAGCCCAAAATCAAATTTATGTACAGCTCTAACCACATAGAACAATACAGAAAGCAACTGTATTATCTCATTCGCACAAGCCATAACTGAACTTCAGTCCAATGTATTTTTAACTGGAATACATCCATTTCTGGTCACAAACAAGGGATGGTTGACTTTCGCCAGCGCAAACGTGTGCTAAGGTCAACTGCAAACTCCTCGGTCAGTATCAGTACAGTTGCTGCGACTTACATTGGTTTTCTGTAAGCTCTTGCCATCTAGTAGCTGTTTTGTGCTAGCTAGGGGTTATTTTCTGTAAGCTCTTGCCATCTTTTTGAACTGTGGCACGTAAGGATTATTTTTGCATTATGAAAGGAATGTAGCCAACCCTTTCCAGGATTACCACACAATGAAAACTGGACACTCTAAAATGCGTGTTAGGCACTCAAGATTCATCTGAAATTCACAATTTTGTATAAACTTCAGATTTCTGTCTTTAAATTAGCGCAATTTCCAACTGTAGCCCTAATAAGGTATTTTGAAATATTAATTTGGACCAGATCATTGGAATATACAATGGCTAAAATTTTAGCAGTCTTCCTCTTTGTCTTGTAGTAACAGGTTAATATAAAATAAGAAGTTTTCCAGTTTTTTAGAGATATTTATTTTTAGAAACTATACAAGACTACAAATATGTATGCCAAATTTTAGCACATAATGTGTTTCAAATGGGCTTTTTTGTATTTCTGCTGATGTTCATATATTTCAGACACAAGTCTATCACAAAGTTAAAAATCTGGTATCAGAAAGGCAAGTGTGCTATACAATCTACACTAGGGCTAATCCAGTTGACCGGAATCCCTCTTGAGAAGCTGATAGCTGGCCAATAAATTCCCTGCCATTTATGGAGTCTAAACTTCATAACCATTTTTAGGAGCGCTTGTGACTGGACTTTGTCCTTAACAAGAAAAGTTTCTGTATCTTTTGTTAAATATTAAGCCAACTGGATAAAGTTTCAAAAGAGTAACTGAGCTTGTTAGCTGTGTGTATTATTGTAATGTCCTAGGATTGGTGAGAAAATGTTTACAGTGCACTTTGGGTTCTTTGTTTTCAACTCTCTTACGAAAATTTCAGATTTTAATTGCTCTGTTATGCCGATACTTTCCTACTTAGTAACTACTACAGTTGAGTTGTTATCATATTGTTGAACTTGCTTTGTATTCCCTGTTGATAGAAATTTGTGTCCTATATTATCAACCATTGTGTCAACTGTGTATACTTCACACTCACCTTACATTTCTGGCACCCAGGATCTTACTTAAGCACTGGAAACAGATGATAGCTCGTCAGTGAAAAATTCCTCTGGTATAATTGCATTCAGTGTACATTCTCTATTTAAAAAATAAAGTTTTTAGCACCATGAAACTTATTTTCCAACCAACCTCACACAAATGTTTTGTATAATGGAACAGTTTTGAGCAAATCAATAAATGTGTTTTGATTTTTGTGTGAAGCAGGAATTGTATTGGGTTAGTATGGATTACAGATTTTATCCAAGCAAAGAACACCAGATTTTTTTGAAATCTGTAAAGTAGTTGCAAGACTGGAAACGTGCAGATGGATGGACCAGACCCAGAAAATACCTTGCCACTGTGTGTTCATTTTGTGCAATTTATGCAAAGAATATACAAGTACTCATTTAACATTGGTTTGGTTTAATGTTGACTGATTTTATTTTCTGAAGATTCAATAACCATTGTCCCGACTTCAGATTAACATTGTTTTTGCTCGTAGCTGGTGGGATCTTTGGTGACCAGGCTGCTGGATATTATAATTAATTCTTATGGGAAAGGAGTATAATGTTTTGCTCTATGTTTTGATTTTCAGGAACATAACCCCAGTGATGAACCAGGACTTTCTGTACATAGGGGTCACTGTTGTTCAGGTACTTAAAATATGTAATAACTATGGCTATCTTTTGTTTTAGATGGCAAAGAATATGACGTCCTTATTTGTTATGATGACAAAGACTCAGACTTTGTATTGGGCATGTTGGTACCAACGCTGGAAACACATTATGATTATCGTTGTTTCACGCATTATCTTGGATCCACTGACGGAAACTTTGGGACAACATGTAAGTTAACACAGATAGTTAAAAAGTTCAAAGGGCGAAGAATAAATGTGTGCAAAGTACAGCATGCAGTTCTTGGAGTATGCATTTTTATCATGTGCAGGAAACTTGCAGATCTTGCATGTCTTGCTTTTGTAGCTGTAACTGCTGTTTATTCATTATGTTTGTGAGAATTAGAGTCATTGTGTAATAAATGCAGTCAGTACTCATTCAATTACAATTCGGTATCGTACAATTCATCACTGCCTTGTTGATGCACAAAGGTGAGATTGTATAATTAACTCACAGAATTTGTTTTATGAGATAATTTCGTACATTAATATTATTGCCTTACTGGGGTTAAATACAGTAACTGCGGTAATATCAAACAGGGCCAGCGGTGCTTAATGGACCTGCCCAGCGTAGTCGTCGCCTGTTGGCTGTTTTGTCACCTTCATTTCTACATGACAGTTGGACAACTACTGCTCTGTACCAGGCGCTTCATACCTTACTAACAGTCCATTCCAGGATTATTTGTGTAACACTGCAGGTACATACATGAAATGTCACTGTGTGTTGAGGTATTGTATTAGATTTCATGATACTACCAACATACAGAATAATGAATTATTTATTTTTAAAGTTACTTTTGATTATATTAAAAGCACTCTGCCAGGTATGTACATAAGTTCTACAGACCTATAATCATCAGCCTCGTTCTTGGTGACCAGGTGAAGAATGGTGTAGAAATTTGATGCCTTAATTTTGATAGTTCTGTGTTCCAAATACTCATGAGGAAGTTGCTACTCATAGTTCCCTGAAGCAACACTCCCTTGTCAGTGCCCTCATAAGTAGGATTTATCACATCCCACTTTCCATTTCCCTTCTGCTGAAACCCAGAAAAGTGCTGTCTATGTATACGCAGAATTTTCACACCCTACATTTTATTCACATTTATCATTCTTGTGGCCTGTATCCAGATCTCCTAGCATTCCCATTTCACAGTTCCTATTGGCCCAGACTGGGCTGTGTGTCCTCTGTCTTTCCAATATTTCTTATTAGCTGCATTCCTTGCAGACTGCCCATGTGGTCGAATGAATACCCACTTCAACTAGCTTCAAATTATATAGAATTCTTTTAAACCAGAGGATGGAGACAGCATGTTCCTCTTAAGTGTTGATGTCAGCATACAGCACTACACAATATGAGTACACAGAACACATTTGAACATAACAATTGCAATCACGAATGCAACTTGGAATGATAAAGATAATGTCGGTTCAGTCAGATTTCAAGTAATTCACGAAGTCCAATTCAACAGAATTTAAATTTCCATTGGAAAACTGCTTTTACCATAGATCTCCAGGTATTGTTTTAATTCATGTGAAGATAATGTATTATGTCATTGTAATAATGCTCTGTCTGAGGCATGGGTGCAGTAAATGATGAAACTATCCCTGACTTTGACTTACTGGTGTCTTTTTCACTTAATCTTATCCCACTCATCATTTATGCGGGAGCATCTAGACGTTCCAAAACTGAATCTGTAATGAAATGTGCACTGCCTTTTGTTACTGGTCATTGTTGCCTCCTCCTGGGTTTTTGGAATGGGTACAGCATGTCTGCCACTGCTGGAAGCACCACTGGAAAAACTGACTCAGGTGATAGTGATACTATGGCACCAAATGTCAGAAAGCTGTACTGCTTCCCATTCATGTTCCTCATTCAGAAAACTTACGGATCTGTGGGCGATAATATTAAAATAAATGTTGCCAGAAAGGAACAAAGTGACATGAACTGGACTGAACCGATTTAAGGTAGGAAACTGGCTTGTAGCAATGAAAGTAAGAGTTACTGATTATTGTAAGTATCTGAAGAAGGCCCATTTTTGTCATAATTTGAGTCTTTTTTAAAAAGCTGGACTATAGTGTTACAAATTATTGTTATTCAGTAAGAAATACTAATCGTTAAAATGCTGAAGTATATTGATGTTCTTTAGCCACTGCCAAAGTCTGATGCAGCAAAGAACACACAAGGCGACAGCCTACCTGCTCTCCTGCATGCAGTTCATTTGGTGGAGTGGAGGTCAGAGGGGTATTGCTTTGGCATGGGAGATAGAAGTCGGGCACACAAGAGGTTCTGGGCCTCAGTGCGCCTCCACTTGCCCCCACACAGGCATAGTAGACAGGCAGTCAATCCTAAGCAGGTTAGTATCTTCAATTCTGAAGGCTGTGTTCCATGTTTTACAAGCATAAGCAAACATACATTTAAGATACTATGATATCATATTAACATGTCTGTCCTGGACCCCTCCCCCCCCCCCCCCCTTCACCCAACATACACACACATGCGTGTACATGCAAAGCTTTTGAATCATCAGGAAGATTTTCATATAAACATGATGTGAACACCACACAACTAGCGTCCACCCCATCACCAACGGCTACACTCATGTCTGAGTGGTGGTGCTTGTGTCAATTAATGTAGGATTTAATGTTTGATATGGTAACACACCTGTGTAACATGAAACTTCAGATGAGATTATATATTTGAATGTTTTAAAAACGTGTAAGGCAGCTGCACAAAACATGTACTAAACTAACTTTCCATTTCTGGTGATCTGATGTAACAGACCATTGGAGATTGGTACATGAAATGTAGTATGGTTTATTGATAATAATTTTAACGGCAAACATTTTTGTCCTTTTGTGGTTAGTAACATGGTGACTGTGCAAAGTTTGGAGGTTCTATCTCTCAAATTTTTGGAATTTGTACTGATGGACATCAGTATACATACATGGATTACTAAGTTATATAAGTATATAGTTCTGATAACCCCACCTTTAAAGAATAAGGGATTTGAAGGAAATTTGGCACTCCTTGAGTTCTTTCTAGAATTTAGTGCTTCCTGGATAAATTGATCTGAATATATATATATAGGAACAGCTGTTTCATAAGGAAGCACCCATGCTGATAAGTAATACAAGCACTGGTTTAATTTATTAGGAGCTGAACCAAATGTCAGTAGCAACTACTGGCAGTGGAGGCAATGTATGCACTGCCATTGGGACCAGCAAACGAGGAACATCGCTTACAAACTCACACGAGAGCCTGGAAGTCCTCGTTTGAAAGACGTCAGTTACATGGAGAAGACTGGGCCAGTGTAACTTTCCTTCCTTCCATTATTTCCTTAATAATAAGCCTCAAGAAAACAGGTTACTTTTAAAGGGAAGTTTGATAAATTTTCATAGTATGTTGCATAACACACCCAGTATTTAAAGTCTTAGCTCAAGTTATATTAAAGGAGCAGTTTCAGTTTGTGTAATTTAATATTCAGGATTCAGAACTTCAAAGGCACTGAAGGCCTAGATCAGTCTTGTTTTACCAGTCATCCGAGGCTCTCCAGTTAACCACAAGTGGTGCTTTTTGTTAACTTTTTATAATTTATAGTTCTGAATTGAAAGTAAAACTTCTACTTATATTTTTATAGGCTATTTTTATTGAGTATAATAGATGTCAAAAGAAACACAATAGCAGGCATTAAATTTACAGTGTGTCCCACATATTCTAACACCTTGTTTTTAAATAAATGTGACTCCTACAGTACTGGCAAACTTCTGAACATGTGTGTTTTGGCGATACACTTCATGCAGAAAGTGTATATAGCTGGGTGTGAAACCAGATATGCAAGTGTATTTTATTACTTTGCACTGACCCTTTAACTGTAAACAACATTAGGACTTTCCACTTTTATAAAATTAAAATGCTTCTTTAATATAACTATGAGTATGTCCTTTGACTCAGTTGACCCTTCTTTATGACTACATACAGGTTATTGACCTAAAATATTCCTTATTGGAATGTTGGAGTTAAAGAACATTTCTGAATTGTAGCTGTAAACACTTGCATAAACAATCAGACACCTGCGCTAATTCGTGTGGGATGACAAAACTTTTCACTTGCCAAAGAGAATGTTATGCTTGATTTCCTATAATTATTTTGTCTACATTGAGGTGGTTTTTTAAAACAGAATTTTGGTTTTTGAAAGTAAATTTAATGTGATGTTGGCTTAGTAACTTAAATTTTCAGGATTGTAATGTTTACTGCTGTGATAAACAAGAGCTTATGTTACCATAAAATTGAATCTTTCCTAACTTCCTTCAAATTTTCAACTGTAGTAACGAAATTTAGAAGAAGTTCAAATTCATGAACTTAATGTTCAGGTCGTAACAGTCATTCCAGACACTGAAGTGGAAGATAAAAGGCAGCCAGTATGATCTTAAAATATTTTGGCTTAGATGCACATTATTAGCATAAAATGAGCATTACAGATATGAAGTCTATAGTTTCATGCCTGCTAAAAAAAGGGAAGGTAATATCTGATAGTGTCCTGATACATAACTGAAACTGAGTGTAAATTATAATATGAAGCACAGTACACTCCCAGTTGTGATGTCAGTGAAGACGAAAAGATGCATGAATAACCAGAAAATACGTGTAATATTTTTTCCAGCCATTTTTCCTACACATCACACACTATGATGTACTGGAACTGACAAACAGTGACTGGTTATTATGGCAAAACACATGCTGTCAGAGGCCAAGTGCTTGCTACCCATATTTTATTGTTTCCCATGCATCTGTTCTTTCTCATTGTTCAATCACAGGAAACGATGGGACTAACTCAGATGTGTCTACAATTATGAATATGGGTAATGTTATAGTAAAAAAAAAAAAGAAGAAGAAGAAAAAGTGGATAAATATGCAACCTGGATTATCTGTGCTTGGATAATCAGGAGTATGCTGTACAACTGTATGACATCACAAAAGCTATACTATCAGAGACTTTGGTCTCAAATGTTCATTATATAACAATTTTTTAACACACTGGGTACTGGCCTGTTTTAAAATTGAAGTGACCCAACTGCAAAGCATTTAATGTGCTGCAGCAAGCAGAAACATGCTGCTGTGCATCATTCAACTTGGGCATAACAATTTCATTCTTCTTATATGCTACAGAAGATTTTCTAGTAATGTTTCAGAAAATGAAGTCTCTTAGAACATGACCAATTAATGCAGTGCTAGTAAACAGAAATGAACACTGCCACTACACCCTAGTGTGTGAACCCTTATCCTATTCCTTATTTGAAATATCTGACAATATGTCGGCAACTAATTCCACAACAAATCTGCTGAAACTTCATTGGGCCTCATGTGGTACCATGCTCACGTACAGTGGCACATTCATTCGGAGAAACCAGTATGAACGTCAGTTACAATTAACATGCAAGTCTTATCGAAAGAAGTTAATATTTTCAACTGTTAAGTATCTGTTAGCTGATATTTCCTCATTAAAATGAAATTATGCTAATTAGGTACTGTGTAGTCCTGACCACAGAGGTTCTGAACTGTGCAGACGCATAAAGTTGTTCCCCACCCCATACACCAAGCCCCATAACAATTGTGACCTTTATATGTGTTAAGTGGTGTGTTAAGTGGTTGTACAAGTTGTCAGCTCCTATTAACTATTGAAAATGTGTGTATGATAAAAACAATTACAGTATTTTGTCCCTCAACCTGGTGAAACATATATTCAACTGCTTTAAGCCACACTACATAATAAGATGTTTAAATTGCCCTTTCATCCCAGGCTTTAGTGGTGAAACTAATGTGTCTTAAGTAACTTAAATTGAGATGTCACGCATGAAAATTACCTATGATCAGTGACTTTAATGTTATAAAAATATTAATGTCAACATTCAAGTCAAACATTTTTAATATACGTAAATATTGCTACAGTGTCATTTTATAAGCAAGTTTTTCTATCTTCCATGGAGTAAGCAGGGTTTAAAACTCCTGATGGTTTTATGACTAGAAACAAAACACGGGAACTGTATGATACTTGTTCCTCATTAAAGTATGTTGGGGTCGTAATGTTGCTTCCAAATATATTAACTTCAGTGCAGGAAGAAAAGTAATGCATGAAAACTGGTGTACTAATTACTGATGTATAGAGAAAACAGTGGCTTTCTTAAATTCTGTAGTTGTATGTATAATCTGTTTCACTGTTACAGAACTTCAGCGACCACTCAGTAATGTGCACACTCAGTTAAAATCTTGGCTGAGGCACTGACTATCCCAGTTTATGAACTCCCATAGTTTTCTCACACCCTTCCACATACATGTCAGAAATAGGGCATGATTACTTCTTTCCCATTGCTTGTGCAACCTCTACAGTTGATACGGCGCCATTAAATAACCTATAAAAGTACCAAGATAGGGAGGAGGATTATCAGGTTCCAGAAAATTGTGTGTAAACACAGCTCTCTACAGTGAAAGTAATTAGGCTTTTACAAATGCTGCGGTCTACACACAAGGTCTGTGCGCTTTACTCTCGACTTCATATACTGCACCCTGTTGGACTTCTGATATACCCGTTTCTCACTCTGAATTATCCAGTTTAATGGCGGGGGTTACAACAGGTAGCAGAAAAAATAATTTGGACACATGTATACAGAATTTGTAACATGCAGACAGACTTTCAATAACCAAAAAATGCACTTAATAAAACACAATTTGTAACAAGTATTAAGAACTCCTACATGTTTCAGCACTGGGCTGCCATCCTCAGGGAGTTTTAGAACAAAGGAAGATGAGCCCAACATTAGTCTATGTTATACAAATTTATTAATCAACCAACAACATTAAATATGTTAGTCTATATATTACACTGCCCATATTGAAATGTTTGAAATGTCAAAACTCTGGAATATATGAGAAAATTGATAAGTATAAAAACTACAATATGCATTGTGATACTAAGTTTATATAATAGTGAGCAGTCCCACGTATAAGTATGCATACTCCATACAGAACGTAAACAACTACAGACATATAGTGGGAACTGCTCAAAATTATACAGTTTTAATATCACAATATAGTAATTGTTATACTGATAAATTTTTTATATACTTTAGAATTTCAACACTTTTAACATTTCAATACAGGCAGTGTAATACCTAGACTAATGTGTTGAGCTTATATTCCTTTGTTCTGCAACTCCCTGAGGACGGCACCCTGGTGCTGAAACATATAGGAGTTCTAATACTTGTTATGAATCATGCTTTATTAAGTGCATTTGTTGGTGGATACATTGATTGTACGAATATGCATGGTATGAATAATAATATAAAAAAGACAGACAGACTTGTATATTACATTCATTGTTGTTGCAAAATAGCATAAGTTCAGAGCATGGCAAGTCCATAGTCTATGCTTTTCCAAATTTTTTACATTTATTTCTGAGTGTTCTATTTTACTGTTTGTTTGAACCCGTGCCTTACCAAGAAACTGCAGCTGAACCAGCGACTAATTCACATTACCATTTTCACAGTAATCTGCTACTGCACTGACTGACCCAGTGAAAATTACTGTTCTGTGCAAATGTGTGTGTCTTCCTTGTGAAGCAAACCTTGAAAATCACCAAATGTAGCTGCAAAAGCAAAGAAGTGCAAGGAAGAGGTTGTTCATGACATATATGGCTGAATTTTACCATATGCATTGTGTCAGAATTGCCCCAATTAGTTGACTTACTGTTTGAGTGATTAATTAGTAACCTGCCTTATATATGGCCTCACGTCATACAAATTGACTACTGCCATACAAAAGGTGTTCCGTCACATTATACACCAGTTTTCTTGCACAAAGGCCAACTCTTTTAGACATAAATTCAGTATCATTTTTCTATCGGCGATCTATTAATCCACATACAGATAACTGAGAGGTTGCTGTCTTTCTGCTCTTTTATAGGTAAAAATGCAGGAAATAATTTGGTGTCTTTAGTCTCTATGAAAATTACTGTGTATATGGTAGAAAGAAAATATATAGTTAGTTTTGTGTGTGTATAGTCTTTAAGAAATTAACTTTATAGATAGTAGAAAGCTGTGTTTAGCCATTGTGCTGTGAACGTTTATTACAGTGTGCTTTACACTTACTGTTTTCCCATATCCAAGTGACTCAGTGACTGCAGTTTTTTAATGCACAAGTTCCTGTGAAGAATTTGTGAGAGGCTTTGTTGGATCACTGACCTCCTTATTGTGGTTCGCAAGGAGACTAAGAAACTACACTTACTTTTGTCTTTCATAAATTAAAAAGTGTGCTTTAGTCCTTAACCACATCACATCTCTTCATCTCTTAATCCACATAATGTAGGATTTCCAGCATTTATTGCAGTAATTAAAATTCCTTTGACATGTAATTTCAACTACCTCAGCTGAACCCTAAAATTGTATTTCTTCTAATTAAATATTAAGAAATTGTATTCAGTCCTAGTTATGTATTTGGACAACAATGATTTGACCTCTACTTTTAACAGGTCTTGTACATGTGTGAACTTTGTTCTACAGAAAAAATGTCATACATAGTAGGAAATAAAATGTTATAGTAAAACTGTTTCAAGTTTGAGATGTGTTGTATATGTTCAGTAAATATATACATATAAGTTTAACATCCAACCACCGCACAAAGCAATTTTTATGCTCCTACATGTTTTGGCTACACATTGTAGCCATCAACAGGGAGCCAATATTACAAAGACATAAGCAGTGCACTGTATGTTGGCAGATGGTAATATACAAACATTAGCTTTTTACACAACAATTAGTCACTATACAGTATCTAAAATTATTTGGATTAAAAAACATGTAATTACTACAGCAGTCACTATACAGTATCTAAAATTATTTGGATTAAAAAACATGTAATTACTAAAGCATAAAATGTTAAAATGTAAAAGGCTGTCTCCAAATATCTTGCAGTATTAAATATCTCCTGTTATTGATGGAGTGGAGACCCAAGGCTTTGATACCCGATGTTTACTCCACAGGTATAGAAGACTTGGGTCTCTACTCCATCAACAACAGGAGATATTTTAATACCGCAAGATGTTTAGAAACAGCCTTTTGTATTTTAACATTTTATGTTTTAACACTATACATGTATTTCAAACCAAATAATTTTAGATACTGTATAGTGACTAACTGTTGTGTAAAAAGCTAATGTGTGTATATTACCAGCTGCCAACATACAATATGCTGCTTATGTCTGTAATATTGGTTCCCTGATGAGGGCTATAATATGTAGCCAGTACATGTAGGAGCGTAAAAATTGCTTTGTGCAGTCATTGGAAATAAAACTTGTATATATAAGGCAGCAACACGGAATATGTGTATGTTCAGTAAATATTTCATTTTGGCTATTTTTTGCACACTGACAAAATTTCTGCATATGTAGTGGTATTTTTTATATTTTTTTAAGTTTCTGTTTGATTTCCATGCAGGCATTACATAGCATGATGGCTATCAAGTTTGCATCACACATACTTTGTACCTGCCCTGCATCACATGTGGATGACTGATTTCATACTCAGAAGTCCTTAAAGTGTAAGGAGTTTCATTTCTTGATATCCTTATTTGTTCGCACTCTGCATGAGAAGTCTCTTGTGCAGTTATTTTTTACCATTATGAGGCCGATATTACAAACTAATTTAAGAAAACATGTGGCTTCAAATAAACATACCTCTTCTCTTATATTTTGCTCTGTGACCTCAGGTCTAAATTATAAATGCCTCTTCCACATACATTTAAGCATGATTTGGCTAGTATTTTCAATTCAAAGACTTGCTTATGTTTTACCAGGCAGCACTGATAAAAATTATAATTTCCCTCCCTTCGTCTCTTAGGTTTACCACTAAAGAGACAGAAGATAAGCAATATGTGTGTCAGTACTTCTACCATAGACACTACCACCACAGAAAGACATTCTATGACAGAAGTTCAGGTGAGCCCAAAATCTGCTCTCTTGTGGTGATACCTCTACAGTGCACATGAAAAATTCTGACTAGTACTTTGTCATTCACTGCATCACCATTTTACTGTATTATGATGGTCTGATGGAGACAAAACTGAATGTGTAGCTGTGCAAGAGTAAACAAGCATATTATTATGATGGTGGTGGATCACACATTTTACTACTAAGAGGAATGACACCAGCATTTCAGTTTTCAATAATCTCACTGCATTTCACACACTGGTATGAAACTTGTGTTAAGATATGCTACTTTAGGAATATCTTTAATAAATGGCAGAACTTAGATTAAGTAAACGAATGTTTTTGTAATGTGTAAGATCATACATGTGATAAATTAAAGACGTAAGTTACGTATTTAGTTCTGTCAGCATATTGTGCTGGCACAGCTACACACACACAGAGGAGCTTTCACAGAAATAGTGATCTTCTGAGTGGCAGATCTTACTCTTCATACATGCGTTCACTTCTAAATATTTTACTTCACATGTCACAGTTAATGGATGATAATATGTTACATACATATTGCTTAGTTTCATATCTTTTTACTTCAGTATTATGTTTAAAATAATATTTTATCAGAACTTTCAGAAGCAGCACAATAAAACAACAAACCTTCTGCATTACACACAGTCATCAGCCTAGAAGTTGCAGAGTCAATGAGCAGAATAAAAGGAATTCAGTGAGCATACACATAAAGCCTTCACATAAAAAGCGAATGTCACAGGTCTGCATGAATGTAACCCCTGTTTACAGTACTAGTATTTTATAGCTTTTACTTGCCATTAGGAACAGGGTACAATTTCAAAATCAGTTTTCTGTTTAATGATTATTATATGTGACCAACAGAAATAGTATCTCCAAAATATGCTACCTTCACACGCACTTACCTGCTTCAGCCAAATAATAATCTCTGAAACCCAAAAGAGGATTATTGCTTTTCAAACACCTGATCAAGAAAAACTGACCATTTCTCCACATGCAAGAATTGTACTACATTACAACACTTAACTTGCAATATGATCTGCACTAAATTGTGAGCTTACAGAAGAAGACAAGTGTATGTTAAAAATAAAAGGAACCTTCATTCCTTAGTACTTACGAAATTAGTACCTGTACTATTTTTTGATGGAAAATTACTGTCAGTCATATCCTGGCAGAAAACTTTAAATAGATATATTTTTTAAATATTTACATCTTGGCTATTAACATTGTCTCAGATAGCATTAAAAATTTTGGGTTCAGAAATCATAGCATGTGTTAACTTGGCAAGTATCATTCAATAATGGGCCATAAAGATGTAAAGTTAATTTTTCTGATGTTTTCAACATCAGTTGAGATGCAAGTAACATTACATAGCATAAAGTAACTTTCTGGCAGTTCTTCCTTACATTCAGGATAAGTTAATCTGTTGACCTTCTAAAATATGTTGACACTCAACAGCAGCATGATCTATTTTAACATTGTCCTTACCGTGTATGTGCATAGATGCAATGATATAAAGGAGAACCAGCTCTTACACAGATGACTGGCTGTAGAATGATTGCAAGCACGTGACTCATGCCCTTGCAGTCACACTAGATTTGCCACCATCATGCAAATATCACCCAAACTGGACAAAGGTTGTATTAGGCTTTATAGCGAACCTGATGCCTGTATTCTGCAATGCTCCATATCCACAACATGTTACTTATCAACAAACAATAATTCATCAGTCAACCAAGATACTGTGTCAACATGTGGTAGTAATCATACTAATGCTTTAATGAACAATTTAGAAACTGTGCTTGTGTGTGTTTTTTTTTTGTGTTTTTAAATGTGGTTTCCCTGTGAAGATGATGCACTAGAGCATCAAGACATGTTGGGGTTTGTATAAAGGTGATTGTGTGTTGTCTTATCATTTCTGTATAAGTTGGTTCTTGATACATATTGAATTAGCATTATCTGTTGAGAACAATAACTGAAAATAATGTTATTACATGTTTTTTTTATGAAGACAGGTTCTCAGAATACCTAAAAATTAACACCACTACTTCAAAGAAAACATCAAGCATATTCCATTATGGCACCAATCACAGGTCAGAAGTTCTTATTACATTTATGTGCACTACATTATTACTAGACAGCACATATTTTACAATTGTATTGTTTCCTCTGTTGTTTCATTCTTTTTTGTTTCTATCCCCCACATTTTTTTCTGCAATCTTGCTGTATTATTTCGCACGTTGGGAATGTCATGTATATTCCAACAATAATATTTCAAAACAAAATTATACATACAGAAAGCACTGCATATTACAAGAAACTATGAGTGTTTTCTGTTGGATTATTGTTTATCCTTTTTTTAAAACATTTTACAGTTCGAAGTAATTTTACATTGACTTCCATTCTGTGTGCTTGGGATCAAATACTCTTACTGCTAAAGGCAGTTTTGTGTTTTTTCCAGGTTCATTTTATCAGACTGTGCTGTATTTTAGTCATGCTGGAGCATCAAAAACTGAACAACTGCAAATGCATTTTTAGTTTCATATTCTTAACAAGTTTATAATTATCAATGGCAATTTTACATACAAAGCTCATTTTGTTATTAAAATTAAATTAATTGCAAAGTTGACAGTCTTTTGAAATATGGAATTACAACTGTATACTCGTACAGAACTAATGTTCTCAATGGCATATAGCTCAGCTTATAATTACAGCAAATAAAGTGATACAGGTCATCCTGTCACAGTTGTTTAATGTTTGTTGTATGCACTGCACAAAGGCACTTCCTGAGCCTGGTTATAGGCTTGTAAATTATATACATATTCAGAGGTTAAGGATTACAAACATACCTAATGTCAAATCATATGACTGTTTTATTACTGGTAGTGTTCCAGAGGTTTATGTGTATTAATGATTCTTGTCATATCAAGGATATGTTCTCCCAGTCACAAGAAGTATAAATAGTGCAGTTAACGCACCAAAGAAATAGTAAACATTTCAAACCTATGTAGTATAATGTATTAGTTGTGGAAATTGTCATGTATTTATCTGTAATGTGTCATCCATGCATACTTATAATTCTGTAGTGCAAACATCACATCTATGACATAATGTAATAAAATATTGCTTTCATATCTGACAGTAGTTATTAAGACACATATTGACTGAACACTGCATTTAATTGCTTATCTTACTCTTACCAGATTTAATTATTGTATTAATCATTTTAAATTCATGTTCTTATGAAAATGTTGATATGTCTTTTGTGTGCATATAGATGTGAGTATACACACTGATAAAGATAAAGAACAGTACAGATCTTGTAAAAATGCAGTCATCTTGTGACATTTATAACTAAAATGTGTTTGATATGACTAGAGACTGGAGCATAGGATGGTGACACCTGGCTATCTACATTCTCTACCATTTTCATCTGTAATATGCAAAGTCATATGTGTGTAAGAGTTATGGAGGAACAAGTCACTTATCATATTTTGAAGGCACTGTAACATTCTGAGCAATTGATACCACTGTTATTCTCTCAGCAAGCAGCCGAACAGGCAAGCATACATGTGACATAATGCATGAGTACTGGTGAGAACTTTGTTTCTGCCAGAGTATGTGCACATATTTGTCTACTTTACAGGCTACTCAGTATGTAAGATACCTGGTTTGTAACATTTTAGCTGGCTTCAGAAGCATTAATTTCTTCAGCTTTACAGATTATGTCTACTTTACAAGAAGAAAAACGTTTATAATTTGTACTCTTTCCATAACACTATTTAGATGACTGAAACTACACAAGCAACTACTTGCACCATGTGCGAGACTTCAGGCTTTCACCATGCTGTAGATGAGATCTTCACTCTTCTCGTTGGTTGTGTGGCATAAATGGTTTGTTTCCGGGCAGCATATCAGTTCCGTCTTCAAGGGTCAAGATGTCTAAAATGACATCTTGACCCTTGAATATCCTGACTTGCACACTGTTGGAAAATGCCTCATGATGTACCACTTAGGAAACTAGGTACAGATTAGAGTGTACTATATACAGTATGTAGTACTGTGCTGTACTATGCTGAAACTCTATACTGTTACCATTCATGTACCAGTATTAAATTAAACAGAAACCTTGGCATTATTTTTGTTTGAAAGATACAAATCATGCAGTCTTCGTGTTCACATTTTCTGAAGAATTTCAAGAAATTGCCATTACATCTGTTGATCTCTTTGGTGGTAGGTTTATTCGTAATGATGTCCAAAAACTTTTGGAACCTAGCTGTACCCCACTACTGTCATGTTTAATAGAATTAATAATGTTTTCCTTAGATCCACCCATAACAACATATGTGAGAGATTCCTCTGAATTTCCACAGTTTGAATCTGACATATTTGAACTGTACAGCTTACGTCTCTGAGAAGTACACATTTTCAGCACAGGATTCAGCCTTTCTGTCGCCGCAGATTCCCAGTACACTTTTTTCACAACTCTCAATACGTGCTGCAATGTAGGATCACTTGCCTCATTAGCTGTTCTCAAATTCTTCCAGGGAATGTCCTAAAACAGGGGGGGGAAAATCACCATTTAGCGGTAAACGAACACTATCCATACTGACTAATTCTGAAACTGTCTGTCTGTTAGATATATGAGTCACAGATGTGGTCCTATCCTTTGGTCTGTAGATACACATCTTCAGTTCTCATACTATATGTCCACACTTTAAAACACTGTACTATTTAACTGCCCTAATTAGCTCATAATAACCTTTTCAGTAACTTTTATACGCTTTGTTCTGAACATACCTATCTGGACTACATAAACTTTATGTGTTTAATTTGTACATAATACATCTTTGAAAGCTTTCTCACTCTATGGGAAGAAAGCAGACAGAGGGTGCTGAAGAGCATTTGGAGCCAGGGATGTGTTGCCAGCATTTTAATTATTAGCTCACATGTTCAATTGTCAGTTGTTAGTTTTTACTAGCCTCATTTGAAAAATCACAAAAGAGGCTTATCATGTCTTCAGTGTGTATATGTCTGTGAATCCCCATTTTTACGATTAGTGAAAAACTGTGAAATTTGATATCCATACTTAAAAGACTTTATATGAATGCCACACCTGAAGTACAACACAGATGATCTTAGAATGGAGATTCAGCATTGCTTCGATAGCTACATACAGAGCATATGTGCACCAACTATTAACAGCAAGTGCTGGTGACAGAATCATTAGAAAACGTCTACTTGATCTGATCTTCATTGTATATATCTCCGGCATCCCTGAAACAAGAGCCTTTGTTATATTTTTGGTTGCTATGAAATTATATTTGCATTTATATATGTTCATATGCAAATATATATAAAACTGTCCTGGTGTATGACACTTACAATCTCCAGCAACACTGTCTCGTTCATACACAAAACACCGATAGTGATAAACTTTTTCCAGGGTGTGAACTATAACTCCAAGAGCAAATTCTGCATCTGCCTGATCATAGCATACAAAAATATCATACTCCTTGTCATCTGGAAATAAATAGAATATG
Organism: Coptotermes formosanus; assembly: GCA_013340265.1. Classification (NCBI taxonomy): domain Eukaryota; kingdom Metazoa; phylum Arthropoda; class Insecta; order Blattodea; family Rhinotermitidae; genus Coptotermes; species Coptotermes formosanus. The sequence continues at coordinate 3,777,475 of BLKM01012995.1, read as the reverse complement.
TAACAATTAAATTGCAAGACTCAAAAATTAAAATTGCAGAAAATTACAAAAGAGGACTACATAATTTTCTGTATGTAATAGTATGAAGCCAGGTGCTTCTACACTTTAGTACTACAAAGTGTAATAAGGTCAAATAATCTTTGTACTTGATAGCCATGTCTCATCAAGCCAAGCGGCACCCTTGTCATCAGAGAAAGTAGCCTCCAGACATGAATAGCTGTACATAAGTTGAACAGGCTGACACACACACACACACACACACACACACACATGAAGGGATGAATGTATTTTAGCTTAAATATGCATAATGATATACTTTTCTTAATGACCAATGATGTTTCTGGAGTACAGAAATTGATAATGAGTTTGCACCTGCTCATAACTGAACTACATGGAATAAGTGTTTCTTTAGAGGCTCACAGTTACTCAGCTGGTCCAGAAATTCACTACTTTTATGGAACATGAAGATTTATTACTATGTTTACAAGATCCTACCACTAGATTATATCTTTGAGCCAGGTCAGTCCAGTCTGTACACATGTATAATCCTGTGTTTCATGATCCATTATGAGATCGATTCCTTCTGGCTTCCAACATACATTTTGAATGCCTTTTGCACGACTATATGAGTACTATATGCCACATTTATTTTACCCTTGTTAATTTGATCACCTTAATTTGGTCATTAGTGTACAAAGCCTGCACTTATTTCTTTCAGTAATAACTGACCACTACCAAAATCAGTGTGAACTCGATGTACTAAAACTGCAGAAATTTGGACTAGTCTCCAGAAAATACAGTATTCATCTGTGTTTTACATCCTGTTACAATTCTTGTTATAGGGAGTTTTTTTTTCAAACGAATGAAGTGAATTTCAGCTTTGTATAAAGCAGGTATTATAATGAACTTTTGTACATTAACATTAAATTTGAATGACAATATGAAATTGTATCGAAGCCCAGTTAGTAACTGCACTGATATAACATGCAGACACAGAGAAAGACATAATCCTCTATATGATTTAACTTATAAATTCTGTGTAGAGGCATAGTGCAAGGTGTTTTACATCCAAACATATGTCTGAATTACCATTTTCGAGTTTTCCAAAGTGGTCTTTCCAAAACAGACGTATCTCAAGGCACCATGTACTGTATATTACAGTCAACAGAACAACACTGCATATGAACACTGCAATAATGAAGGTAACCATGTATGATGTACGAACTTTCATTGTAGGACTATCTGTAAAAAATGTATATCAATATAAATATGCAGCACAGTTCAAATACAGTTTACTGTATCTTATTATGTAACTAGTGGCATTAGAATTCTTGGGGTAGGGTGTGCAAATGCATAAAATTGAAACCATATCTCCAACATACAGGCAGATTAAAAAGACAACAGTCTGTGGCTCCATGTACTTTTATTTTTTGCTTACAACTTTGGTAATGCAAAAGAGACCCCCCCCCAGCATACAAATGCAAGGACATCACATACATTCCAATTTATTATTCATTAATCTCATCACTCAAGGGTATGTAACACAGCAACTGAAACTGTCATAAATAAAACAAGATCTACATGGACACACCAAACTGAGGTCCTACAACAACCTGACATAAGGAGAACATGCAATGATGAATGATGCTGCTATGATTATAATTGTGGTTTTCAATACATATGTCAACCATGAATGTCATCAATAACCAACAAAAATTAAGGATAAGATAGTGAATCATAGACTTACAGGCCACATAACAGTAGACGAACATACTGAACATGTAACCAAATAAAAAAAAATAGCACTGAGTAAGGTCAGCAAAGAATCAGACCTCTGAGGGACATTTAGAATGTTACAATAATGTGAACAAAATACAAACTCTGAAGTTATTTATTTTGTGCTTTTGCTTAAACTATTCACTTCCAAAAACAAACAAATGCACACACAACAAATACATCCATATAGTGTTTTCACTACTACTACTACAAGTTTCAGCACATCCTCAAGGAGTTCATACGCCAAATTTAAAACTTGCTAAAATATGAAAATATGTGTGTAACTAGTATGCTGGTGCCCGGCGACCTGGGCAGGCTAGGGACACACATTTACGTATTTACCATGGAATCCCAGCAACCCGTGGGGCCAAGGCACACTTCATGTACACAGTTACTGTGGAAACCCCACGGCCTGAGCAGGGAAGACACGCCCATTTACTTGGTTACATTTGAAACCTCACGACTGGTGGGGGCAAGGAACACTTTACGTAAGCAGTGACTGGAAACCCCGAGACCCGAGTAAGGAAGGCACACACATTTACTTAGTTAGCTTTGAAAACTCGCGACCCGTGGGGGCAAGGAACACTTCATATGTGCAGTTACTGCGGAAACCTCACGGTCCGGGCAGGCAAGGCACGCACATTCAAGTAGTTACCATGGAAACTTGAATAATGTATATGCCTGTGTATTACAATTTCATAGTGGTGCCTGCAGTTATCATGAAAACCCAAATAATCTGTGTGTGTGTGTGTGTATCTATACAGTTGTATTAGTGCCTGGCGAACCTTTACGTAGTTAACATGGCAACCCCAATTAGTCGTGTCTGTTACATACCATCCGCGCGTCCGTCAAACTAAATTCTATGTCTTGTCTTTTCCTGCCATTTGGTGGCGGTCCATGGAACTCCAATGTGTGAGGGTGACAGAAAATGACAATGCTACAGTGTATATAAGATGGGCTTACTGCTTGCAGAAGGCAAGAGGTTGAAGTATTTGAAGGAAAAGCCACAACATAAAACCCCATACCATGATTTAAGTATTTTGTGGAGAAGCACCCCAAAGCAGATGCTACGGACGCAACGCAACCTTAAGGCTTCTTGTGCAACCTTATGATGAAGCTTATCATCATCATCATCATCATTTTCCTGGTAATAAAGCACCCATGGAATGAAATTGACAGGGGCAGGCCGAAATACTCCGGGAAACCCTGTCCCAGTGCCACTTTGTCCACCACAAATCCCACGTGGACTGGCCTGGGATCGAAATTGGGCTTCCATGCTGGGGGTCCGGCGGCTAATCGCCTGAGCCATGGCACAACCTTAAATCATAAGTTACACCAAAGAGAACATTGTTTACGAATATTTCTTTGCTATTTTGTATCTTTCAGATTAACCATTTAAAGACTGAGATTATGCTGAATTATATATTACAGGCTAAGTTCGTACTGTGCAGTAAACACACTCCATCTCGGTTTTAAAAATCGATCAGTTAATGCTGCATAGGAAAATAATCGTTTTTTGTTCCGAGATCCATACAAAACACGTAAATAAAGCTGAATTATATTACAGGCTCAGTCCATACCACGCAGTAAACACACCCCAATAGGGTTTTAAAAATCAATCATTTAATACTGTATGGGGAAACAATTGTGATTTATTCTAAGATCCATACAAAAGGCGTAAATAAAGCTGAATTATACTACTGGCTCAGTCCGTACCATGCAGTAAACACACCCCAATAGGGTTTTAAATTCAATCATTTATTGCTGTATGGGGAAAAGAATCGCAGTTTATTCCGAGATACATACAAAACACGTAAATAAACCCAAATCATATTACAGGCTCAGATCGTACCTCGCAGAAAACAGTTCTCTGTATTTACGGTCTCTTGACATATAATGGCGGTCTGTGAAACTTGAACGTTCTCAAAGTTGTCCTGCCATCTGGCAGTGGCCCATGGAACTCCAAGCGTCACATACCTTTGCATTACTGAATTTTTACACAGGTGTGCAGTTATATAGCATATGAGCATTAGGCATGTTATATTAGAATGCGTGCATCAATTGGTACAGTATTGTGACACTGAAATGCTATGCTATGTGCAGTTATATAGCATGAGAGCATTAGGCATGTTATATTAGAATGAGTGCATCAATTACTGCAGTATGTGACACTCAAATGCTATAGTACATGTGGTTATATAGTGTCAGAGCATTAGGCATGTTATATTAGAATGAGTGCATCAATTGCTGCAGTATTGTGACTTAAAAGCTATAGTATGTGCAGTTATATAGTGTCAGAGCATTAGGCATGTTATATTAGAGCGGGTGCATCAACTGCTGCAATATTGTGACACTGAAATGCTATACTGTGTGCAGTCACACAGCATGAGAGCATTAGGCATGTTATATTAGAATGGGTGCATCAATTGCTGCAGTATTGTGACACTGAAATGCTATAGTATGTGCAGTTATACAGCATGAGAGCATTAGGCATGTTATAATAGAAAGAGTGCATCAATTGCTGCAGTATTTTGACACTGAAATGCTATAGTATGTGTACTTATATAGCATGAGAGCATTAGGCATGTTATAATAGAATGAACGCATCAAATGCTGCAGTATTGTGACACTGAAATGTTATAGTGTTATGTTACATGCAGCTGTATATGAATCACAGCATGTAACTGCTGTTGCATTCCAATATTACCACATTTAAAACACTGGCATTTCGTGGTGGTGTTGCATTACCTTCATTCACGCTTGATTCCGTATACATATCAAGCACTGTAACAGCATAAATATCGGAAGAGCATAAGTGTACACTGTTACCACATTCGAAGTTTGTGATTAAACTCGAAAGCGTTCTCATAGGCCTGTTTATTTGCGTCTCCTGACATCTAGTGGACATCTATGGAACTCAGTTCTCATAGGTCTGTCTCCTGCCATCTGGTGGCGATCCATGGAACTCCCAAGCGTATAAAAGCAAACGCTGTTCAATTTTATTATAGATAGACTTTATAAATGAATATATTATGCAAAATGCACTGAATAAATGTTTTTAAAGTAATGAATGCTCAACAGGCAAGAATATAATCTATTATATTGTAACAAGTTTTAAATTTGGTGTATGAACTCCCTGAGGATGTCACAGATGTGCCAAAATGTAGGAACAGTGAAACAGTATACAGATGTGCTTGTCATATGTGCATTTGTTTGGTTGTATAAATGAACATTATAAACTCTGAAATATCATACACAATTTACCATATATGATGATGAAATGACAAATGCAAGATCTAATCCATCTTGGCACTGTAAGAGTTTACAGAAGTATTAGACTGTAATTGTTTATGCATGCCAGATGAATGGTTTCCTTAATGGTTTATTCAGTGATACTACTGATAACTAGACTATATAGTGCTGATGGTAAATGAACATGAGTATGGAATACCTACCTTTATTATTGAATCAATATATGCATTCTTGGAAGACCTAGGTGTAGATGGGAGGTTAAACTGTAGATGGATATTAATGATATAAAAGTGTATAATGGTGTGGATTAGATTCATCTGGCTCAGGATAGATTCAGTAATGGTTTTCACCCAATTCTTAACAAACTAGGTGACTATTAGCTTCTGGAGAAGAATCTGATGCAAGCAGTTAGTTATAACTACATTGACTAGTCTTAACAAAACACACTTGTTACCAAATAAATGGCAGCTTATAATAGCTTACTACCTAAATTCTAAAGCATCTGCATTTACATAGTGATTTAATCAGAGGGCTGAATGTAAAAGATATATGGGACACATGTTGTTAGAGATTTCAGCACACTTACCACCTTCTATAAGTGTAACATTGAACACTTTTGGATTATCTCCATTGCTTATTGTGCATTTGTATGTGGTAAAATCTTCTTTAGTTACACTCTTAAAAATCAGGTACTCTCCAATTATTAGACCATCATCCCTTTAAAGAAATTAAATTCACATAAATTTACACCTGCTGGAAGTACCACAAAACAATTTTTTCATGGTGGTTTAAGGACAACAGGAAATGTCCACAGAATGAATCACATCTGGTATGTTCACATAAAACCATAGCAACCAGCAAACATGAGGAACCTTGGTAACCATGGTAGCAAAGGTATCTATAGGAACATCTGTAATGCTGGTAACTAGGATAACCATGGTGACCAGCAAATCACTGGTAACATTAGTAACCATGGCAACAAGCACTCAAACCCTTGGTATCAGAGGCAACCATGGTAACATTAGTAACCAATGTAGGTTTATGCATGTAGTGCCTGTTACCTTTTCGTAATTTATCCAAGCTTACATTTTTCTGGACAGATATTAGTAAAAGACCCCGCATTAAACTGAACAAATATTGTTCAGCAGGAGTCAAGTTGCTGCATGCGGATGGATGGTTTATGTCTGTAAGAAACCTTCATAAAATTGAGAAGTTTACATTTGTTCTGAAATCTTTTAACAATGACAAAAATAATTTCATAACTTTGCTTGTAATTTATTTACAAAAATCCCAGTTTTAAAAGACCATGCAAAATATGATTTTTTACTGATTTTTGTCACCCAAATGCCATTTTTAACCTCACATTTTTACTAAGCTAGTGTGTGGAAACCAAATGAATATAACTGCACTTCAGACTAACTGGAGTATTTTTATGATGTCATTGTTAAATTGCACATAACAATCCCAGCATAATTATTCCTCCTTTAATACAGCATGAGCCCCACCTATATTAATTTATTCCAGAATATCATTTGTACAAATACTGAATAAATACAGGTTCAGACCACATCCCTATCTAATACTTATTATTGGAGAGACGCAACTTAATACGTCACTTTCTCCACACTTCGCACAAAACTGTCTAACCTTTCTGCATCAGCTTTGTGTCAAGGAGACTATGTGGACCTATGAAAGAATGTAACATGAAGATGGAGAATATAACATAATGAATAGGTTCATAATTTGTAAGGAATGCACCACACTTGGGAGAGTTGAAAAATGTATACATTTTTATCATAAAATGTTAAAGAACCACTTGGAGACAAAGGCATACGTGCAAGGATAGACAAATATGATATGAGGGTGTGGAATGGATTCAACTGGCTCTACACAAGCTCCATTTGTGATCATGGTAATGAAAATTTGGGTTCCACAAAAGCAGGGCATGTCTTAACCAACTGTGGATCTATTACACACTCGAGAAAGATCTGCACCATGGAATCATTCAGTCACTTAATAAACAAGATTTAGAACTTTACTTGTGAGATATGAATTATCTGTGTGACTAAATAACTTTACACTACCTGGCAGTAAATTACATTTGCAGATGATAAACTGCATACCTGCTAACTTTCTTTGCACATCTACGTCCATCAGCTGTGGCTGGAAACGTGTATGTTTTATCCATCACCCAGGTAACTTGACTGTCATGTAACTTTCCATAACCTACACAGAAAGGAAGTGACACTGTCATTCATTTCAGGGGTTTATCCATTTCAAGGGAACTGATATAAGAGGCGATGACATTCATCGAAACCAACTGAACTGATGTTAGAAATAATACGAAACATTCCTATGACCTGGTAGATATTGTCTTGGACTGGGAAGGCTTCTGGTTTGATTCTTGTCTGAATCATCCCTCCTAAGTAACTCACATATTTTCCTGCAGTCTTCAGGGAAATAATGGGATAATATGTTATGAAGAGACCATCACTTTCACATTGTACTCTTTTGGGTTTTAACACCATACAGTATTGTATGTGGACACTGACATTTTGAAGGGCTACAATATCTCCTGAAGATGGGGGCAGCATGTTCCTCTGAAGCACTAATACCAACCTACAACACTTCACCATATCAAAACCCAGAAGACTACAATGTGAACAACCCCCACCATCATAACCTGAAAACTGTGACCATCACTTGACTCCTATCCTCCATTCAGCATGAACTTATCTCAATCTATCTACTGACAAAAACTTGTGGCTACTGTACTGGTCCAAGCTGTGTAAATAGCTGCCACCAATAATCAATTTTTTCAAAATAAATTGTCTTTTATCTCACTTAGAGTAAAATAAAAAATAAAAACATTACAATGTGTGCATAAAATAAAGTCACATCTTGATTTCGTTGAAGCAGGCATGCCTGCAGAAGTTTCAGTGAGTGCACTAATTCATATTTACAATTTACCTACACAGATACTTCAATTTTAATTAAAGATGTAACCCTAACTTAGCAGGATGTTCTAACCAAACATCATATAAAGTATTTAAATAATTAATGTACATACAAGTATTCTTGAAATAAAGAACACTTACCTATAAATCCTTCACAGAAAAATCTTGTTGCTTCTCCTACCTGTGCATACTGGTAAGGTTCACTTACGTAGGTGGCCAAAGCTCCATCCATGTATTTTCTTTCGGCTATTTGAAAAAGAAGACCAGTAATACCTATTATTTACTGTTATGGATATAACTGCTTGCTCAATCTAGGATAGAAACTGTCACATTACCAGTTTTCTGGGCTTAGGCCTTAACTGTTTGTGGATGGAACTGTTCTAGCAAACATACAAAAATATACCACTTCACAATGTGGATTACACCAGTCTGAAATAAGTTTGCACTGGTAATTACTGATATAATTTACTGACATAAGACATTTCAGAACAAATAAAGTCAACCCATACTTACGCATAACCCTCAGCTGAATTTTACGCTGGATTTCATTAATGCCATTAGAAACTTTGCAGGTGTAGGTACCATTATCCATATATGTAACTCTATGTGAAATCAGTGTCTGATTTTGTTCTCTTAGTTCATGAAACGTAACATTTTTGTTGCTATCTGAAATCAGAATATCATCTTTGTGCCTGTAAAGTAGAATACATGAATCCATTAATAAGGCTAATAAAAAATAACATAACTATTCCTTACTTCATCATCTTAATATGACTCTTTTAAAAATTAATCTGGATGTAAAAAGAGTTTAAGTGCACACACAAGTATGAAGTACATACAAAACAATTTGGTTTCTTAATGTTAGATGGTACTGTATGGAATGTGTTCAGTTTGTTCAGGACAGGAATATTAAGGCAAAACTGAAACCTGACAAATAGTGTTTCTGTGGCATCAGTTCAGAAAATTAGATGCTTTCACTGTCTCATCATGAAAGAAAACACATGTATGTGTGTACACTGCTCAGGATCCATGCATAAGAAGAAGCACAGTATTTGCTGAATGACTGAACCCACTGAATGAAGAAGAAGAAGAAGAAGAAGAAGAAGAAGAAGAAGAAGAAGAAGAAGAGGAGGAGGAGGAGGAGGAGGAGGAGGAGGAAGAGGAAGAGGAAGAAGAAGAAGAAGAAGAAAGGGAAGCCTGTTCCTTTGGCATCCAAAACAAGTTGAACTGTGAATGTAATGTTTGGAAATACAATGCATGTATGTATTCACTTCATATTGCATCTTGCATGTGTGTAAAAATAGTGATATATCATATATTGTGCACAATGATCATTGTAATATTATGACTTAGAAGAAATGCTTTAAGTATTTTTAATCCGATCAGAAAACTAGTGTATGGTGCAGAATTTAAATGTTGCTTTATTTGTTATTTTTTATGTAAATCAGCAGTGTACTTGTCACACTGAAATATCTTTGTTGGCTGGGACTTAGACAAATTCTTGATCACCAAAGGAACAAAACCTCTCACCTCTGATTAAATAACATAATTGTCGTAGGGTTTTTTATCGTTGGGCCGGGGGGGGGGGGATGTTGGGTACTCGCAAAGTGATATGGTCTACTATAGGATTTCCACACCTTCTGAATCTAGACTGGTCGATCGGAAGTCTTGACTTGTCAAGTTCACGAGCTTCCGGTACTTCGGAAAAACAGTGTGTTTCACGTGCGTTGTAACTTGAATCACAGGATGAATAAAGACGGCGAGGTTCTACCTCCAGCCTAGCGATCTGCCTTTTCGGTAAGTACCGGCAAATGCCGTCATGACCGCGTGCCAAAAGCCTGTAGCGTGTGTAACTATCTTCAGATCTACTTAATTTAATTCTACGACAAACAATTTCACATTCCACGTTGTATTTTACTTGTACGCACAATATGCAACAATTTCATGAATTTCTGGGGGGCGTGTCTCCTATCTAACATTTTACGGGAGCTCTGGCTCCCCCCTTGCCCTTGGATTACGCTATCAATGTCACATTCTTGTTTCCTCGTCAGGCACTTCCTAACTTCAGTACGCGGAATTCACCTGCTATGCTGTATAAAATACTCAACAGTCAAATTTAAGAAAATATTTTACCATTCGATCATCTTGTAGCCTTTTGCACAGCAGGACAAACTTTTGTAGCGCTCTATTACAACGTAATCAAACTCGTTGACCTCTTTCGTAAATTCGAGCGACGTTTTATTTCTTTCAAATAAATTCATTTCACAAAACCCTTGCTCGTTCTGTGCATACGTCACATGGTATATAAACATTACGGTAAGTACTTTAAAAAACACACTGGACAATTCTAACCCATTTCCACTCATGTTTCTTGTTTCTTCCAGCCACTAACCGGAGCAGAGAACTTTGCACGTTCGTCACGCATCACAGTGAATCAGACATCACAACTTGACCGGCTATAGATCGCAACTATATATGTACATCCGTTGTGAGTTATGATAAGGATAAACTTGTGGTTTCGTTGGAATGTTGTGTGTAACGCTCCATGTGCGTTTAAATGACTTATTTGAACTGATCAATATTTAAAATAAGGCTTGGCATCAACCGTCCTTCACGTCTGCATTCTTTATCGCTCTAATAAAGTTTAAATTATTCTACCTTCACACGATGTGCGTGTAACTCACAAGCCACGCATGGGCGTGGTATATGCAGTACAAATGGGTATAAATGGAACCTGTCCCGTAGAGTAATCAGTCTAAGGTTACATAGCATATCTTAATATGTAAATAATTATATTTTAAAGTAATATATATTGCCTATTGACTGTATATTGGTCATGTTCAGTGACAAATGACTTGTTTCATATCTAAAAGTCGTAAGTGGCAATACGATGGATTGATGAAATGTGTGTGTGTGTGTGTATGTGTGCATGCATGCATGCATTTATATCTGCGGGCTATCGAATTCGATTCCCAACGGAGGCAATAGATATTTCTTTTCTCCAAAGCGTCTAGACCAGTTTTGGATCTCTTTAGCCGGGAGAAAATCGACGGAAGAATTCAGCTGACCATTCTCCTCTTTCAATTGCCGAGGTTAAGAATGTGTGGAGTTATACCTCCACTCCCCTACATGCTTTCATAGTATGGGCAGGGACTTAACCTTTTCAAAACAGAGCCGGCCGATAAAATTTTACTGCTTCTGCAACATAGAAGAAAGAATTTGGCATAGTACCTACGTTTCATACGCATATATTTCTGTAGCTAATGCAGGAAGTACTAAGCCCATCTCTCGAACCGTCCTGAGGCTGACATATAGATACTACTCTCACTTCAATTTATGACGGTGGAGGAATTTGGAATTCAGGACTACGACCGTACTTTTGTCTGTACACAACAGGATGGAGAATACACGCATATTTCGTACCTTCTTACCGCATTATGCCATATCCAGTGGCGCAACTGTAGACTCGTGGCAGCAAGGGGCGAGTAAACACAATGGCCGCCCCTAACAGAAATTACGACCTTTAAGAAAAATCGCATTCATTTACTTCCTTTTTAGGGTCAACAATTTAAAACTTGTTGAACACGGATATTTTCTTCTTTTTTCTTTACAACAGTGATTTTGCCACCCGGCGCAGCTGCATCATTAGCCCCCACCCCAACAACCTCTCGGTGAGAAAACATATCAGGAATTCTAGACGCATAACAGCCATGTGAGTGTGTAGCATGAACTGACCAAACAGCTAATCCGTGGTTACGGGTGACTACCCCATGCTAACCAATTATTAAACACTGACTAAGGTCTTGGCTCGTAGGGGCTAGTCAAGACATGGAACGACTGTGAAGTGTCGCAAAAGTTGTTTACACACAGTTCGTCGACCATGTTTGCGGATCGACGACAAGCAGTCGACGAACACTGTTTCGCGCCTACGTATGCCACTTAAGTTCAAAACATCATGTCGTACAGCAAATGTATAGCTGGGGTTCATGCTCCCCAGTATTTCTCTTAAACGAAACGCCCCAACGAAATCGGAGACCATGGCGGACTAGACACTTTCTCAATGAAGGAACTCGGTACGGAGAAAATCTTTTGGCAGATTTGGAACTAGAAAAACGGGCTGGGTTCAGAAATTTTGTCAGAACCACACCTTCGGATTTTGAAATATTGCTACAAATAATTGGTTCCAAAATATCATGAACAGATACAAAGTATCGAGCGGCGATTCCATCGTCCATTCGATTAGCTGTTACGCTCAGATATTTAGCTAGCGGCACGTCTTTTACTAAGAGCTTCTTCAGGCAACTCCCGCTTCTCTTGGTATCCACCAACTTCTTACGTTCTCTGCGAAACCGCGTTTTCAACACCTGCACTGCCTTGTCTACCTCCACCGCAATAACACCGTATTTTGTACCAAGAGCATCACATGAATCAACTTTGCTTTGCCTTACCTAACATAACTTAACCTAGCTGTCATCCTCAGGGCATCCATCACAAAGGAATACAAGAACGTCAAATCAGGTTATAACGGTTAAAAGTACACTACTCCACACAACGCATAGTGCATGCTGTAACACGACAAAATCCGTATTTGCTCGAAGGAGATGCTTTTGTGCAGTGTTAAACAACTATAAGCACCACGAGTAGCTGTTTTACCACTTCCGATATTTCAACATCGCAGTAAACTATATTACATAATAATTACATTATACTTAATTATATATGTATTCTATCTCGTGCATTTGTTGGTTATTACGAAGACTGTAATATTACGCCCGGTGCGTATGACAAAGTGTTTCCACCTGTCCACATCGTCAGCACTTGTCCCGCCTGTGGCGTACGGCGCACTGATGACATTTTTGCCAAGTGATCGTGTTTTCCATCCATAGCGGGAGACCGGTAACACGGCATATTTGTTTGAGGATTGTTTACGAACAGAGAGCCGACAGCACACTAACAACCATTAAATGTGTTTCCATACTGCCTACAAGCACAAGGAAAATAATGTTTGCCGGTGTGGACGTGCCGTTAGTTGGAGGTTTCTTTGTGTCGTATTTGAGATGATCCGTGCCTACTGTGATACACAATCCGTCGTACCGGTCACGGAGATTGTCGCGTCGGCCAGCAGTGTTTCACACAACACCTGTTTGCTTCACTTTGTCAACTTTACGAAACCAATGTGTAATTAAGTTATTATGATTTCAGCCTACTCCTCTTTACACAAGTAATCTTGCTGACTTTGGAGAATGATTCCCACGGCACTTACATGGCCACAAGACAAAGCCTGTTATTCATGGCTCAGTAAATTCATCATCATCGTCATCATCATGAGCTGTCAAGTGATAAGCGTAGTGCCTGTTCTTTAAGCCACAAGGTGAAACTGGTCCTTCTATCTTTCGCTCAGTCGTCCTATGCTTCTCTTCTCCCTTGGCCTATATTTCAGTGCTTGTTTGGGTATGCTGAGCAAATTCTGGGTTACAACGTTTTCATTTCATGCGGTATCACTTTCCTTTATCCGACTCGCTAAAAGACAAATGCCGGTAACATTTATTTGTGATAAGTTGCACGTGAAAATCTACTGACAACTTTGCAAAGCACTTGGGATAATACGGCTGCCAATAGCTCGACTTCAATTATTCGAGATCCGCTACAGTTGAGAAGCCCCAAAAAGGATTATACAGTGAATGAAATTACTAGACTTTGATTTTCCCTCTGCTGCCAAATAAATCTTGTTGACCCAGCAATTAATGAAGTTCTCCAATCTATGAAAAAGTCAACCATTAAATAAAAATATGAAAATGGAAGCAAGTCCGAATGTGCTTCCATTGTAGAATGAAAACATATACAATAAAAAACTTAATTTCGCACGTAATTGATCAGCCAACAACGGTGTTACGCCAGTAATAAACGAGTTGAGATCTGGACTACGCGTGTGGTATGCACTGCGCAAATACGGACTTGTGGACGGCATAGATCCGTAAGATACGTAAACCAAAAAAATACGTTTAGACAGAGAGGCAGTCGGACTGGTGAACCACCCATTACTTTAACACAACAATCCATTAATCATACGTAACTGACTTGCATAATCATATTCTAATGCGCTAGTAACCCGTGATCGCAATAGTCCTCTGGCTCTAAATCGAAGCACGGTTCTGTTGTGGCGTAGTACGGTACGATCCGTGGTGGATCCACATGGACACCATGAATAATGTGTGGGTACCATGCTGGTGCCACGGAGGTTACATACACGCATTCACGGTGTGTGGAGGAGGGTTGTACTTTGGGATGCCAGTCGACAAGCCTAGAGACGGTTAAAACGTTAAAGATGAATGAACCTGCTAAGGTAAGTGGCTGATACAATTTATTTTATAATGTATTAAGTGAACTAACTACACAGAGCAGAGTGCTTCTTGAGTAGCTAATAGTTTCTGAACTTGTCAAATTCCCCGCATTTTATGGCAGTCAAATGTCGAACATTATATTAAGTTGAAATAAATGTTTTCAAACTTTTTGGGTTAATTTCGTATTCATGTGCTTGTGCTTGTCTGTTGTGATCATTACAGGTTAGATATGTGGACCGTTATACTTGAAAAATATGTGTTTTGTAGTGTGACCCATAGGTAGGTTCATGTAATATTTCTGGGAGTGGTATGAAGTTGGACATTCCTGATGCAGATTAAAGACATGACAGTTGCGAAGGTCGTTTTTGTAGAAAAGTATCGCAGCATCGGCCTTTTATCCGTTTTTCAGGATTCAGATGGAGCACAAAGACGAAACACCCTGGAAGATTTGAATAAGGTTGATCTAATCAAGAAATGTAAAAGTTTGCTGATTATTGCTCAGAGAGCAAAACAAGCCAAGGATGGTAAGATTTGTGTTTGGGTCTTGATTGTTGTGAAAGAATTGATTATATTGAACATAGTTAAAGGTAAAAGAGCTTTGTAGTCACCACCTTGGATAGTAAGGAACATGTATTTAAGGTGCTGAAACTGAAATCAGCATTGTACGTTTGTAAAAATATCAGGCATCAACATTTCCAAGGGCAAGTAACAAAATTTATGTATTTTTGAACAACTGGCAATTTATGTCATTAAGTACAGTGTTTGCACATATTTCAAAAACTGTCACTGTTAGAACATATATAAATTATTTAATTATTTGTACAGTTTATTAATTTGTTCACCTGGCTCAGCATTACAATACCCTTGGGGCTTTGTGTTCTTCTAACTGGAAGGTCCGTTAAAATAGTCTAATCGCATAATCTTATAGCAGATTGAACTTGTGTCATGAAAATTGCATAAATTATTTTATTCCAGAGGATCATTTAGATATGTTTGTTTGCTCATTTTGATAATTTTCTTATCCTAGAAGCTGCGGAAGAAGTGATGAAACTGAAGGAGCAACTTAATTCTTTGCAAGTACAGATTGAGCAAGTTTCTAAAGGAGAAGAATATTGTGATGCAGACAGGGATGAGAAACAATTACAGTTACAGAATGAAGTCAGTGCAATGCAAGAAATGCTCAGTACACTTACTGAACAGAAACTTCAGTTTACCATGGAAGTAAGTTGCTGTTAACACAGAGTTTATATCTACTTGTTATAAACAAAGGCATTATAAATACAGTTGTACAATTATGCCCATGTGCGTACCCACCACAAGTAATCATGAATTGATTTGATGGATTTTCCACGTGAACATGATGCCTGTAGAGCATGTATTTTAAAGTGCAACCATCAGAAATTTCCCATGTAGCGACTGGTTTTGAGAAACAGTTTTTTGTTAAGTAAATTCACTGACTTATTTTTACCCAGGTGTGGTGGGTCTGTGTGGCATGCTTGCAGCCGTTCACCTCTGAATGTGTATTTGCATGTGGGCTGCAGTGTGTGTAATTCTGTTTTGTGCCTGATTAATTAGCTGTGTCAGAATGACAAGTGTGTTCCCATTTGACAAGCAGCTGTAAATGAAGGTGGTCACATTGTACTCATATTTTGCTTTCAGATGTACATTCATAAAAATCTAATTTATGTGATTTTTACATGTAAATAGTGATGTGTTTTATTGTATGTGGCCGCAGAACATGTTTCTAGCTTCGACATATAGCCACAGAACGTATTTACTTGAGAACCATTGCTATAGAAACTCCACAACTGTATGCTTTCATAGTTTATTGCTGTCACTAGTAGTGACAGAAACTGTACAGCCTTGTGTTGGAGTGACACTGGCCTGCTGGCATAGGATCCCCAAATTCTGAGACATTTTAAAAATACACCACTATGCTAAGGTACCTCTTGTTGAATGGTGGCTGGCCAGAGTCCATACTTTTTTTTTCTGTTTGGTAATGATCACTGTTGAACTACTGAACCTCTAAATGTGAAGTTTGGTGTGGACACACACTATAAATATACAGTAAAACCCTGGTGAGATATTTTTGAAAATTCCAAGAAAATCTTACTTCTTAAGCGGGAAATGTGTTAAAAGTGTAGGAATGAAAAATAGTATTTTTTAAATTTTTTTGTGAACTTATTACGTATGTATGCTGAATTTGTATAATTTGCAGCTGTCTTAACACATTTCCACCTGTATCTGACCATCTAACCATTTTGTCTGTAACCTTTCGTTCGCAGTTTTATTTACATCTTTAACTACACTGTCACTGACTTTTCATTTACAAGTTCACATTTCATTCTAGATGTTTACTTTTTCTTGAAATATTTGTCAAGCGTGGGTTGTCTTGCTCTTTATTTCAAAAACAGTTGCAATATGTATCTTCAGGTTCTGTAGGTTCGCTATTAGGTAGACCATCAGGGGTGATCAGTAGTTGCAATCATGTTCACTAACTCCGCA
Source organism: Coptotermes formosanus (assembly GCA_013340265.1). Classification (NCBI taxonomy): domain Eukaryota; kingdom Metazoa; phylum Arthropoda; class Insecta; order Blattodea; family Rhinotermitidae; genus Coptotermes; species Coptotermes formosanus. The sequence continues at coordinate 3,760,644 of BLKM01012995.1, read as the reverse complement.
GTGTTGTGAATTTATTTTCTGGAATTGCTGATGTTACTTATCTGCACACAGTCATCATGCCGTTACCACAAATGTTTCACAATCATTCTACACCACGATGCATTTGTGTTACTGCTGATAAATTACGTTTAAACAAGTTGTCACATGCGAGCACCCATGCATCTGGTGTCAGACTGCTCTCTTCCCAGCGGGGTGGCTTCCACCTCCACATGGCTTACGCACCTTATGGTAGAACTCTGCGCCAGCAATACGCCTAAACTTCTTCAAATGTTATTGGCTGCCTGAGTTCCGTCCTAGTGACCGGTCAGTTGAAACTTCCATATGCCAGCATTGCCAAATGCAGGCTCATGTAGGTCGTGGAACAGCTAGGATAGGCTTCTGGCCCCCGAATACAACCTTTTGGTCGTCATGACAGAGCCCAAGTAGTGGGGACAGACTGACTGCAGTGTCTGCGTTGCAGGAGAAATACAACACCCCCATGCTGTGAGGTTGCATTATTTTGTTGTGTGAAACCTGTGGAAATGATGTTGGAGATTAACCTATGTGAACTAACTGCGCCATATGAACGCTGAATGTGGAAACAGAGCGAAGGGAAACTTGGGGAAATAGTTTAAGATTTTGATACCTAAAATGTATTAAATGGGTAAAAATATTCTTTCATCATCAAATTTGTTACTTCTTAGGTGGGAAATTTTCATACGCAGGCACGTATTAAAATGGCAACATGTAATGTTAATCAAATGGGAGAATTTTGGTGGTTTTTAACCTGACTGCTTAGGTGGGAAAACTTCTTAACTGGGATGTCTTACACGAGTTTTACTGTACTTACAAAGTCTCTATTAATAGTTTGTGTGTTAATGTTTGAGATTACTAACATTTTATGCCTCTGGATATGATCTATGAGTGAGTTCTTGTGAACATGGTAATGAAGATTTTGGTTCCATAAAAGGCATGGAATTTCGTGACTGCTTCTGTGGAAAGACTGTACTACATGGTATTCAGTTAAATTTTGTGGTATATATGATTTTGACAGATCATAGGGCCTACATCTTCACGATCAAGCAGTTCAAGAAGAAGGGTGTGGTTAACACTTGGATTGCTTGATGCTGGAGATGAAGGTGTGACAGTCCTGAGAAACTTGGGGAAATATTCACCCAACAGCACAGCGTCACATCCCAGGAGACTTGAAGCTTCAGCAACCCTGCTGTCAGAATGTTACATTTCTCATTTGCCTTTGTCTGCACTTCTGTTGTGCTTTGTGTTTTTGGCATTTTTTCTCTTTTATGACAAGTTTTGAGAACCTGCATTTCTGTCTGTAGGAATAACATTTCATTTTGGATTGGGCAATGTTTGCAGTATTTCGTATGTTGTGTATGAGAATATAAATATGGGTAAAGAGCCATATTGTTATGCAGTTTCAAGTTTTTACAGCAGAGATTGTTCAGACCGTGGTCTTCAAGTTATTCACACTGTGCGCATTGTAGGTGGATATTGATGTTGCTCCAGAATGTCAGTATACCTTTCAGAGACCACATCGTGTAAAAAACTAAAAGACCACAGTCTGAAACCATGTGACTAATACAGCAATGTAAAAAAAATAATAATAATAATTTCCTAAATTACACAAAAGACCACTGAGCCTAATCCTGTTGATGATACATCCCAGGGTAGGTGAAAATTTCCCAGCTAAAGCTGAGAAGTGAGAAATTTGGATAATAATAATACTGAGATTGGGCATACTGAATTCTCTTCTGGGGCATTTTTCCTACCACTACCTGAAATTGTTAGTTTTCCACAACTGCATAGTTTTCAGGCTAAGCAGGGTGACTTGGCATTGTATTTATTTTCTGTCTTTTAACTCCTGTAGTTCGTGTTGTTTTATGATAGGTGGATAAACTGAAAAAAGAGAACCTAGCATTGGAGAAACAGTTGACTCATTTAAAGGTTGAAAATGCTAATGCTGGGGAAACTTCAGCTCAGCTTCAGTCACAACGAGAAGAGCTAGAGACAGCAGCAGAGAGCTATAAGCGACAAACTCATCGACTGATGAATGAAAATGATGCTCTAATTAAACAAATGGAATCCCTGGAAGTGGAAATGAAAAGGAAAGAAGATCAGACGTCGCGTAAGCAAATTGTAATTTTTAGACTGTCCTTATTTGTACAGAGAAGGAGAATTACAGTACCATGTGTGTGTGCATGCGTGCGTGTTTTCCCAGCTATAATTCTTTATGCTTTGTAAGTGAATTTTATTTTAAAATCAAAGAAAATCATCTTTTAACTTCTCAGTTAGCTAATATGCAATGTATCTAAAGTTAATTGCAAGTATATACCATATGCTTGCAACTTCTAGTACAAATATAGTGAACATGGCGGAAATGTAGTGGTGAATTTCAATATGAAATATATGAAACATTGCAGGCCTGATTTTCCGGCTTCTTTATAGGCTGCTCTAAGTATTTTTGTGCCATTTCTTTTTGCTTTGCAAATATTGCTGAGCAGGCAGTTTCTGGCACTTTTTTCTTGAACAGTGGTTGAGAATATTTTGGCAGCCTTATGAGGTATGGTTTTATGATCATATGCTTTTTATGCAGTGCAGCCATTTGAATCTCTCCCCTCCACCAAAAAAGACACCTGAATATTAATTCCTTCTTTCCCTGCTTCAGTTTTGTCACTGTTTGTGTACTTGTTTCCCTTTTGTTCTCTGTAACTCTTCTGCTCAGTTTTCAGTGAATCTGATTTTCTTAGGAGCTAAGGAAGACGAAAAGTGTGTTTTATGGCTTATAGTAGTTAGCTGCCCAATAATGAATAAAACATAAAACTAAACTAAACTTCGAACAACATACAACATATCTCTATGCCGCAGCTAATAAGTAATTTGTACCTGCTCACTGCAGAAAGGAATTGGTGGTAGGGGAGATGATGAGAGACATTTTGTAACAAGGCCAAGGAAATGAAGAACACGTGTCTGATCCTGTTGAGACTTCCATTCTTCCTTATTTCACATGTGGTTTTAGTGTGAGTGTTGAAATACACCGTGTACTGGCAGGTATGTTACTTGGCAAGTTTCCTTGAAGGCAGAGGTTTTTGCCAGTGTGTGTAGCTGTACATACTGGCTGCAAAAGGAATGTATGTGTGTGTCCTCTTGTTTTGAAATGTGGTAATTATGATTTTCTTTATAATAGAACTGAGCAGAGATCAAATTAAATTGTTGGAGGGTGAGCTACAGATGTTACGTGATGAGGTGCAGTGCCTAACTGAGGAGGATGCTCGGAAGAAAGAACAGATGAAAGAGTTGTATGAGACTTTCAGCAAGGAAAAGAGTGAATTGGAGAGAACTTTAGAAGCTGTAAGTGTTCATTAGTGAAGTGTTTTTATTGTGGTACCTTCATTAACAGATCTACTAGTTTTCTTTTCTGCTGTCTGGAAATGTAAAGATTAAAATAATTTTGCTTGTTGTTTTTGTATGTTTCTGAAACTTGGTTTCAGACATTAGTTATTAAAGGTGAATATTTAATATATCTAACACAGTAAGTGTTCCTCAGTGGCCCAGTGATAGCTGTGTTAACTCACTGAAATATAGGATGAAAGTGACATGTTCTCTGTAGCAGGAAACCCAGACCCATGTGGATTCCGCAAAAGAGCCTGGCATTAGCCATGAGCCATAATGTCATGCATGGCAGTTGGGGTTTTGAGATCATGTATGTCCAGAATTGACCTTCGCTGGTCAACTGAGAAAGTAATCAGCAAAATACAGTAGACCATTGTCTCGAGATTGAAACACAGGAACTTGAGTTGGAGGTGTTAATGTTTTGGCAGCTTTTTGAGAAGTCTGACATCTCCGACGTTGCTTGTTTTTTGTGGCAGACTAGTAAATATATTGTTGGAGACATTAGTGGCGTTTTTCTTATATACTGCTGCTCATATTTTTTTTGTACAATATTCATTGTCAAGGCTGTGTGTGTTACTTTCACTTCATGTTTGAGGTTACTTTATCAGTGACAGACTTGCAAAGATACCAGTGGCTGATTGTAAGGAAGTATTTCTTACTGGTTGGTATTCATACGTTCTCTTCAGTATTTATTGACATGGTTTAACCCTTTAAAGGCGAAGCGTATTTGTTTCATATAAGGACTCAGTGCGTACCGCGCTGTAAACACTCTCCACTTTGGCTATAAAAACCAATCTCTTAATGTTTTATAAGGCAAAAGTTGCTGTTTGTTCTGAGATCCGTACAAAACTCATAAACGCAATGTGGGCAACACGTAGAATTTTTGAATGTTAAACCTGGTCATATGTAAAGTTACCGCTAGGCTTTAAAAGGTTAATCAGTGTTACTTTTGCCAAAAATGTGTGGCCACTGTGGGATGTCTCACTTTTAAAAGTGTGTATTGTAAAGGTTGGTAAGAGTACATATGAGGTGAAACAATAAGAGTTCTGGGACTGATGGTGTCATGCAAGTATGGTTTGGCACATTAACGAATGGTGGCCAGTTTCTGCCAGTTTGTGTTGTGACTGTCACAATTAGTGGAAAGAATGTTGTAGCTCAGTCATTTTATACGTAGTAGCCCTGCACAGAAGTTGTGTGTTTCATTGTTCATGTGGAGCAGCAAGTAAACATAAAGTTTTGTTGGGAAAACGGCTGCAAAAATACACAGAGTGCTTGAAACTGTTCGTGAAAATGGAGCTGTGTCTTCAAGTGGTTTACAAGATTCAGAGAGGCATGTGAGAACCTTGAAAATGGCTGACAGCATGGTTGGCTATCAAATGCTTGAAATCCAGAACAGTTGCAAAATTCTGCGAACTTGTGGCCAGAGATTGTTGAATGATCCTAAATTTGATGGAGGATTAACTGCACAATAAGTGGGAGACATTTGGTCAATTCTTTCTGTGTCATATCCTAGAGAAGTGGAATCCTCGTCTGCTGTGCTGAAAGAACTTCAGATTTTGTGCAGTGATTTGTTTTTGCAATAAAAAAAGGAACTTTGTCCCTTTGATTTTATTCATGCCCATGCATTTGACATATTCTCATACTGAGGGAAGGTGATGGTTGTTGTTGTTGTTGTTGTTGTCGTCGTCGTCGTCATCATCATCATCGTCATCGTTTTGCCACCATCACCACCACCACCAGTGCCAACTGCTTCTCAGACTTGGGGTGGTGGCATCAGCAGCAGCAGTGATGACGATGTTGACAGTGACTTTCTGCAGTTGTGAAAGGCAAATATATGTACCTTCTCTTTGGGTTTGTTTGCATGTGAATACACTTACTGGCTTTCAAAATAATTTATGTGTTTCATTATGTATGTGTTAATGGAAAAATAAAATCATAAATATATTAGTACCTGACAGTTTAGCTCGTTTGCTTTATTAGAACCTTAACATGTGTTTAGCTGTTGTTTGATTTCTGTTGGAGAGTATCAAACTTATACTTTGAACAGAATATTTTACAAAAATTGTAGATTTTTCACTCTTTTTCCCTGTCAGGAAACCAGGCAGGCCAGTAACAGCTTGCAGTCAAAGGTTCAGGAGATGACATCTGGGCTGCTGTTGCTGTCCTCGGGAGTTTCTGAATTGAATGGTCTAAGGAAGAGACTGTTGGAAGAAGTTCAAACTTTCCAGTATAATTTACTTAACACATTGCAGGGAGACATATGGATGGAAATACAGAAGGCTGTGATGAGTTATGTTGAATCAGAAATTGCTGCCTCTAAACAGGAAAATGCGGAACTTCTTGGAGAAATGAATGAAATGAATCAGGTATAGACACATGTTTCACCATTTATTTTCTTCTCTGAGTAACTGGAAAGGAAGAATATCCACTACAGAAAAATAGTTCACAAGACTTTATTGCCTTTGTTTGCATATTTGTTCATTTGTAGCTTATTGAATGATGCTGTGAATTAACTCAGGCTGTATATTGTACGGTGGTTGGATAGCAGCAGTAATGAATTTGATTGGATGCAGAAGGAAGTTATCATGACCTTATTGAGGTACTATCCTAAAATTTATCTGAGCGATTGAGGAAAACCACAGAAACGTTGGTAATGATACTTGTCACAGTTAGGATTCAGATTGGGTACCTTCTGAATACAGGTCAGAAGCTTCATTGCTGTAGTGAAATTGCTTGGTGAGTGGCATGCTACTGGTCATCTGTCACAAGGTGGCGATGTATTGATATGATCAACATTGGTACATATTCGGAGGGTGTGTCATAATTTTTCTGTAGTATTGCATTACAAGGATTAATTTTTGTTTCGAACTACTTTTACTTCTTACTTCAATATTTACATTAATTTAACTTTATTTTGAAGGTCATCAAGCAGCGTGGTGAGACAATTTCAAAACTGAATAACCTGAACAGTGATCTAGAACACAGACTGAGAGAAACAAACAGCAAGCTTGAAGCAGTTCAACAGGACTCAAATATTAAACTTTCAGAGCTAGAAACAAAGGATAAAGCATTATGTGATTTGAAAATGGATCTTGCTAAAGTAACTAAAACGCATCAGGAAAATATAGAAATGAAAGATGAAACTATACTCACATTAGAAAAAGAGGTAGTGAAATTTATGGAATGTCAACATGAACTGGAAACAAAGACCTCAGCATTGGAAGCAAAAGAAGAAAGAATACACAACCTTGAAGCAGTACTGGCTAAGCAAGCAGACACACTACAGGAGCTTATATCCAAAGATGGAATAATACATGACTTAGAAGAGGAGATAAAGGATCTGAAAGCCAGAAACAAAGCTGGAAACAAGGAGAGTGATGGGGGTAGTGCAGAAGATCATAATGTCAGAGTAAAGGAACTTCAGGATGAGGTATCAGCACTCAAAGCAAGGATTCGGTTATTGGAACGTGACACTGAGGAAGTTCACAAGGAAAATGGTGAGTAAGAAATTTAAAAGTGCAGTAGATTTGAAACATTGAACCTGAGGGAGTTGCCTTTGCTTAGTAGCAAATATTGCATGATTATTACATTGTCTTTAAATGAAAGTGTTAATAATTTACCTTGTTTTATATTATTACATTTGTATTTGTGGTAACTTCAACTCTCAGATACAGGTTTTTGCTTTATTCAACATGATTTGTTTTCAGTAATTTCTCTATAAGAGGTTATTTCACCAGTGTTTCTGTTCTGACGTAGGAATGTAACTGAACACTTCAGTGAAGATCTGAATAGAGCATGTTGAAACAGTGAGTGGCATTAAAGTGACGTTAAAGTGACTAGGAAGTTTTGATTATTGACCTGAACCTTGATTTGATTATGTAATGCTTCTGTTAAGTCTTTGGTGTTCATCTGTTGTATATATGAGCAGCAACAATAACATTCATCAAGGGCATGAATGTTATTGTTGCTGCTCTGTAATTTATTGATCATGTTTCTTGCTGCGGGGTCTTTCTTACCTTCTCCTTTCTGTACTGGGTAACCTGTGGGTTTCCTTATATTACTCGTTGTGCTATGGGTTGTAACCAATTATAATTTTCTTTTCATTTTCATTTTTTAAGGACAGATGAATTGTGTCTGTAGCTGGTTGTATGTGAAGTTTAGATCAAGAACAGAGCAGATGCGTGGTTTTTTCTGTGTAGTGTAATACATACATCTTGTTTTCTTTAAAAAGATTACACGTTTTAGTAAATAATAATGCCTAAAAGGATGCACAGATGATAGCTTTCAAGGTATATATTTCAATTCCTGAGAGAAGAATCAGTCACAACTAACACTTTTCTTTGCTTTATTAAAAATTATTAGGTGACCAGATTTTGGCTTACATTGCCATCATCAGGCCCTGTAAAAACATGAATTAAGAAACTCTACATCACATGAAGGGAAAGGTCTTCCTCTTTTACAAAGTGAAATGATGTTATACAAAATAAAATGTTTTGTATGGAAGTTACTTAAGATGGTAAAAATGTTCATAAAATAGGATACAAGATGTGTATAAAATGTAAAACATGTGATACACGTCAACCATAAGAGATATAATATGTTGGACGGTATTAACAACATCCTTCCTTCATTTGTAACAATAAGTTATCGTGCATATTTTGATCTGCATACATCATATAGTAAGTTTTTTGGGGTTTTGTCTCCTCATCTGTAGATCTTCAGTTCCTGACCATAAGAGTGTATGGAGACTGGGCTTTTATTGTGGGCTCTGTTCGAAGCTTATTGGTGTGGATGCATGTATTATGTATAGTGATGCTGTTCTGTAATTGTACTGTAGTTTGCTGTAGCTTATGGTTGACTCAGAGTTGACTGTAAGCTACAGAAATTAGACTAGGCTATTGGAATTCATAAAAATAATTCAAACTGCAAAGGATTAAGTTTCAAAGATGATACATATTTTTGAAACATATTGGTGATGTGAAGGTAAAAGGCACATGATTACATATGAAGAATGGAAGATGGAAGATATTTTTAAAAAGTATGAAACTTGTACAAACCAAATGTGGGAGGTAATTTAAGAGGGTTCTGTAAAGAGACTGACAGATAAGTTATAAACATCTGTTGCCAGAACAGGTCAAGAAACCTAATCTGCATGACTGAAGAAAAAGAAAGAATTGTACTTTGTGGTATAATTACAGTAGAATTCCTTCATTCCAGCACCCATGGGACTGACAGGTGCTGGGTAATTGTATATTCTGGATTACCAGACAGTACCTGTACTGACCTAAGTTTGTACACATAATTTTTTGTTCCTGCTCCTGTCCTTGGGCTGTACAAATAATAGAGGAATATTCAATATGGATATCTCCTTTAGCTGCTAATTATTAAAAATTTTGCAGCTGGCCCTCAGAAAGAGTGCACTTGTCAGTTATTTTCATTTCATCATAAAAAGACCTAGCATTTCTAATTGTCATAGGCCCAGTCATGAGTTTTCCTTAAGAATGCATTGCTGTGAACCACTTATACAGCATCTTGTGCAATTGTGCTGATGTAGGCTGTTACAATTTATGTTACTTGAAAAGGGTTTTCACACCTTTACTTGATGCCATGAATGACCATAATCACGCTTTTTCCTTTTTTTATATCAGTGTTGTGTGAAACCATAACCACACTTCAGTTGTCACCACGTTCAAGCCCCCTGATGCTTTCAAGTTTCTGAGGACTTATTGCAGTTAACATGTTTCCTCTTGCCAGCAGTATATTGGTTACTCATCTATGGATTTTTTGAAGCCATTCTGATAACTGAAGGCAAAGTCATGAAATCAGCACATGCACCAGAAGTTATGGACAGCAGAACTTCTGCTCTTGGGACTATTTTCCTTAGATGCTGAGCTGTCAGGAGTGCCAGATTATCAGGCTCTAGATTAAAAGAATTCTACTGTGTTCTGTTTAGGTGATGCACCAAGTGAAGTGATGAGCGGCAGTACTATCAGCAGGGTAGAAGAGAGTGCAAGACTAAAGGATTTAGAGGAGACATTTGAAGAACGCTATACCAAGGTAATGTATCACGTAATGTACAGACAAAAGTCAGAAAGGCAAAAGGAATTCATACACGACACCTTTATTTGGAAAAACATTGTTTATTGCTAGTGTGGTTGTAGGTATAAAATGATAGGAAGGGTGTGGCCCTTACTGTAGTAGACGCACTTTCCACATTTGTTCTTTGCACTTCCTGAATTCCTTTGTGAAGATAGTAATAGTATTAAACTCAAGTTTTAATGTAATGCATATACAGCCCTGTTTCAATAACCTTCATTGCCTGTTATGCTTTATTGTAGCAGTCTTACTAATGTATGGGGAAAATGTCAGCTATATGAAGTGAGCTTCATGTAAATTGATTATCAGAATTGTCTAATCTAAGCGAAAATTGAACTGGCATGACAGCTATTTTTTTAATCTCTGCAGTATGAGATTTCATCAAAATGTGCCTACTGATTTCCCACTTTAAACATACAGATGGACAGACATGACCAACCCTGTATGTGTTCGGGTTATCAGTATCTTGCAGAGAACAAATAGTAATGGTAAGATTTGTTTATTGCAGCTTCGCACTATTGCTGTTCGGCTCAAGAAGAGGGTGTCTGAATTGACAATGCAGCAGACACAGCTGGACACAGAAAAGAAAAAACTTTCCACTGACAAGGCTGAGCTTCAGGCCAAAGTGGCTCAACTTTCAGCTCATGCAAAAAACTTGCAGGTCAGTGTCAAGGCTCGAAAGATGCCTGGTCAGTGTGGCACCTTTAATTTTCTGGAGTGTTTTGGTTTTCTGTATGCTGCTGTGTATGGTGGTGTCTTCACGTGTATATGTGTGGTAACGGCATCGGTTTGATATATGTTATTTAGGATGAAGTTACGTAAGAAGGTTTACCACCCACAAATATGAAGTGTGACAAATTGTATAACCAGCACTTTCCCCATGTTCAACATTTGTTATAAACATCCTGTCAGTAATATAGGACACTGAGGTTTCTCAAAGTGGCTGCCATACTGGATGTCAATCGTGGTTCAGCTCACCATATCATCCATAACATGTACCCATCAACAAACTGTCTGCAGGATGATTGCCAAGACAACTGACCTGTGAACTGAGGGAAAGAGGTGTGGATGCTTGCCAGGATACAAAACAGAAGGATGCGGCTTCTGAAGTGCATAGTGACTGGAAAAGAAAGCTGTTTACACTACTTCTAGCCTGAGACAAAGTGGTCAAGCAAAGGATGGCATTGTCATCTATCCATTCCAGCTTACCAAAACTCACAAACATCTGTGTACAGGCATCTGCAGGAACAGTGATTTTGATGCTATTTTGGTATTGTCAAGGGCCAGGTGCATAGCATTACATGTGCAAGGGGGCCACAGTCACAGGTGCTGTTATTGTGACATCCTTAGGAATCCTCTGAGAGCAAGCACCAGATCAAAACATTATGGTCCGCTTAGTACCATTGTGTTGTTGCGACGTGACAACTCTAGGCCATATACTGCCTGTGTAACAGCTGAGACAATCAAAGACATTCCTTTTGAGTGTTTCCCTCATCCTCCATACTCACTTGACCTCACTCCTTGTGGCTGCCCTGTGTTCAGGCCAGTTAAGGATGTTCCTGGTGGAAGGGCTTTATGATTCCATGTCAAATTGCACAGTGCAGTGTGTGAGTGGCTCTTCATCAGTCAAAAACATTTTTAATGATGAAGCCAAGCACTGGTGAGGTGCTGAGGACATGCACTGAACACAGTGGTAGCTATGATAAAAAATAACAAAGCTATACCAAACATATCTGAACATAAGGAGCTGCTAAAAATTTTTAAGGGTTTCATTTGACTCCCTTTCATATTTGTTCAGAAGTAAAATTTTACAGACTTCTCAGAGATGCCGAATGCACAGGTAATGTATGGTATTTATTTGTAGCAGTCCGTGAAGCATTTAGGGGAGTATGATCCAAGAATTGTTTGGAATTTCTTACAAAATATTTTCATTACCTAATTTATCTTCACTCTGTTTTGGCAATGTTTTTATTTTTTGTTATTTATTTATTTATTTTGTGATGATGAAGGTTTGTGCATTGTCTGAAAGGTGAATTCATTCTTAATGGTCAGCCATGTCAGTGTTGTCATTGTCAGTCCAATTTATTAGAAGATTGCTTCTACATTTGTTTTGCTTTCAGACTATGCAGTTGGAATATGACCGTTTACAAGATGATGTAGAAACACAGAAATCAGAGGTTAAAGAATTAAAAAAAACTCTAGAACTTTCTGTAAATGAATCTGCAGCTCTGAAAGTGCAATTGCTGGAATGTCAGGAAGAGAAAGACTGCAAAGTGAAGGAATTTGAGGCTTGCATAAAAGATAAACAGAGACTGGAATTGGCAAATAAAGAACTGTCATCACATATTCACTTATTAAAGAAGGACAAAGAAACAGAGAATATAGCAAGGAAAGAAAAGGAAAAAGAAGTGGTGAGACTTGGGGAGGAGTTACAAGCAGGTGAGAAGAGATTAACTGAAGAAATTGATCACCATAGAAACACTCAGGAACTACTGGAAGCTTTAAGACAGGAATGCAAGAAGCACAGTGTTCTTAGCTTGGAGATGGAGGATTATGAGGTATGATGTGTCTAGAGTATTTGTTACATTTATTATTCAGTTATTTCACTTCTGAAGTTAATGTAGGTCTGAGTAAAATATGAGAGAATTTGGTTGTGACCAAGTAACTGTTGTGATGTTCATAATGACTGACTGACTGACTGACTGAGCAGAACAAGAAATAGGTGGGGCAGGATAGCTATTTTCTAGCAAGTTGTTGAACATGATACCTTCCAAGATGCCATGCCTAATTAAGTCACTGGTAACAGAACCAGAACTTACCAATGATAACCATCTGTTGTCCTTAAACCCCATTTCCCTAATATTTAATAGTTTTGTCCTCCCATGTTCTCAGTCTTTCATGTGATTACTTAGTCTTTCTGGTGGTTATTTTCAAGTTGTTTCCCTGTAAAAAGTGTGTATGTATTTCTTGTCTCCCCATCTGAGCCACATTCCTAGCCCTTCATAGTCTGTATTTGACTATTGTAATATAACTAGTTGACTTTTGTTAAATCATTTTGTGTTATTTGAAGTAGTACATGACAAAAGAATACATTTGTGTTGTTGGAGGGCACTTCTTTAGGGTAATATTCAAAACTGTCACTTCATCCTCGTCTTATGCTATATAATCCTGACAGTCAGCAGTCAAAAAATGTCATTCTCCTTTGAATCAGCTGTTTCCCAGAACACTTGTTCTTCCATCACTTCTGGTTATTTTGTACCCTTAAAGAAGATGCATTGCTTCACAAGTATACAAAACGAGTGGCAACTTGGCTTATATATGTTGGTATTTTAGTATTTAGGGAAGTGATAGTTTCAGAGTTAGAACATGATCTTGGCGTTATGTTCATTTTATTGACTTTGTGCTAATGTAAAGATAAGGTAAAGTTTTCCCTGTCCACTCCAAGAAGGTATGCAGAGGGAGTAGAGGTATAGCTCCCATTTCTTAATCTTGGCCCTCGATAGAGTTGAGTGGTTAACTTTATGCCCAGGCCACTTTACTGCCAGGAAAGAACCCCAGTACCCATTGAATAAGAGAAGAATCTCTTGCCCATGCCAGGATTTGAACCCCAGACTGTCCAGCCCATAGCATAGTCACTATACTGACAATGCTACCCTGGCTCCCACTTTTTGCTAAGAGTATATAAAAATGAATAATACACACACACAATCAGGAATGTATTTAAGCAGGTAAGTGCTTTTCCTTCTTGGTGTGACTGTGTAATAGGCACTTCCTTATGCTTTATTAGAGATCGGTGGGTGATTTGACCCAGCAGCTAGCATCAGAAAAGTCAAAGGTGAAAGAACTGGATGACCACTTAGAGACACAACGAGACATTACTAGAGGACTTCAGGAGCAGATATCTTTGTTGGAGCAGAGAATACAGTCAGAAGAAGCAAGATCAAAAGAAGTCAAGGTTTGTTGTATGATAAGTGTTCAGTTACATTCATTTTTGCAATAAAATGCATGCACCTGATGAGTGTACAGAAACCATTATAGGAAACTGGGTGTTATATGGTGGTGTGCCTCTTCTAAATCTGCGTAATAATAGAAATGTGTATAATTTAGGAACAGCTGAATGCATCAAGGGCAAGGCTGGTGGAAGTTGAAACCGTTGCACTTGAACGTGAAGCAGCAATTTCTGAACTGAAGTCACAAATCGAACTACACAAAGATAAAAGTGAAAATCTTGTCCTACAGTTGTCAGAACTGGCAGCTGAGAAAGAGAGGCTAGTTGAAAGTGGAAGGAATCAACAGAATAGTCTCAACAGACAGGTACTTCTTCAAAGTTATAAACTTTCTTGAAGTATGTAAGAGATATACTGTGTAAGCTTCCAGTTATATGACATTTTTATGATCACATATTCAAGTCTTCATCAAATACACACTTTTCCTCTCATTTGAGTTTTGTTTGACAGTTGTCCAGCATTATCTTGCAGCAGAAATGCACGTCAATTGTAATTTAATAGTACAATGTTAATCCATGTCTCTGTGTCACCATAATGTTTGTATTTCTTTCTCACGGTTGCTAGCAACTGTCCTTGTATCTGTTACATCTTTGTGGTGGCTTATATTCTCAAGGAAATAACGTTCAAACAACAAGATTCCTGAGTAGTGTTGAGTTTGTTGTGAATGTTTTTACTGGTTAGGATAGAAGATATTTCTGTTAGTGGTGATTTATGAATACTATAATGCATTAACTTCTAGAATGAAGTTTAGATCTCATTGAATGTTATCTGTGTAGGTTATGAGGATTGAACTGGCTCAGAGAAGGATCAAATGATGAATTTTTATGTTTACATTCATGGATGTTGGGTATCATAGCAATGGCAGGTTTCTTTTTTTAGAGGACTTGTACCAAACTGTTTGTCAGTCACTGTCAGTATTATTTATCCATTTCTTAAAATGGGATGTTTACATAAAGGCCAGTATTTTTAAGTACGGACACTGACAGGTTGTCACCACTATCTGTACTTTTCTGTGTTATTTGTGTAGTGGTCACATTATATTTGTAGTGAACAAGCAGTTTTCTGCCACTGGATGAATATGTAAGTCTAGGAAGAACTGTTGTTTTGAATATGAGGCTGATGACCACTAAAAATGATAGTTACAGAATGATCATGTGTGTCTTCTGCCAGTGGAAAACTGGCATGAGAAGTGGACATAAGTGATCTATAAGTATGAAATTGTATTTTTTATGTCATAGTACAGGTACACAAATGTTGAGGCATCTAGTTTTTGTTCTTGAAGAAAGCCAAGACTGAACTTGTGTTCTCACATATTTCTGGTTAGCAAGTTTTATTTGCTAGTAATTTCAGAATGAAGACTCAAGTCTTTGGGATATCATTGTTGATGTTCTGCACGTATGATTTATATTACATTCCATAAATGGTTTATTGTGCTGTTGCATAAGTTGCCTTGTTCCCAGGTACATGTGCTAGAAGAACATGTATCTCAATTAAAAGAAAGCTTAACGGAGCGTGAAGCAGAGCTCAGAGACCTGAGGGCTGAATTTGGAAATTACAAGGTCAGAGCACAGAGTGTGCTTCGACAGAAAGTTCGCCCAGATGATGGATCATCAGGTTTCAGTCGAGAGGATCACATAGAGGAAGTGGCACAGTTGAAGCAGACAGCTGAAATTCTGAGAAATAAACTGGAAGATGTAAGGTAAATACCATGTTTGTTTAATTCTTTGCCTTCACATTTGATTGATCCCAGTATTGACAGGTGACTGAATTTAACGCTGTCCTGACTTGAAAACTGCGGAAGCCTCTGTGTGTAAATTGTTGTTCCTGACCATAGTGCTCAAGAACGATTGTGTTTTCTCCCTGTATACAGTAATAAATTGCGGAGTTGTATTTTTTTATTGTTAGATAGATCCTGTGATATGTATTGACAGAGATTGAAAAAAAAATTGAAAATGCGATAGTCAAATATGTTGGTCCACAGAAAAAAATGTATTTCTATTTTCTGGCCTCTTCTTGTGGTTCTTGCTTCCTACTTGATGTGCAAAATTAACTTCTTCCTAAAAATCTTCTTGGGCTCACAGCTGCATCAGGTGGCTTATTGTATGCAATGTCTTTGAGAGATGGTTTAAATCATAATTTTACTGTGTGCATGCTTTTTAACTGGTTTTGCTGAAGGTCGGAGATGCAAGGTGATCAAAAGTATGAGTATGTGTCACTGCCATTTATAGTGCTATTTTCTGGTCCCATTTTCAACTGTTACCAGTAATGGATGTCCCTGCAAAACTCACTCACATAGTTGGTCATAAACTGCATCCTATTATGTGCGTAGATGATTATGATGATGAAATTGTACTAGATTTACTTGAGGTTTTTCACAGATCTTTTGTAAAATGTCGTACCCACCCTGCTTTACAAAGTTGTCACTAAACTGTTTGAATGGTATTCACCCACATTGTCAGTAAGCACATAAGCAATATGTTGGAGACAGATTGTGTCTCCATCATTAGGGTTGATGTGGAGGTTAACCATGAGTTGGTCACACACACACACACACACACACGCAATAGAATTCCTTTAATTTGGCATACATGGGATTGGACAGTTGTTTCATTATCAAATATTCCATATTATCAAACAGTACTTACACTGACCTAAGTTCCTAGGGGTAATTTTTTGTTACTGGTACTATATTTGGGCTGAGAAACTAATCAGAGGAGTATTCCATTTGAGTATCTTCTTCAGTTGATGATTCAGGGCTATCAGGGTCCCCTTCTGTTTTGTGTGAGGAATTGTTAATGTTATGTAATTAATGTTAATCAGTATCACATTGTTTATTCATCTTGGGGACCTCTTAGTGGTTGAGAGTATAGTTAAATAAGACACTTAATAAAAGACATACCAGTGACTGCTTGTTGCTTTCTATAAATGATCTTAAAAGTGGATAGTTTAAAAGTGTGCTTTCATTCCCACACTAATTTTTAATTTCATATCACTAATTTTTATTTTCATATCAATGTATTTCAGTTCCAAGTTACAAACCCTTGCAACAGAAAACAGTGCAGTTCAAGAAGACCGAGCAAGAGTTTTACAAAGGTGTCAGGAATTGTTGGATACAGTACAGGATCTTAGACATCAGAACTCACAGCTCCATACACAGCTTCAAGAAACCACAACAGAGCACCGTGAAGCCTTGAGGAGTCAGAAACTGCAAGCTGAAACTTTAAACCAGTGCTACAGGGTAATCTGGATCAAGTGCAAATTTAATCTTTGAAGAGTTCTTAATTATCATAAGTTTTGGTTAAAACTAGGTGAAATAAAACTGGTTTACAATTTCAGATGAACACATAAGCAGTGTGACAATATTCAGTAATAATGAAATTTTTGGGTTGGAATGGTACCTGCCCATGATATTCAACTGTGCACGTGTCTACAGTGTTTGGTGTAAGACATTTATCTTACAGTCTTTCTCTGTTATCCTTTTGTGTATTGGTATTATTTAATATGCATTATGATGGTTTCAGTGACAAGAGTATGTACATTCCTTAGTAACATCTTCTGTTTTGTACTGTATGTTGTAGCAGTTGTTTCTCCTTTGTGAATATAGGTTTCTGTGTCAATACAGAATATGTAAACACATTTAAGAGCTTATTTATATACTTATGATTTCTATCTTTGATCTGTTGGTTAGTTTTTTTGTACTCAGATATTTGGCACAGTTACATGCATTACGTAGTATTATCGTGCTTTTATTTGGACTTGCGTTACATATGCCTGTGGTCTATGCACTTTCTTCATGTTAATGTGTTGTGATCAGTCATTATCATGGATTGATCTATTGTTATTGTGTGGGTTCATCTCTTACCTGCGTCTTGAAGTTTTAAGCTTAGAGTTGTATGTCCTTGTACTCCAATCATGCAAACAGAATTAATTAATGCTAATCAATTGAAGGATAATAGAGAGAAATGTGAGAAAAGCTGATGTGTTAATGGGAATGTTGGTGAATAGCTGACACTTGAAAATCACGTGAAGAAGCCAAAGTATCTTGTGATTATTGAACTGTTTATGTGTTTTCTGAAAGTATATAACAGAAGTAACTTAAGATCACATGTCAGTTCGGTTCTAAAGATGTACACTATCCATGATAGTACATAATATATTAATTGCCATTTACATCACAGAGTCTGTGCTTGGTCATTATCATTGTCACACCACATTTGTGCAGTTTCATGTGTTCACTCCCATTCCTTATGTTGATGACAAATTCAGTAATATTGCCAGAGGGTATAAAGGTGGGATTGAATTATTGTATATCATCAAGAAGTAATTCAAACTTTATTTTTGACCCACAAAAAATCACATGCACAGCATATGGTGAACTTTTTGAAATGGCTGCATCATTTGGTAATTGAGCATTTTGCTGTGAGAAAGTGATATTTTGTACAGAACGAGCAAACATTCCTATTCTTTGTGTACGTGTTCTGTAAATTAAACTGTACTGAAGTAGTTAAATCCTTTATTTATGATCACACGAGTGTATATTTCTGTTAACAGAAATGAAGTTAGCAAAATCTTGCACACACAGACACACACACACACACATATGTACTGTATTCAGCTGAATGTGTGGCAGTCCTGTATCTAGGTGAACTCCTCCCCTCCCACACACTTTCATACTCTTCAATTTTCTGGAGCACACATATACAGAACATGTTCAACTTTGTGTGCAATTGTAAGGTGACCCCCAGTTTTTCAAATGATGAATTAGAAAAATTTCAGATTTGGTATTCAGTTAAGTGTGATGCATAGACACATGCACACACACACCCACACACACACATGCACATGCATACATATTCATTGAGCAAAAAGAATGACTGAAAGTTCTCCATTTTTTGCCAGACATTTTCTTAAAATAGACTACCCTGAAGTAATGGTGTTTCCTATTATGGCAGTATTATGAATATGTATTTCTAATGACTTTTGTTCTATTATTTATCCCTGTGGTGCTGCCTAGTGATTATGTCATGTATGAAACAGTTGCCAGGCAGTGGAACAGCAGTAGACATAGATTACTCATGAATATGCACTAATTGGTTACAAAGCAAGAAAGTGAAGGGGGGTGTAGATCACTTCTGTGCCACAGATACCAGTTACTAGTCACCTAGCAACCAGAGAAATGAAGAGCACTGAGGGAAAAGGATATGGTAAAATATATATATGGGTAGTGAGTCCAGAAATGGATGTGTTTTAATGATGTGCATATCTTGATTTAATGGTAAAGTTGTCCATGTGTCCTCCATGGAGACATGTGTGGAGTGGAGGTATAGCTCCACTCCTTAGCCTCTGCACTTGATGGAGGTAAATGGTCAGCTTCATGCATAAGGCACTTTACCCCAAAGGAAGGAGCCTGCAGTCCCCACTCATTAGGAGGCTGAGTGGTCCCCAGGGCTGGTCTGGATGCTTTGGAGGAGAAAAATCTTGCCTCTGCCAGGAATCAAACCATATTTCCTCAGTGTTCCAGCCTGTAGCCTGTCAGTATAATGACTAAGCTATCCCAACTCCTCACATTAGATATAAAAACATAATATTAATATTAAAGGATAAAATTATACCTAGCAGCCAAAGATAGATTGCCAGTAAATGTCTTAAACCAGATACCCCATGACTCTGCTGCTGAAATGTTACCTCTCAGAAGTATGACATAATGGGAAATGACATAACAAATGATGTAGTCATTTTTTTTAGTTTGATCATATCATGGGCAGGTGCCTGAAATTTAAGCATGAGATGAAGGCTGTCATGGCACTGTATTTGCAGGTGTATAAGGATGTGTAGATGAAGACAAAACGGTCAAATATCACCTCTTTCTTCATAATGTTTTCTGTCTTCTCCCGAGCATTGCACTGTGTTGTTCAATCACCCTGATGACCTTCAGCCAGGACAACTGGTATCATTCTAATACACACATCCACAAATGTTTTAGTGTTTATCAATCATTAATTTACATATTATCATGTTTCATATGTCTTCATACGCTGTGGTTTTATAATTTAGAGGATTGTGCTAGAACACAACTCACAGGAACAGCAAAGGCGTGCTGTGCAGGGAAGTAATGGTTGTTTATTGTGAGAATCATATGGAACAGATAAATACACTGTGTGATACAAAATTGGCTTTACTGTGAACCTGGCTGTACCCACAGTAACCACTTGATTTGAGGGTTAATTTCTAATTTTTGTGTATTAGTGTCACTTAAGAATGAGATGGAATGTGTGAATTTGAGCTCTCTGTACATGGAGTAGAAGCTAACACTTGCCCAGGCTTATGATTTGGGTAACTATCAGTATTTACTGTCAAAGTGGCATTGAATCTGTTTGCAGTGTTCTGTTAGGTGTAACAAGATTTGGTAATTGCTCGATACCTGGGCCCTAAACATTTTGGCTGGCTTGTAAAGTAATATTGAATGTGTCTACCCCAGCATTAGAGATGTAGTTTTTTGCCTGTACTCAGTAGCTTGTCTCACTGTAGATATCAATTTGGCTTCAAACATGTTATGGTAGTTCTCATTTTACACTATACTTATTATTCTGCAGCAACAGTTAGAAGAACTTGAAGAGAAGTTATGCAAGGAGACATCATTCTTGAAGAAGCAGCTTCAGGACACAGAGGAACGGCTGCATGGTACTCACCAACACACTTCAGGTGTAGGTGAGGTGATTGGCCATGCTGTTCAAGCAGATAACTCAGGCATGGTGTTCAGAACACCCTCCAAACATAATCCCAGCCCTCACTGGAACAGTGGCACAGTGGGATTCATCCCATTCAGATCGGCAGCGTTAATGAGCCAGCAAGACTCTGAAAACAAGCTTGAAATAGCATTACTTGAGAGAGAAGAAGGAGAGGTAATTCAGCTTGAGACGAACTCTTTTGTATTAGACCCATTACGGGCCATACAGTATGGTCCTGGCCATTTCATATCTCCTCACACCCAAATTTATAAAGATCCTTTTACATTTACAGGCCGTGAATTGCATTATAGAGGTGGCATGTGTGCATGGACTAGCTGGCTGAGTGTTGCATTTTGTCAATACTGATACCATTTACTTCCAAGTTGAAACATGGTCATCAGCCACATAGTACTAGGAAATATAAAATTTTCCATGCTGGATAATGA
Organism: Coptotermes formosanus; assembly: GCA_013340265.1. Lineage (NCBI taxonomy): Eukaryota > Metazoa > Arthropoda > Insecta > Blattodea > Rhinotermitidae > Coptotermes > Coptotermes formosanus. Next base: position 3,739,977 of record BLKM01012995.1, on the reverse strand, counting down.
GGTTAATTTTATCCATCTCACTCTTGGCCTTCCAATTTACCACACTTTAACAGGTTTCTCCTAAGCTATGTGCTTAACCTATCACAATCTGATTTTGAGATTAGGCATCCTGTTGTGCTGTGTATGATGATAAATGGTACTTTACACTGTCAACACAACATTACTAATGTTGAAATTAATTGGTCATATTATTCCATAACAGCATGTTTCGACCATATTACAGTGATCCCCACCAATTAATATACAGTTTCAATATGTATACAGTTATACAAAATATACACCTTTAATATGTATACATTTTTATACTAAGGTTGGCCTGATGATGACTGTAATATGGTTGAAACATGTTGCCATGGAATAATATGATGAATTAATATCAACATTAATAAACTTCTGTGGATAATGTGAAGTACCATTTACTATCATGATCTCCATAACTTCCTAACAGGAATAAAATCTATATAGCAGCACAATAAGTCATGGTGTTCTATTTTATGTGATATCCTCCATTTCCTATTCTTGTCATCTCTATTATATGTACCTTGTTAAATATTTATTGGAGCAGCAAATGTTCCAAACAAAAGTTCTGAAAATGAAGGATGCATTTTATGTTCATTGCACTTGTTCTGTAAGTGATATGGTTTTTGAGCTGTGTTATCTTAAGTCATAAAATCTGGTTGTTTTTGATAGATTTTGTATGGGAGGTCATTGCTTAGCCAGCCAGTTGGTTTTACACTGTTACTACAAGATCACTGGAAGTTGGCATTTCCGAATTGAAAATCTCATCTTCTGTTATGTCAGAATCCAATCTAATGATCCCCAGTAATTTCTTCTGTGTATGGGGTTGACTTTTCTGGAAGAATGTTTGATAAAAATCATGGTATGTCAGTACTGCAGTAATTTTTGTGTGTTTGTAAATAGGTGTCCACAACAACATTTTCTGTGGTGTGGCTATTATTGTTTTGTAGTCAGGAAAGAGAAGGGTATGGATTTTCGGTTTCTTTTTTTTAGGGGGTAAGGGGGGTGAGCTGGCTTATGTCAGTTTGTGTAGAATCAATCTGTTTTTAGTGATTTAGAGTTCACCACTGTTTCAACAGACATTTCAGCTTCATCAAAATGTGACAGATTTTTTAATTCAGTGCATTTTCTGTTACTTATACAGGGTTCGGAGAGTGTGGACTCAGCTTCTCCACATCTGGCAGCTTCACAGGAGCATAGAACAGAATTTATTTCCCTGGAAAAACTTCTGTCATCTCCAGCTGATGATGATAACAATGGTAAATCATAAACTTTTATACCATTTTGGGGAACTAATGAATATTTATTAAAATCACTGGTAGGCCTTTTTACAAAAAGAAACACAGAATTCTAACTAATCAAAACACTTCCTTTTTAATCACTGTTAGTTTTTTAAAGCAGCTGTGACATGTTTGTGTGTTCTTATTATTCCTAACAGGTACTCAGAGGTCCGTCCTTTGCAGTTTATCCTCATTGTCCAATACCAAACTGAAGCGTGTGTCAATTAAGCAATCAGTGTTGTTGTTGCTGTTGTTGTCATCATTGTTCTACTACTACTACTACTACTACTACTACTACTACTACTACTACTACTACTACTACTACTACTACTACAGTTACAAAAGCAGAACTAAACTAAAAGTACAGCTCACAACATTGGTATTAAAATCAGGCAGACAGAATTACACAAAAGCTAGTACATTTTTTCAGAAAATTAGTAATAAATAGCTTATGACTTATGATATTTTGGTTGCATACAGTACAAGCAAGTAATGAAGCTGGTAGTCTTTCTTCATTATGCTGCATGCATGTTTTTGGAAATAATTATGCAGTATATTTTCAGATAAAGCAACATTACCTACCTCAGGCATTGTAAGGTGGCATAGGTGTTAACTTAGGTCTTCTCTCAATCCAGTGAACACATGGAACAGTGAAAGTTCGAACAATTGCAAAGAACTTGCATAACCTCTGAAAACTGTATGAAATCAGTGCAACAATTTATTACAAACACAGATTTTCCTGGCAGCAGTGACAATAAAACTAAGGTTGGGAGAAACATGAAGGGAAAACTTCATGTAGTACTGAGCAGAACGTACTTAATATGAGGACTCCCTGGGCATAACTTACAGATCCCCAGTTGAGAAATGCTGTGTCATACCATTATTCTAGAAACAGTTTTTGTAAGAGATTAAAAATGTTCAGTACAATATTTTTCCTGCCAAATTTTAATAGATATGGAGGCCACGTTTTAAGGACCACTGACCTAGAACATGAAAGACATACTCCAGAGTTGTACAAACAAAGAAGTGTTATATCCCCACCAAGAAAATGTTGGAAAGTTATGGTTCTGTACAGCTTGAGGGACTTATGACATCTTCAGCTAGAGGGGACACTTTGTATTAGGGTTATGTTTTATGTTAACCATTGAATTCCAAGGTGAATAAGGGAATGGCTAGAGAAGGACTAATTTTTTGGCATCCCTGTTCACCTGGTTTTCCATTCAGTTTTTCTGGGTGTGTTTATGTGTGGGACGTAATGTAGTCAAATGTGTTACTGCTACAGAATGTAAGTGAAGAGTACCAAAAGTAACAGCTGTGGTTACTCAAGATGCGCTAGAGTATATATGGCCATAGGTGAATTATAGGTGTGGAGTACATGTGAGCAAGATAAGAAGAATATTCTGCTATACTTTGCGTCATTGTGGTATGAACACTTATATGTGAGATTCCTTATCTTGAACTAGACTTTTAGATGAAATGAGGGAACTGGAAGATTGACAGGAAGAAGTCGGAATGTAGATTACTTAACAATAGATTGACATTTATTGGCTCTTACTTTCTTGACTCATTTGCTTGATTTTTTCAGCTAAAATGTTACTGTCCTTAAGTGAAATATATGAATGAAAAGAACAGTATACATTCATTTGAAACAGAGATATGTTTAGGAAGTAGCCTGGCTACTTAGGAGGTTTGTACATGTAATGTTCAGAATGCAGAGGGGACTTACTGTATTGGTTAGTATTTTGTAAAACTAAAAATGTTGGTAGTCATTGAATCAGTATTGTACTATACGTTGTACACACTTATTTTGTTAATTTAGCTTCAACAGTTGGTACTTCTCCAGGTGTAGAGCTGAGTCAGACAAAAGAACAGTTGGTAGTATCAGAATGTCGTATTCGACATTTAACTGGACTTCTGACTGAAGCTGAACGAGATCTGGCTAAACTGACACAACAGAATCAGGTGCTAAAGGAAGAAATCCGTCGGCAGCAGCGAAGTGTTGAAAGGGAACAACATGCACAGAATTTTGAGTACCTCAAAAATGTTATATTGAAGGTAGGTGACTGAGAGAATGTGGCAGTATAGCAGACATATGAAAAGCTTATGAAAATAATTAAAATACTCTGTTACACACATAAATGAATTATGAATGTTATAATGTTGATTTATATAGTTCCTGCTAGCGTTACAAGGCAAATTGTATCATTGAAAGAAAGCTAGGTTTTGTAAGTTCTTCCCAGAATTTCTGTCTGTCTGTCTGCAGTAATCTGTGCTTGAGTAACCAGATAAATATTCAGTCATACTTTTTATCTCCATTTTTTATTTTCTCCAGTCTGATGCATCCATTTGAACATCTTAAAAATTTTATTTCCGTTGCATGTCATTCTGAGGCCTCTAAATCAGACTAAAATTATGAAGAACAGTTTCTATAAGCTTATTTGAATATTATTATTCTGTCTTCATGTCATTCTTTGTACACACTTAAGAGCAGACAGATGCTGTATGTGCAGTGCATCAAATCAGTAAATCATATAATTATAATGGGTGTTAATGATTAAATTGCAATGTACCTATTATCTTTATGTGTGGTGTGACCAAAACATTTAGGGCTAAAATTTTTCATCATAGTCACAAGTTCTGTTGTGACCTAATACTGTGAGTCCAGTGTTTCCACCATTTTAGAGGCCTTCATGGAAATACACAGTCTGGAATTCTACAAGTTTAATGTGCAGTGCATTCACAATGAAAAGTTTCAAAAAGTTCACCTGTCAGCTACATTTCTATCTGTGTGTGTGCCTTCTTGTCTGTCTGTCCACATGTAACAACATGAGAACCACCAAATGGATTTTCATGAAATTTGATGTTAGGTAGTTTTACTAAAATTAATTAAAACACCTTTATTTTCATTAAAATTTAACAACGAACACAGATACTATATATAAAGATGAACTGTATGCAGTTTTGTGCATAACCCATCACATACTTATTGGAGTGAAAAATATTTGGATTAGAACTTTTAGAGAAGTATGAAACATGTTTTCAATACACATTTTCTATAAGTAAAATTTTATGTAATTTAGTGGAAGGAGTTTTTATGCTGAGCCAGCTTATAACTGAAGAAAGTTGGAATTATTCCCCACCCCGCATCACATGTTTTATACTACTTATAAAGCACCTGAAGTTAATATTCTTGAAATTTAAACAGCAAACATGCCGTAATTGTTATGTTCATATTTCCTGACTTCTGTGTGATCTTGATGATAAATATCATTCTTGTGAGTGTTAGCTTCAGTTTTAAAAACAGAATAGAGTCAGACAGTGATAGCTATCATAATATGAAAGTTGGGAACACCCATCTTCTGGTTTATGGCTTGAATTTCCTGCATGTACAAAACAAACTAGAGGAGCATTGTTATGGTGTAACAGTCTCCAGTGCACCATTTCTCAGGACTTGTTGCTGGTTATCTTCCCACAGATGCCACAGTGTTTTGTATAGGAATGTATATTTGCAGTTTGCCCATGTGGGTTGATTTCCTGATGTATAATTCCATCGGTACTGAAAAATAATCCCCTGAACTTTCAGCATCTTCAACGGATATTTCACTTTTACAACTTTGCAAACCCCTTGGATTTTTTCAGTTGCTCAATGTTTCCTTCCCAAAGCATGCTTTAACATGATGTTGACCCCCACAGTAGTTTGAAACAGAATTTGATGCACATGTACTGTTCTTTAAACTGTATTTTCTTTAAAACTAAAACTTTTGATAACACTACTTGCAACCACAGACAAAAAAACCTTGGATAACACTACATGCAACCATAGCATCCCACAGTTTTAAAATCAGTGGCAAATGATGAATAATGTTATATTTTGCCATTATCTAGGAACATAACTCTGTACTATCTGTAAAAGTATCACCATGCACACATGCAAGAAATTTGTCACGCCTTGTGTAATGATAGAACACTGTAAAAGTCAAGTTTGTGAATTGTAATGTCACTTCATGTCTTTTTGGTTCTTCTTATAGTTTGTGACGCTCCAAGGCGGTGATGAAAGATCACGCTTAGTTCCTGTTCTCAACACAATACTTAAACTTAGTCCTGAAGAAACCAACCAACTTAACATTGTGGCTAATGGTAAGTCCAGTTAAAATTTTAAACCTCATAGTATTAGCTTCCTTGCGACATTGTGAGTCATTCTAAAATTGTACATTCTTGTATCTAGCAAAATGTAATTTTTAACTTTGAGCTTACTTACTTGTGATTCATTTAATGATTCCTTTAATGACAGAGCTGGTATAGCAGAGTGAAATATCTAGGCAACAGGCTAGACGGCCAAGGAATTGCAGTTAGATTTCAGACAGGGGCAAGAGAATTTTATTTTTTCCAAAGCATCCAGATCAGCTGTGGGTCCACCCAGCCTCCTAGTCGGTGGGGACTCTTTCCCTGGAGGTAGAGCAACTGGGGTATGAGGCTGGCCACTTACCTCCATCTGTGGCTGAGGTTAAGCATGAATGCAGCTATACAACCAATCCCCCACGTGCCTTTGTGGCATCCATAGTGACAACTTTACCTTTATCTTTTTGACTGACCCTGTCAGTAGCTTGGGGGCACATGGTGGCGCAGTTAGTTTAAGCACTTCACTACAAACCAGAAGGTCGCAGGTTCAATTCCGAATGGTGTCATAGGAATTTTTCATTGACATAATCCTTTCGGTTGCACTATGGCCCTGGGGTCAACTCAGCCTCTAACAGAAATGAGTACCAGGAATACTTCCTGGGGGGTAAAGGCGGCCAGTGCGTAAGGCTGACAGCCTTACCACCTTCATGTGCTGACTGTTTAGAAATCTGGGAGCCTCATCCTCCTGGAACCCTAATGGCCTGTCCAGGCCTATAATGGGATTGCTTTACCTTACCTTTACTGTCAGTGGCTCAGACTGCAAAATATGAAATCGGACAATGATTCATGAATAATGAATTGGAAAAGCTGTGAAAGGAGGCAGTCACAGCATAATTTGGGGTACTAACCCAGAATTTGCCTGGAGGAACTGAGGAGAATCGTGAAAAACTTCAGCCAGGAAAGCCGATCTTTGGGCCAATATTTGAATCCAGGACCTCCTAAATATGAAACCGGAGTGTTACCCACTTGGCCTTGACATATGACATAACCTGGAATTGGACTCTTATGTCTTGCAGCATTTACATGCGTAATTTCATGCATATTTAGCCAGGTTTTTAAATTTCCTTTTGGAGTGCAAGAAGTTTTGTGATTAGTTTCACATGCAAGACAGTAGTTAAAAATAAGGAAAATCATTTTACTGACCTCTTGCCTGATTTTGCCCCCTGTGATTTCATCTTGTTTCTAAGACTGAAATCACTGCTGTGAGGTTGTGATTTGTGTGGCATTCCTGAAATTCAGTAGCAGTCATTGACTGTCTTGTATGTGATTCCAAAAAGTGTTTCTAGCTGTAGCAGAAATCTCCACCCATTGAATAAACTTGGAAGGTGACTACTTTTAAGCAGCAGCAATTATCTGTAACAAAGGTGAGCATATATTTTGTTACTGATTCACGCCAGGAACTTTTGGATACGCCTTCATAAATTGAAAAAAGCTAAATCTATGGGCTGGATGATCAGAGTTTGGTACCTGGCAGGAGCAGAGATTTATCTCTTGCCACTGTGTCCAGATGAGCTCTGGGTTTCCATTGAGCCTTCTTTTCATTGGGTACTAAGGAATCTTTCTGTGGGGGTACATGGCTGACATGTGATTCTGATTAGTCATCTCTAGCTAGTGTTGAGGCTAAGAATGTGTGGTGCTTTTCCACATGTCTTGGTGGCACAGAGTAATTGAAACAAAACAGTTAGTTATACATTATAATATTTGGTTCAAATGTACAACAAAACTTTCTAATAAACATATCATTATGTCATTATGCCTTATGAATAGAATAACAGAGAGAATGCATATATTTGTGTGTACATGCATGCACTTGTGCACATTTTTATGTGCAAGTTTGTGCATGTAGGTGCATGTGGGAGAGAAAGACAGGGCAGCAAAACCATTCAAGAGCTTGATGAATACAGAGATGGTATTTATTCATACCTGTTTATAACATTAACAGGTGGTCCTGATCTCCAAGGTGGCAGGAAAGGATGGGGTAGCTACTTACATCTATGGTCAGGTACACAGTGACTGTAGTATTCAGTTTTGCACACAGTGCTGTCTAGTGGCCAGTATTAGGTCTAGTTTCTGATTCTTTGGAAGTGATATTATCACAGTGTGGCATATTAGTGTTTTGTTAGATTTATTTCGTGTTGCGTTTTATAAATGATTGCCATCCTTCATTCAGATTGACATATCATTTGTGCAAGAAATTATGCCTGCAGCAAGATGGTCCAGTGGACATGTGCGTATTGTTGGTGGGTCCTGAAGGTGATTGTAATGTTCCAGTATAATTATTGTTATAGGTCAGTTTTTGTGATGCTTGTGTACATAATTTATTGTTTAACTGGCCAAACAGTCATTGGTAAAACCATAATGCTTGAATAAAAATTTTTGACATAGATGTGTGCTTGTACATAAAAATTTATCTGTACTCATTGTTAGTGGACCATGCACATGTAAATTAAATGTATATAGCCATAAGTTATATGCCTCTATATCAGGGATCTCATGCTTGAATGCAATAAATACAAATAATAATCATAAGACTTTCATTATCGCATTATTGAGAACATATCCAAAAAGGGATAATTAAATGTAATGAAAACAACTGTGTGCTGAGCAGAAAATAATGGGTACCAGTCAACGGAGGATGCAGTATGCTGTATTTATGTTCATATGGAACCATCAAGGGAACGTAGTGATTCTGATGCAAGACACTTTTCTGATTAAGGTCGTGAGTCTGAACCCTTGTCAGATTTTTTTTTTCAGCACACAAATTTGGGCCTTCACATGTACCAAATATAAAACTTCAGTAGGCTTATTAATACCCCCCTAGTGAGATATCCCCATGATATAAATGGACACAACACTCCTGTCAGGTGGGCACAGACCACATCTGGAAGCCCTCCAACAATGGTTTCCAACCTTTTTGACCCCTTCTGAACTGAAAAAATTTTGCGAAACCCCAACATGCTACTAGTTGTACTTCAGATTCAGTTAACTGAGGAACTAATTGCAGACTCCTTCCAAGAACTCCTGTTGCCTGTTGGGAACCACTGCCCTTCAACATACATATGAGAAGATTTAAGTTACCAGCTGTAGCCACGTATTTCTGTTTGAAACTCTTTTACTCCTATTCTGTTTCCATTCTCATATATTATGCCATGACTGTAGATTATATAACAAATAGCCTTTTCAGTATTGCCAGGACAATAGTGGCAGTAGTTCATTTAATTCAGTCTTGAGATTTCATCAAACTATGAAACTTAATAATAGTTTTAAAATTATATTTGATCTGGACTACAGACCGTCTCCAAATAGTTATGCATATTTAATTCATGTGTTTGAATACATTTAACCTTCTCCACATACATGAAACTCTTACAACAAAAATTGTCATCTGTTGATCAGACAATAATTGTTATAATTTTTCTGTCCTGTTTAATGAAGGGAAAGACAGACAGTACTTACATACACAGATTTTTTTCATAAAATGAAACAAATTATTATAATTTCACATATAACTCTTGTTGTGCACTTTTCAAATGTATTATGTATTAAACAAAGAAAATGTTAAGTCAAAATGCAACCATACCTGATAGCATGAAACTGTTTGCTTTCCCTTGACATTTTAATGACTTCCTTTCACAGCACTTAAAACATTCTGTTTCCCCCGTTGCAACATCAGATTTATGACAGTTTTCTTTCTGGAATGAAAGTAGTAATTGTGTGAATGTATAAACAAGGTCTGACAAGTTAAACTTGGTGCATGCAGGCCACAGTGAGCTAGAAGAATTGAGGTTGGGCTGCAAAATTTTACAAATAAAAAGGTACAATACTATCATGATACAATAAATAAAATGACAATTTTTTGGATACAAATGTAAATCTCATTAAAAATACAAATTATAGTACCCAAGCAGATGCTGCACTAACATCTCACCTCAAGTCAAAATATTGTACAAACCCTTGGTATGTATTTGTGCTTAGCTTGTTAATGTCATATTTAAAATTTGTGCTGATGCCCCCTTCATTATTAATGATAAACGTGTGTGTATCTGTTAAACGTGATACCTCAGAGTTCATAAGTGAGAACAAGTGTTCACACAAATATGTACTACCAAACACTGTACATATTTGGCAAATTGAGTAATTTTTTAATTTCATAAGAATAAAGACACAAGATGTTACCTTTATAAGATATGAAACTGCAAAGGGAGTTTCACTCATCAGTTCAGTAATGGAACGTATTATCTTACAGTAATGGAACGTATTATCTTATCCAATCAAACATTTTTATTTATAAATTGTTACCTTTGGCATATATTCACAGTTTGTTTTGAAATGTTTAGTAGATGACCAAAATAATTCAAATAGGCCACGCACTGCTTGTGGGCTGCCAGTTTGATGTGCCTGGCTTATTTTATCACATTTTCAGTACCATTGGCCTTAGAGCATCAGACAGGAAGATGATCAGTAAGTTGGAAATGACACAAGAAGCAAACAGCCATGCTGTATGCTGAGTTGTCATTCTGACATTTGAATTGAGTGACTTAGCAAAACTGTAACAGATTTCAGTTAGATTAGATAGTCTGCAGGCCCAGAAATGAAAGTAGTATCTCCCAAATGCAAGGGACAAGTGTTTCCTCTTCAACTTCAGTGTTTTGTTATTATGATTTACTGCAATCAGTGATCTACATGGCATATTTCTTTTTTCTTCCAAGGTTTTGGTGCTTTGTTTTCCATTCTCAAACAAAAATTATATTGGCAAACTGTTACTTCCAGCAAACAGGTACGTAGTGTTAGTGACTTGAAATAATTCAGTACATGCTGCCTCTTGCTCGTAAGTCTGTAAATAGGTAAGAAACTTACTACACTGAGCAGTCTCTCTCTTTAGAGGCTAGTAGAGGTCAGCTAGACGAGAAGTTCTGCATTTTTACGTAATCTGAAATTCATCACCTTGTTCACAACATCCTGCTACTAGTCCCTGCCCTGAGCTGAAAAAATGCAGTCCAAGTCCTCCTGTGCTATTTTTAATATCCATATTAACATTATCATCACATACATACCCATGTTTCTTGACTTTATCATGCTTAATTTTAATTCTGGGTACACTGTTTAGCTGTTACACATTCATTTTATTCATCTCATCACAAGTAACCGCATACCGTAATTAAACCCTACGTTCATTATGTTTCTGGATAAAATACCTACCTCCACATTCTGTGCTCATATTCTCTGATTCTTCACAATAAGTGAACAAATTAAACATCCGTATGAAAGAACAGCTAAGATTACAGTTTCATATACTGTACATAAATGTAAAGCACCTGTACTTACCTGACAAGCTGTTTGTTTCATGAAATGATGTTTGTTTTCAAGGTATGGATTTTTACTGGGATAAAGCACAAACATACTGGACTGCACAAAGCCGAGGAAGGTATAGGAAGAGAAAAGGAATTTTATCAAATCCTGAATAGGCAATTTATTTGCTGTGAAAAACTGAAAAAGTCTGAATACTGTGTCTTGTTTGTTCACATCGGGATGTGGAGGAAATTAACATATTTTGATGTGAGTCAGATTCAGTGTTCAGTGGACCTTTACAAAAACAATGTAAGCAATTACTTTCATTGCAAGAGTTTGTTCTTGTAATGTTCAAACAACAGAACATTCTTGCCAAGATACATTTTAGTGTGAATTCTGTGATACAGTTCAGTGTTGAGTGCATTATGAAAAGTAACACTGACGATATTAACTTGAGAGTACTTTAAGATGTCGTTTCATAACCCCTTGGGCAGTGGCAAGATTCTTAGTGGAGTATGCTAAGAAATGCTAATCTCTAGAACGAGATACATTAGCGGAGACAAATGGCAGTTGTAACTTTTCAGAAGGTGCTTTAGAACAGACAGACAGTCATTAAAATTTCCACAGCATGCATGACATTTACATACCTGCTGAAAAACAAGTTTGGGATAGCCTGGAGAATACTGCTTGTCTGTAAACTAGAAATTATCTAGTCCTGGTATAAGGGCTGTAATGTAAGCAAAGTTAGAGTGCAGATACATGAAGTATCTCTGAGCCTGGGAGAGTAACTGAACACATACTGCTGCACTGGCATGTGATACTTCTTTCCTTCATGCCAACCGCTCCGAGGACATCAGTCACTTCAAGTGACAAGCACGCAAGTGTTACTTGTTTGTGTGTAACATCTTGTTTCTGAACAGCTCTTTGGTACTGCAGTTCAGTATACTTAGTAACCTTTGATATTACAAAGTATCAACTGTGTTGTATCATAGCTGCTGTTTATTCTTTAAGACACTCGATGCCTATGTTGGCATCATCATCAGTTGTACACATAACATCAGTGAAACAGGCAAACAATACAAGCATTACGTACCAACAAATCAAATCAACATAGCGCATTATACCACATAAAAATCACAGCTTAATAGTGTAAAAACCGAACAGTGTAAAAGTTACATATATATTGAAAATCTTACCACATAATAGCAACTGTAAATATAGAGAACATATACTCACCACTGAATAATACCACATAAGAAACAAAACCAGTAACAACAAATATGTCCAGAGGAATGTATCAAGCAAGCATGTGATGAACATAACCTATATTTACAAGAATACAATGACCACTATACCAACACAGATGTCAAAACACGTTTGTCTTAAAGAATTAACAGTTGGGATAAAAAGCAGTATATATCAGTTATGTGACAGACAACTTATATTTGCAGAAGACCCTGGCGATAATGCTGATGTACGCATCGAAAAGCATTTGTCTTGAACAATAAACAGTTGTGATAAAAGGCAGTCAGTACTTCACACATACTTAATAATAGCACACGGTACCATACACAGATGGTGATATCACTATCTTATAAAAGGTACAATCTGCATTATTTTAAATTACATATGGTTAAAATGCTAAAATATGATCCAAGATATTTCAACCAATGCAGCCTACCAAAATGTGGAACCATATAAAAAAAAGTGGCTGTTACTGACGGTTGGTTTGGCATCCCATGCCCCCCAAAGATGGTGCATTTACACCAAAACATGTCACATATATATATATGGAGCATTCATATGTGAATAGTAGTGTGCATTTAGTTGGTGCAATAAATTGACTAAGTTGATCAGAATAATGCACAGAATGAACAACTTTAAAGTGATTTATTGATTGTGAAAGCACAACAGGATGACGTCCATCAAATTCAAAGTCAAAATAAAAGATTACTTTGTCAAATATAACTCAAGCAACAAACTGCTGCTGCATATAGTGGCACTACAATATATGACACTGCACCTACTTACTTCCAGAACTAGCTTTGTCAACAGCAGACTTGATCAACAGCATGTATTTGTAGTGCTTGTTTCTGCCATGAGGGTCCAGCAAAAGATGGATAATATGAAGAAATTACATTTCTATCTGTAATAAAGATGTATGAAGTTTATACGGGAACATAAATTTGCAGAGAACAAAACTAGAAAACAAAAGTACACATTTCCACTCTTCTTCAATCAGTAACTCCACAGAGCCAGTTTGCCTCTCATGGAACCTTAAGGTTCATTACCATGTTCACAACAGTCATCACTTGTTCCTATCCTGAGCCAGATGAATCCAGTCCATACACTATCACCATATTTCTTCCCGATCTGTTTTAATATCACTCTTCAAATGATGCCGAGGTCTTTCAAATGGCCCCTTCTTTACATAACATGTTTTCTGTACATTTCTCATGTATGAAACGCATGCTACATGCCCAACCCATATAACCCTCATCAATTCAATCATCTGAATAATACTGAGTTGCTAATATAAATATGATGCTCCTCATTTAACTTTACTGACGTTCACCATAGTGTGTATTTAATATCACAGACAGGAAAGTATTTTAGTGGGGTTGCGATTAGCTGTGAAAAGCTGATCGGTGTCTGCCACGCAAAATATGAAGGCTGGTAAGACATTCAGAGGAGCAAAATATGTTTAAGTTATGTGCTCTTCATATCAGAGTACAGTTTCCACTCGTTTCAATTTTCGAAATATCTGCAGTCTTTGATTTATAACACAGCTCCAAAGCGCACTTCAGTGACACTGGATACAGGAATTTGGTGTGTACGAATTTCGACACAAATAAATTAAAAATTCACATATTTGACAATTAACATTTACTGTTTGAAGTTTAAATGTGCAAAATCAAATTAAAAGACACAGTAGCTAAATTAAGACACTTTTTACATAATGTTTATTTTTTAAGCCATATAGTATTTCAACAAGGAACCTTTTATAATGCTGCACTCAAATAATAGGTATGTCTACAAGTGCGAGTTTTTATATCTGCACAATATTTTCGCCATAGAAAACTCCTTGCTTGCCGTACCTTACTTTTGAAAAGTAGACATGAAGTGCTAAATTTCCCTATAGCCTTTCCCAGACCTGGCTCTGACATGGAAACAAAACCAATATTTTAATTGTGCTATACGGGAAGGGGGCACATTTGAAATAGGTAATATCAATGAAAGCAGAATGCAATGGGAAAATTATTTTCTTTCATGTTGCGAAATATTTAATTTTAAACGTTGGCCATACTTCAGGAAGTGCGAAGATGGACGCTGTGGTTTGTGTTTGCGTGGATTTGTGTTGTTGTATGGTGGTATAATTTTTGTTGTGTTGGTACTCTGTTTGTGGGGTCGTATGTAAGGCATTGCTTTCAGGAAGTCATGCGGTCATGTACAGTATTCTTTTGTTGAAAAGATATAGTGAATATGGGGAAAGCAAAGAAGTTGAAATTAAGCAGACGTGGACCGAAAGTGTCGTTGGACAAACAGATTGAGGATGACCATTTCGCTAAACCGTCGTGTCGTGTTAAAGTTCGAGTGCGGAAGGATGAAGATGAAGAGGTATTTATGACGTTTTCACTGTGTAGTGAGAAGGCTGACTGCATAAATTTAAGTGAATCATTTATGAATATTCTGTATAAATGTAAATTATTTATTTATGTATGAGTATTGTGATGCATAGTGTCGAGTCCTTCGCGTTTAGTTAGTAGGTTTGTATATTTTGAATAAACTGTAAATGCTTTGACTTATGTTTCACTATAGGTTTATAGTATGAAAAGCATTAAAGGCATTACCGTCACCTCACATACTTGAAGTACCTTAAAATGTCGTACTTGGGCCGATGCTTTTTCGGATACACATTAACTATCTACCACCACCTGGCAGCTGACACTTCAAGTCTCTGATGATGATACCAGTAACGTACATGACCCTGAAGTAACTTTTTAAACATTGTATTAATGATGTCTTTGTCAAGGTGATAAGCAGCAGATTGATACTAACAAAAAGTGGAAAAAGCATATTGAATGTATTATCTACAGACGTAATGCAGCTTTCTTTGCTTTGAGGACAGTCATACCACTTATGACAACAGATATGTTAAAATTAGTTTACTTGACATATTTCCATTCCATTGTGCCATATGGAGTTATGTTTTGGGGAAATTCAAGGAACAGGAAAAAAAAATATTCTCCATTGAAAAGATAATTATTGGATTAATGACAGAAGTAAAAGAAAGAGTCTTATAGGGAATTACTTAAGAAATTAGTATATTTGCCCTTGCCAATGAAGACCTATTCTCATTACTCTCTGTCATGGTACACAACATGGATACATTTCAAACACAGAAATACACAGTGTAAATATGAGACTGTAATGTTACCTGCACTGGCAAAATGCCAACCTCACTAGTTACGAGAAAGTTGTGTGCTATATAGGAACAAGTTCCATCTGACGTAAAAATTTTGAACCATGAATTGAGCCGGCAATGGACAATTATTCCTTGGCTGACTCCTTCTTCTCTGTAAAAGTATTTATTTCAACTGTAAGCTAATAGTAAGTAGTGCACTATTATAAACTGCTTTTGGCATGAATACCGTGCTGTATTAAAAAAGATGTGTAGAAATGCAGCAGTGTACGGACCTTTAGTCTTACAGTATGCTTCATAAGAATACTTTTGTGGGAGACAGAGCTGTGGAAATATATGGGAAATGTGCTATCCATTTATCAGAATCAACTTACCACCCTTTCTGCAATGTTGTTCTTAAAAGTGCTTCTATATGTGCCATTGGCCTTCTTATCTGCTTGCCTCTGAAATGTATTGAAGTGTGGTTCCAGAGCCCAGAATACATGACATGTTTTGAATGTCAGAATGGCAAGGTGGTTTCTGAATTATAAATTTGGAAGGGTGTGGAATGAAGCAGTCACAGGCAAATTGAAGGTAGTAATTAAAAAAATTCAAGGAGAGTCTGAGTAAAACCATGGAAATAAGTTATGATAGATGACCTCCAGTCCAAAATTTGGCTCTAGGTTATCCACAGTACAAAGCACACATGTTAACCCCTCAGCTGTAATGTTTCGTAGTGTCAGTAAGTCCTCTGGCATTGGAATTAAATGCCTGATGTGACGTACAGGAGATGGAATTTAGTTGAGAGCTATATCAGAATGCCATTAAATGGCTGTGATGTATACCTGACATCCAGCATTTTGAGCATCACATTGCGTGACGGTTGTACCTGATGTTAGGTGCCAAGAGTTATGGCCCGTGAACCTATAATAATTGTGATGTGCTGGCACCTTGCACTGTACTTGTCTGTATTGGTAACATACATATATATGTATATATTTCAGTTTGTTGATGCACATTTGTCGAAGCGGATCTTACATGAAGCTCGCCGACAACAGCAAGAAATTGAGTCTGATGTGGGAAGCTCACCACATACATCGAAGATCCAAGTAACCAAGCTTGGAGGTGCATCTGATGATTCTAGTGATGAAGCAGAACTTCAGGATGACATGGATGGAAACTGCTATGAAAATATTGTAAGAATTGAGTATATGTTCAGTGATGAAAATACCATTTTTGTTTACTTGGTTGTTTCAGGTTGGATTCATAACAAAGAACTATGAGTCTGTCATCTTCAAGCTACTGTTTAAATTTTGATAAATATCTGGAGCCAATATTGATACCACTTGCAATTCATTCTGAAAATCAAAAGAATGCACGGAAAGGGCATAGAAATATCATTGAAATCTCTACCATCCTAAAAATTGAACTTTGCAAATACAAGAAACATGTGATGAGTAACATTCAAATCTTTTCATGCTTCTGACACATACTTCTGTTGCTGAATATCATTTCGAAGTATGAAGGGAGTTGCATATTATTGATGTTGGTTAGGTTAAATGTTCCCACATATCTCTTGCACAGAGAGAATATGTTCACATTTTAACTGCCAGTCTCCTGGATTGTTACATCATGTAGGATCATAAGTTTGTTCCAGTATTTTTGTGAAATGTGCTACATCCATCTTCATCCTCTAACTTTTGTACAAGATCTGTTGTTTGTATTAGTTGAATTAAGACTGAAGGCGAGGGCACCAAATGTGAAAATTATTACTGTTTTTGTTATTACAGGCAAAGCGTAGTTTGAGGAGAAGGGGGAGGTTTACAGCCAGCCAGAGGGTAAACCCAAAATTTGGGCTGTGACAGGGAAAACGGGGCACTCGTATATGGAGGATCATGTGTAAAAGGGTTCAGAAGCTATTACAATTAATGGATATTTGCAAGTTTTATTCAGTTCAGAAAGATTTCACGTTGACTCCTGTTTTATTTATTGTATAAAAAGCACTAGCTTTTGACTTGGCTTAGTTTTTTCATTTTGTTGCAATACGTTAGGCATAAATGTGTCTCTTGAATGTAAAATCCACACAGCACCATGTTAATATTATGTTTACAAGTAAAGATTTTCACACAATTTGTATTAGTGATCTTATACGTGGGTTGGAATTTTAATTTTGGCAACACTGCGCTAGATTGGATACAAGCGCTGCTGGAGTGAAGCGGCAATGCAGCAGGAAGGATGGGTCCTTCCCCTACCTACACACATAATGGGAGCGGTCCATCACGAAATGGGCATACGCAGTAGCCAGTTGATTGTCAGCGGGTGCAGAGACTCGGCGTAAAAGGATGTTTACTAAACTGGAGCAGCGTTCTTGGTTAAAAATTGAAGCAGGCAGGGGCAAAACAGCAAAAGAGTGTTACCGAGGACTGGTAGAGGTTTGCGGTATGGCAGCATTACCATATAGGACAGTTGCAAGGGGGGTCCAAGCCTTCTGCGCTGGACGGCAGAATATGACAGATCAGCCACGGTCCGGATGACCCAGCGCAACAGAAGCCCAGGTCAGTTCAGTGGCCACACTGTTGGAGACAGATAGACAGTGGACAATTCGGGAGTTGGCCTGTGAGACCGGATTGTCCCATATGACAGTCCTGCACATTCTCAAAGAACGCTTGCACATGCGCAAAATCGCATCTCGCTGGGTCCTGCACAGTTTGACTGAAATCCAGAAATGGCAGTGATACGAGTTGGCTTGGATGCATTTGGAACGTTACAAAAAGAAAGGGGATGCATTCTTGCATCGTATCATAGTGCTGGATGAGGTGTGGGCGCGAGCTTATGAGCTGGAAATGAAACGGCAGTGTAATGAGTGGCACCATTATGGGTCACCCTGCAAAACCAAAGTGCGGCAGAATCCCAGTAATGCTAAGGTTATGGTCATTTTCGCCTATGACAGTGCTGGCATCATCCTCACACATGCTGTGCCCCAGCATAGGACAGTCACAGGCCAGTATTACGCCTATTTTTTGAAGCACCATCTGCGCCGTGTGTTGCGGAAGAAGAGACCACATTTTCTGGGTGAAAACACACCAATCATTCTGCATGACAACGCTCGGCCGCATGTCGCTGACGTAGTGAACCAGCTACTGGCGAGATGGCAATGGGAGGTGCTGTACCATCCCCCATATTCACCAGACATCAGCCCCTGCGATTTTGATTTGATACCCAAAGTGAAGGAACCGCTACGCGGCAGGTGCTTCAAGACTATACCAGACATTATTGACACTGTAGGCCGCTCCGTCCAGACCATCAACAAAACAGGGGCCGCCAACGGCATCATGCGACTCCCTCATCGCTGGGAACGTGTTCTACATAACGTTGGGGAGTACATCGAGGGTCTGTGAAAATATGAACTCTGTAGGTGTGCTGTATCAAAAGTTACTGCAGCGTTGCCAAAATTAAAATTCCAACCCACGTAGATTATAGGAATTTGCATTAAATATGAAGTGAGTAGTATGGACTATGTTTATTTTTATTTGGTTTTTAGTTTTAAAATTTTATTGCATTACAACTTAATCATGAACATAATAATGCAGGAGTAATTGACTTTAAAAAACTGATACATGAGCGATGAAACATTACTTTACACTGTGTATCTGTCAGTCCCCAATTCAGGGCCAATAATATGCTGACTATCAATTTGGCAGCAATATCATGCCAAAAAGAAGAAATCAAGTGTAACTAGTGGTGATTTAATCCACGGTGTAATTATGTTATAAAATGAAGTAATAATCATTTACTTAACTTTTTGTTACAGGAAGTGGATGAGGATGATGAAAGGGCCTTGGAGATGTTCATGAATCGTAACCCAGCTCCACGTCGGACACTTGCTGATATTATCCTTGAAAAGATTACTGAAAAACAGACAGAACTTCAGACACAATTCTCAGATGCTGGGAGTAAGTGTCCTTCCACATTTAGTTTCCTTGACATACTGATAAATATTATTTTAACATAGTATTATAAAATAAGTTAACAGTGCAATAATAAGACTGTTATTGCATTGTTTTCTTGTATTCATTGTGCACTTATGTTTTATTTTTTTAATGTTATAAAATATGTACTGTGTAGGATAGTGATTTTGTGCATTCCTTGTGTGAACTGCGTAAAATTAATACAAGATGCCGGGGTCATATGTTTTCTTCTCTGAAGTGAGTGAGTGAATTTCTCTGAAATTTGGTGTTGGGAGGGCCTGCACGAAAAGTTGTTGGATGGATATCATTCTGATATCAGGCCAGTGTCACACATACTTTGTGTCAAACTCATATGAAATTTCACAGTTTTTTCAAAGTAATTCATCATAGAAAGGAAACTGGTTCAGTAACTTTCTTGAAACAGTTTCAATGTGTTGAATATGTAATAAAATGTTAGGTCACTTATATTCTGAGTCTTCAGACAAATGTTGACAACACTGTCTTATTAAGTGTGCTTAATTTGTATTCTGTAATGTAGATTTAATTGTGCTGTTATGTTCAGAATTATATCAAGCTGTATTAGTATATGAACTCTGAAGTACAAACACAAATGCTAGCGGGTTAATGTAGTAGTAATGTTCTGAACTTGAGTTTGGGAAGTACCTCGATGGAATCTCGGCTGAGTAACTGGTTATTCTTACAGAGGTTTTGTAGTTTTCCTTTACTGTCTCTACATGAACACTGGGATGGAACCACTTTCCAAGTTCCAACATAATCTCCTTTGTTATTCTTAGGCTGTTGAGTTGGTGAGTGTAAATAATTATGGATCAATCAGCTATGAAAGTTGCACGTAGTGTTATCTTGTTACTTGACGCAATACCTGTGTTGAAGCATGTGTTACAGAATCGGTTCACTGAATTTTGAATATTCTTTAAATAATACAGTGTATTTCATTCATGAGGGGCATGTGGTGGTGCAGTTGGTTAAGGCACTGCGCTACAAGCCAGCAGGTCGCGCGTTTGATTCTCGATGGTGTCACTGGAAATTTTCATTGACATAATCCTTCCGGCCGCACTAGGGCCCTGGGGTTGACTCAGCCTCTAACAGAAATGAGTATCAGGAATATTTCCTGGGGAGGTAAAGGCGGCCGGTGCGTACGGCTGACAACCCTACTACCTTCATGTGCCGGTTGTCTTGAAATCTGGGAGTCTCAACCTCCTGGAACCCTAAGGGCCTGTCCAGGCCTGTAATGGGATAGCTTTACCTTTACTTTTTTATTCCGTTCATGATGTTTTATTAAAGGTTTGCAGATTCAGGATCTAGATCCAAGGGTTAGACAGATGTATGAAGGAGTTCGGGATGTCCTATCAAAATACCGAAGTGGGAAGCTTCCAAAGGCCTTTAAAATCATCCCAAACCTTCGTAACTGGGAACAGGTTCTGTATGTTACAGGTATGGAATATTTGCATTTTAGTGAAGTCTGACAGAACACTGGTGTCTCTAGTATTATAGGAGTGTATTAGTTGTTACATGTAATTCAAGATCCAACGTCCTGGAGTGCAGCTGCCATGTACCAGGCAACTCGGATATTCACATCAAATCTGAAGGAGAAAATGGCTCAACGATTCTTCAACCTAGTTCTTCTTCCACGAGTAAGAGATGACATTGCTGAGTACAAACGACTCAACTTCCATTTATATCAGGCACTAAGGAAGGCTCTCTTCAAACCTGGAGCATTTATGAAAGGTTTCCTCCTACCATTATGTGAGGTAAATTGACATCATCCTACACTTTCTGAGATACTAGGAACCAAAAAGATACTGCAAATACAGTCAGGTCAAAGTTTTATTTCTTCCAGGAGTTTGTTGTCTTGCAGATTGGAGTACAATGGAAAGCAATGCATTTACCAGAAACAATGATCTGGGGTACTGCAGTCAGCAAAGGGACTGCCTGAATATTGGTAAACCATAGTTTTGTGCCTAGCAGGGATGTGGATTTTTCTCTTTGCTACCATATCTAAACTGTCAAGATTGGCTTTGGACCACACCCATCCTCCTAATCAATGGGTACTAGGGGCTCTTTTCCGAGGTAAAAGTAGCTGAAGTGTGAAGTTGTCCACTGATCCCCCCCCAGGTTCCAAGGTTAAGAATGAGTAGAGCTCTAGTTCTACTTTCCCATGTGTCTTCGTGGCATGTACTGGGATGAGTCTACCTTTACCATATCCAGACTGCTTCTGAGGCTCCCAATCATGAATTCAGTGGGAGCCACAGGTATAGGAGCTGAATCACGAAGTTGACCACTTACCCTAACCAGTACTGACATGCACATAGTGGGCAGTTCCTCCCATATGTGTTTGTTGATGTTTTGCTAGCTGCTGGCAGTACTTTATCTTTGCACAGGCATCTCGTGGTAGGAGGTACTAAACATTAGGGTATGGGTAATATTCAGCTACATGTTTGTTATAAGAAGTTTTACTGCATTGCTGATGTATCCATTTGTCAGCAATTGCTGCTTCTTTTTAGTCCAGAAGTACCTGTTGTAATTTTGTTGTTTGATAGACCTGTTTAGTCATTCATGTATGTGTATTCAGGAGACAAAAATGCCATGTGCTCTGGTGTGTCCAGTTAGCAGTTGTAAATGGAAGACACTTTTTCACAGAGTGGAACATGCACACTACGGGAAGCCACCATCATTGGGTCTGTTATTGCTCGGAATTCCATTCCAATACTGCATTCATCAGCAGCCATATTGAAAATTGCTGAGATGGACTATACAGGTGCTAACTCCATATTTTTGCGCATCTTCTTTGACAAGAAGTATGCTCTGCCGTATAGGGTTGTGGATGCTGCTGTTTTTCATTTCCTCAGGTATGTTAATACAATGTAAAACCCGTGGTATTCTGAGAATAGGAAACAATAATGGGAAGGTGCCTTAAAATGATGCACATTTTCCGTGTATGCTTTGTGACAGATATGAACAAGTTTTTTATTTCATAAACCATTTTGCATAAAGCTATGCAAAGATTGTATATACAGAGTCAGTGTGGACTTCAAAATTTCTGACAACTTTTAGTATAGTTTCTGATAGCAAAACCAATTTAATGAGTTTTTTGGAGATGAAATGTGCAGACACTGCAACAATATATCAAATTATTTACAAAAATTGTAACAAAATTTGATCCAAGTAAGATTCATTAGATGTGTGTGTCTGCAAAAGCCAAACGCAACATACGATGCTTTGAAGCTGTGCTGGCCTGGGCTAACAGCATTGGGAGTTTCGTATGGTGGTCACATGGGTTATGCCATGCAGTCTAGGAAGTGAGTAATGAGCCAAGGGGAGTGCAGTAGTCTGCGTTTAATACATGGAATGGTGAGATGATACAATGGAACATCCTGGTGAATGAGTAGTTTTATTTCTCACCACATAGCCTCGGTCAGGGTATATGAACACCTCAGAGGAACATGTTCCTCTGTGTTGAAATATGTTATGCTGAGATGTTGGTACCCAGCTGTCACAACACAAGGTGTTAGGATCCAGAAGAACACAGGATAAATCTTCATTGCCCTAGGAACCTGGAATCTCCTAAAGGCATGACACTTGGGAAAGATAGGGGACATGCAGCCACGACTCACATAAATGTGAAAACTAAGGTACGAATTTCAGTCATAAGGATGTTTGAAGATAAAATACTAGAGCTGTAACATATAGTCAAATTTTCATAACTTAAGATGCTACTCTTTAAAGAATTAGCAATTTTTGGGGCTTGCCCAGTCTTGGGAATTACCTTGTATGGTTCCTTGGCCATGTTCTATTGCATTGGGAACCTGCCCATAGCAAAATTCTGAATCTGATATGTGAGGTTTGTCTGTGCTTGTGATGATAGAAG
This sequence comes from Coptotermes formosanus, assembly GCA_013340265.1. NCBI lineage: Eukaryota > Metazoa > Arthropoda > Insecta > Blattodea > Rhinotermitidae > Coptotermes > Coptotermes formosanus. The sequence continues at coordinate 3,716,955 of BLKM01012995.1, read as the reverse complement.
TTTCACACTAAAATCCATTTTTAGGTAGGGTTGAAATCTGACTCTAGTATTAACCCAGCATAAGATCTGGGTACTGGTATAGTAGTACTACAGAAATAAAAATATTTTGATTCCATACCATAGTCATGTGACTGACAGCTGAGAGGGTGATATGTGTTGGATATAGCAGAAGGTCCATCTTACAACCTGTGCCAAATAAATCTACCACAATACACAACATAAGAATTTAACATTTGTCCATCACACCTGTCACCATCGTAGTTAAATAATAGTCTTCACAGTGGTGTGATTAACATTATTTGGCAATGCAAATGCAAGGAACGGCCTTCACCTTCTGCCGTGCCAATGTGTGTAATGCTGCTATGGAGGACTGCATTGTGCCATTCACCACTGACAGTGCACTCTTCCCAACTCCAGAATGGAACTTTGAGCATGTTGATTTCTGCATATAATATGTTTAAATGATGTCACTAATATGAAGACTAGAAACAGACTGTGTGGCAAACATGGTGGCTTTATGTCTCCCTGTTCACCAAGACCAAATTCCTTGCTTGAATACATACTGTTAATATGAGCATTGATTTGTGGCAATATTGTGCATGTTGTTTCGTTTTTACAATTGCTAGTAGCTTTTTTCTCTTCCTTGCCCCACTTCTTCGCACGTGCATATCACAGCATCATCATCTTACTCAGACAGTACCATTGTTTGGTTTGGTGTAAAAGTTCTTAATGTTACTGTCAAGGTCTTACCCAAAGCAACACATGATTTCCTGCAGTGATGTGGCTGTTAATGAACTATGTGAAAAAGAAATATCCATGTTGGTGATAAATGTGCCTTCCTGCTCCCATTGTTATATTTATGGTTGTTACACTTTGTATTCCACATACCTCTAGAACTGTTGCCTGTCTTGATGGACTTAATAACTTTTGGGCTTGTTCAACAGTTCTAGAACTGTACTGTAGGATCTACAGTAATGAGCGAGCAAGAATAAACAAGTTGTTGCTGTACTCAGTTCATTCTGCAAGTATAGTGCAACCTGTATACTGCCCCCCCCTTCCCCCCCACTAGTTTTGCATCATGTTTTTTGATTTCCACAGACCACTTAAATGAAGCTCAGGGACCTGACTTGGGAATCTCAGGTCTTTGTAACTTGTAGTTTCTTTCTGTAATACATTTAGTTCTGATGGAGGAACTACATGAATAAAGCTTTTAATTTGTAGGTATTTTCCTTGTTTGTGTCATCAGGTTTCAGCATGACAATCGTGAATTGCCAGTTCTCTGGCATCAGAGTTTACTGACATTTGTGCAACGCTACAAAGGTGATGTTAGTACAGAACAACGAGAAGCCTTGTTGGAACTTTTGAAGCATCAGTCACATCCTGTTATTACTTCAGAAATTAGAAGAGAACTCCAACATGCAAAATGCAGAGATGTGGAAGATGCAGAACCTATGGGCCATTGAGGAGTGATAGCGGGGGTCACTGCTGCCATACATGAAGAGCGATTTTACAGCCTTTTGGGTTACTTAGTGGATCAGCTGCTTCAGAACACTATTAATTTTCAAACTGTCAACATTTGAGCTTTGATGATTCCTTAGTATGTTGCAAATAGTACTGTAAAGGTAAAATATTTATGTGTAATCATGAGTTCTCTAGTATTGATTTTGAGCTTTCACCATGAAATAAGTATTATTTCTTGGTTTGTGGGGTTTTACATGATGTGAGAAGCAAATTTATGGACAACTTTTCAGAACTCCCCGTGGGTTCCATCTTCATTGTTCTTGTTCATTTGACCAGTGAAGATGGGACCCACAGGGAGTTCTGAAATATCGTCAGTGAATTCACTTTGCACATCATGTAAAAACCCAGAAACCAGGAAACAGTACGAGTTCTTTAGTTCACTTAATCTCCTTTTATGGATAAATGACTGCTCAAGATGTGAAAAACAAAATGAATATTTGCGTCATGTCCCTTGAGCACTGATGTTTTGTGAATACCCATCTGCATGTGTTGGCTCCTATTTAGTTTAGCATTCAGAACAGTGTCACAGTGCAGTTGATCATGAATTGTATCAAAGCTGTACCCTGTGTATCAGCAGATGAAGTTCTGCACATAAAGAATTGTTGAACTGAGTTGATAAGCATCCTGTAGCATTAGATATTCAATTCTTCAATTAGGAAGTTATGGATTTCTGAATGTATATGATCTGCCATTTATGTCACCTTTTGTATTTTCTTTTCTTTTCCATGGTCTGACTTAAAATCCTGAATGATCCTGTGAGAGCTGTTTAGGGCACTCCAATCACTCGAGAGTTAAATTGTAGAATGTTTTACTCAGTAGACGCTCTTTTATGTAATAATCCAGTTACCATTACATGCTTTCCACCAAGAAAGTGGGCATAAAATGAGTATTGATGCCAGAACATCTTCAGAAGTCTGAATTTTTACTGTGGATTTCTACAGAACAAAAAATGAGCTAGCCCCAGAATTGGCCATTTTACTGATTCCTAGTTATGAATCACTTATTACACATGTTAGTTCAGATTGGCTGATTAATTGCTGGGTGTACTGTATACTTACCACACTGGGTATTTGACATCCTCGTTCAGGCATCATGTCACATAATCATGTTCCTAAATGGTTCATGCTTTATAGCATAACCACCATAACTCATTTCTCTACTATAGGTAACTGAAATTATTACTGTCATATACAGTTGTAAGTACAAAGTTATAATATTTACTAAATTTCATTGTTTTTGTTTGATGTTGGATATAAACAAAACAACGAGCAGGTGATGCTCTTCTGCAGTAACTGGCTGATTGGTGTACACTAGAAAACTGTATCGTGCTGTGTCCAATTGGTTCTAAACTGTTAGGCAAATTTGTTGTTGGAGTCAGTGATTGAGAGAAGAGTTGTGTCCTGTTTAAGAGGTCTCATCACCAATACAGATCATTAATTGGTCAGTGATGGTAGCATTGAGAATTTCGAGCTCTCATGTCTTTATTTATTAGGCACATTCACAAAACTGTGAAAAGTAACTATTAGCTTTGTCATGTCTGTCTGTTCATCTGTCTGTCCGCATGCAACAACTCAGCTCCCACTGGACCAATTTTCACAGATTTGGTATTTGGGAATTTTTGGAAAATCTGTCAAGAAGATTCAAGTTTCATTAAAATCTGACAAGAATGGGTACTTTATATGAACACCTATGTACATTTATTATAACTTCTTGCTGATTTCTTAGAATGAGAAGTGTTTCAGGCAAAGGTTGTAGAGAATATAAAAACACATTTTATGTTCAATGGCTTTTTTATGAAAATTGTGCCATTTATGAGAATGTGGAAAAACTGGTAGAGCCAGACAGACCACAGATGACAATATCATACGGTGCAGAAAAGATTCAAGAATACAGACCAGACACACACTCTTAATATTTAATACTTACTGCTTTTCCACGGCAACAGTGGTTACACTTTTTCTCTACCGTGTCTGATAATGCCATGACACACTACATGCATTTTCAAGGTTTTGATATGTCTCTTCACATAACCCTGCACTTGAGTGCGTATGAATTCAGTGGGATTCAGGTTGGATAGTATGGTGATAGTCTGTCAAGTATACAATATTTTTCAGTGTTTGAGGCAAGATTGTCAAAAACTGTGTTTGTCTCTGTTACTAGCCTCATGAATTTATGTCAGTCAGTAGAGTCTTTCTTGCACTGATGCTACATGTGGCTTTCTCCATAATAGTTGTACTCCTCGGTTCCAAATGTGATAGAGGTTTTACAAAATTCCTGGAAAACTTCACTCCCTTTTTTCATTCAAATACAGTGAAACTCTGTTAAGAAAATTTTGAAAACTCAACGAAAATCCTACTTCTTAAGTGGGGAATTTCTTAAAAGGGTAATTTTAATGAAATGGGAGACTTTTGATGCTTTTTTATCCTGACTTCTTAGGCAGGAAATTTTCTTAACTGGGTTTTTCTTAAGCGAGTTTCACTGTATTAGCATGTCCCCACCAAGAAAACACTGTCACTTCCAGCATTTTTCTTCTGCAGTGGGATTCATTGTGTGGAGAGGTCAGAAACGTGGAGCTATGTTACCTTTGTTGATTGTTACATTAATTTTGCTTGTTCTGAAGAACTGAAACTCAAGTTTCTAACAAAAGTTAGAATAGTATCGCAATTTTCAAATTTGAAATCGATGAAGAACTTAATGTTCGTCACTCATTTTCTGGGAGGCAAGAACAACCTCAACAATGGGGAGGAGGATGAGGTGGTACAGCACGTAACAGCATGGAGGAGGTTGCATATTAAAATCTGTTTGGGCAACCTGAACGAGAAGGTCCACTACTAAATTGTAGGTGTAGATGGGAGAATGCTATTAAAATGTATTAATGAAAAAGCTTGTGTGTGGACTGGATTCATCTGCCTTAGGATTAGGAACCATGGTGGGTTGTGGACACAGTAATGAACTTTCAAGCTCCACAAATGTGAGGAAATTTCTGGATCAGCTGAATGACTAGCTTCTGAAGGACTCTGTTGCATGATCAAAACTGTCCCTGTCCACACCGTGAAGACATACGGGGAGCACATGTATGACTCCACTCATTCTTAACCTTGGCACTAGATGGAGGTGAGTGGTCAGAGTCACACCTCAGCCACATTATCCCACGGGAAAGAGCACTGGTCCCTATTGAAAGGAGGGTGGGTACGCCCCAGAACTGGTTTGGACATTTGGAAAAGAAAAAAATCTTCTGTCCCTGCCAGGGTTAAAGCCCCGGATTGTCTGTACTGTAACCTGTGTGTACTCAAAACAGTATGCTGTATTTCACACAGGGAAGTGAAACCTGCAACAGAACCATAAATTTTCATGGTAAGACCTGTTTTTTTTAACCTGTACAGCCGGGTCAAATTAAACTAAAGAGCCATGACGTACTTACAAGTAATTTCCAAAATATGTTCTGAAAAAAATAACAAATTGGAAGCAGTGTTTGTATAATACACTTTTTTAAATTTATTTTCCAGTTAATCAAAGCAATTTCTGCTCAAACTATACCACTTAGAAATGCTCTGCTGAACAAGAGCTCTTATTTACTAAAATGTAAGAGAACTGTACATAGTTCTACTGCATAGAAAATCATTAATAATTTAAACAAGTCCTTTATTTTCATAAAGTTGTGAAATACAAGAAAACTTCCTTCACTGGGGAAACCTTACAAAAATTAATTACAACACCTCATGTCACAGTTCATTTGAAACAATAATTGATTTGAATCCTCAAACTTATTAACATTTAACAGTAAATATTCCAACATTAAGAACTATTTAAACTCACATGTAGTGTGGTCTCAGTCTGCATAATTTACATAATGTGAGGAAAGTAATTTCATATTTTGTGATACACTCTGTATTCACATGTTCAGTCACAGTTTTTGTTATGTAAAAGACCAGTACTATTATGACTATGCTTCTATGGCTAACTGCAGTGAGTTATTGATTCCTTGACAGTGACTGCTGAAAACAGTCTTTGTATATCCAGAACAGGGAAATATTGCAAGATCATCGCTTTCTTCTGCCCATTTAAGAAATGATATATATACTGTATATCTCCTTTAGTGCTGTATTACACCAGTACCCAGTGTATATGTTCATTTGCTAAATACGTAAATCACAAATGGCATAAAATTTGACACCAATAGATACAGATATGTGCTGTATCCAAAATCAAGCTACATATGTGGTAAATAAAGGATTCATCTTGGAAAATGGTATCTCCAACCCTCACAACAACCCTGCAAAACAAGTCTAAAGGTGGGCTTAACATCACTATGAAGACCTAGCAAGCCACAAAACAGTCTTGAAGAAGACATAAGCAAGGCCAATGGCATAAATTATCTTCTCCCGCTGCTGCCTTTGTAAGTTGTCTAATTCAATAGCCATGACTCGTCTATTCAGTTTGGCCATCTGCCGACGTAAATGAACAAGTTCTTCATTTGGAGTTAATCCATCACCTGTGCCAATTGGAGGAGCTGACTCCCTGTTGACAAAGTCATTACATCTTATGACATTTTAATGCAGACCTGGGGGCTCTGATTCTGAAATGTAGTCGCCAGCTACTTAAGAAAGTCATATATACAACCACTGATAGAACCTCTTCCATAATTTGACATTACATGTTGAACTTCTAATATATGCCTGAGCCATACATATTAACTGTCATTTCCAAAACCTGATTTCAGAACATTAAGGCTGCCAATTCCTGCACATACGACAGGTGTTTGAAAAGGAAGGAAACTGGCAATGCTGCTAAATGTGATGAGCCGATGCTAGCAACAGCACTGTTCTAGGCATTAAGCATCAGTTTGTACAAGATATTTGATGAGACCTGTTTTTCTGTGGCAGCTGACAATATTTCATACGTTTTATGGTAGAGGTGTCTAGCAGAGTTTGCATGAAGCTTTGGTCAGAAAAGTGGTAAGATGTTACACACATTACAGGAAGACTACAGACCAGCAGTAATGAGCAGACCTAGTTTGCAGGTGACAGAATCATTTTGAGGAAGGGAACAAAAAGGTTGCTGATAGCAGCCCAAAGGGGGAGATGCAAATGCTGCTGTCAAAGGCATTAATATTGAGACAGTTAATGAACTGCTGATGCAGGACAGAAGATTAACATTATGGGAATGGTCTGCCAGTTAAATGTGTTAGAAAGAGTTCAATACATTGTTATCAGTGAAATCTGGCATGTTCAAAGTAGCACAACGTGGGTTTCATGTGATCTCAGCAAAGACCAGAAGCAAATGCACACACAAGTCTGCCAGCAAAATGTGACTTTTCATTTGAAACTCTAATTTCTTATCCATAATCACCTGTGATGAGTCTTGGATGTGTGATTATGACTGAGAATGAAAACAGCAGTCAAGTGTCTGGAAACTCAGTGGTTTGTCTCCACCACAGAAATTTTGCATAGTACCTATGTTTGGAAAAGTGTTGCTGATATTCTTTCTTGACTCCAAAGGCATTATGTTCAGCATTGGTTACTGCAGAATCAAGCTGTGCATGGTTAATACTATGCAGAAACAGTAAAAACTACTTTTTGGAATGCAATTTGACCAGAACTGCTTCTTTTTTTTTTTACAAAACACTGGCTTTTGCTTCAAAACACTGAATGGCCACGGACTACTCAGCCAATTGAGGCATCAGAATTGGATCCTAGAATTGCTGACATGTCTGATGACCAATCAGTACTTTCTCCTTCACTCTCCTGTACTGAGCTCGCATAGTATGATGTCTGTGGTAACGAGAGGAAAAGGTTTTGATCTGTAGTGAAATGAGTATCTGCCATTTTTCCAATCACCTTTGTGCAGGCGTGTTTTCTTAGCAAGTTTGACTGGTGAGTGTGACATGCAGTGTTAGGGACTTTTAGATCAGGTTTCCATTTAGCTTTAAGGCATATTCTTCTGTGCTAATTTATTTGAATTGTTGGTTACTGCTATCCCATCCACATTTGTCTCAGGGAGACAGCTGTCAAGACTGAGAGGCAGAGTAGTTTTTTCTGGAAGGCACACATTTGAAGTCATGAGTTTATTCTATTTTTGTTTGGTAACATTTCTGGCTAACTTGTAGCCTTGCATTAGAATAGAGTTGATTCACTCATGTAGCCAAAAGGGCCAACTGATGTGTTTATTTAGTTTGTACACAGTGTAACTCAAAAAGAAATACTACAGATTACACACATTTGTTTGTAATTTGCTCCTGTAAATCCAACCTCAGTGTCCTTGTCATGGGGGGTGGGCAACAGAAGTAGGGAATTGCTTATCAGGGTGATGTACGGTGGGGATTTATCCTTTGGGCCGCTGTGGTAGCCCAGAAGGCCAAGTGAGAATCCTGAAAATGACTGACGAGGCTCTGGTAAGGGTAGGAGGGGTTCATTAGGTGTGGTGAAGCCAACCCCTCTAGGGGAGTAAACCCTATACAAATCTGGGATACAGTGGGCCAATCCCCACTCATATCCGAAATTTTAGTTGAATACGAGGCGTGTTCAAAAAAAGACCGAACTTTTTAAATAGTGCGCCAACCAGCACAAAGGGCGCGCTGCGGCTACTGAGCCCACCTAGCGGCAGGTTTTGACAACAAACTGCCATTTGCCCCATTTCGCTATGAGCATTAGTCATTGAGCTACATCCGCTGAACTGAGCATGTGCACAAGCTGTTCGTTGGATTAGTGACAAAGTGACAATGAAAGAGCTTGAAGAACAACATGTGTGTGTGAAATTTTGCTGCACACTTGGTAAAAATTTTACAGAGACATTTCAAATGCCTAACCAAGCATACAGGGAGGACTGTATGAGCCGAACGCACTGCTATGAGTGGTTTAAGCGTTTTAAAGAGGGCAGAATGTCTGTCGTTGAAGATCCCAGGCCTGGACGACCTTCCACATCAACAGACGACAGCAATGTCGAGAGAGTTCATGCTGTGATTCGTGGAAATCGTCGTTTAACTGTCCGAGAAGTTGCTGACGAAGTGGGCATCAGCATAGGATCTTGCCATCAAATTTTGACTGGAAAATTTCAGATGCGTCGTGTCAGTGCAAAATTCGTGCTGCATTTTTTGACTGACGATCAGAAAGAGAACTGTGTTGATACCAGTCAGGAACTGGCTGCCAATGCAAATACAAGTAGTAATGAAAACTTCCTTAAGAACATCATAACAAGAGATGAGACGTGGGTTTATGGCTATGATGTTGAAACCAAGATGCAATCGTCGCAGCGGATGGGGAAAGAGTCTCCTCGACCAAAAAGCACGCATGAGTCGGTCAAAGATCAAGGTGATGTTGGCTGTGTTTTTTGATTGCAAAGGCATTGTCCATCATGAATTTGTACCACATGGTCAGATGGTAAACAAACAGTTGTACCAGGACCTTTTAGCGCGTTTCAGGGATCCTGTGCACAGGAAGAGGCCTGAATTGTGGGAAAACCAAACTTGGATGTTGCACCACAACAATGCACCGGCTCACGCGTCGCTCCTCATCTGCAATTATCTGGCAAAACATCAGATATCCGTTGTGCCCCATTCACCCTATTCTCCGGACTTAGCCCCAGCAGACTTTTTCCTGTTTCCCAAACTTAAAACCTCTTTGAAAGGACGTCCTTTCCAAATCATAGAGGAGATTCAGGAAAATGCGACAAGAGAACTGCGCGCTATCATAGAAAGTGCATTCCAGGAAGCATTCCAACAATGGAAGAAACGTTGGGAACGGCGTATCGCCAGTAGAGGGGACTATTTTAATGGAGACAGTGCTTAAAATGTTGTAAAATGAGCAATAAAGTCTTTATAGCAAAAGTTCGGTCTTTTTTTGAACACGCCTTGTACAAGCAAACACCCTCTGCACCTACCAGTAGAAGAGGTTTGACTAAGTAGAGTGTTTGTAATTTGTTACAATGTATTTGTTGTTTCAACTTTTATTGGTTTTCTTTCTGCAACACTGTCTTCAAGATCAGGCATGATGTGGCTGTCACCAAGGATCCGAATGACACACATGAAGTTGGGAACTCCCACTGCACAGAGGTTGACATCAGCATTCACAGACATCAGCAGAACACCTATCCCACAATCCAGACCTTACCCTCTGTGATGTCTGGGTATTTCCAAGTCTGAGACATGAGCTACAAGGGTAGAAATTTGGCTCCAGGTCAGAGATGGTGCAAACCACTACCAACGATCTACGCAATATGTCACAAAACTGCCTCCTGCATATGTGTGAGAATTTTGTGGAACACTGCAAAAAATGTGTAGCTTTAGAAGGGCAGCTATTCAAAAAGAAAGTATGCCAAAGCCTCAGAATGCCTCAGATTCAGAACAGTGTGAGTAGTCTCACTACTTCTCAAACACCCCTCATACTTCAACACACAAACATGTAGCCCTGGAATTTTGTAAATTATGTGCGTAAAATGTTACTGTGACTTTAACATATGGCCATTTGACTTCTTTCTGAACACTTACCTTACAATTACTTGTTCAGGGTGAAAGTGAGACTGGGTTTTAATTACAGGTGTTGTCAACTGTTCTTCTGGAGGTTCTGCATGACTGGGGAAGTCATCAGCTGATGGGAAGTGATGTTCATCAAGTGTAATAACACGAGGTGGAGTCTGTATAAAGAAGGTAAAAATAAATATCAAGGGCAGCTCTTTGTTACATCTCTACACAATTATGCAGAGAAAAACACTAGACAAGTGATACTATCTCATAATTTTGACCATTAGCATTTTCACCATTGAGTTATGTGATATTAATTTTATCCACTCACTAAATAATGTACTTAGCTAGTGAATATTTGCTTTCCACTTTTGTCTAAAATGTGTCTATATGCAGAACTACTGAACTAGGCAGGAAACAACATAGTGACCATATAAACCAGCAATTCAGTGTCAGTTTTGTTGAGTTATGTAAACATAAACCAATCTAACCTCTGTAACCTTCCTGTTGGTGAAGTCTGGTTTCAGTTAACACACTAACCCTAATACAAACCATTCCATCTCACTCACAAAGACATACTGTATTGTTACCAGCCATTTAGGTTCAAACCCTGGACAGAGCCGGTGATTCAGGTTCAACCCCTGGACAGGCCTGACTAAGATAAATTCCTTTTTTTTGTTAACTAATTAGAAAGATTTGTTTCGGTACATGGGGGTCACTAGGGAAGACTGTGTGAGGGAGCGAGTGCGGCTAACGCACTGAAACAAAAATGGGCCCAGCAAAACATCCATCTGCTGTCATGCTGGACGGAGTTTTGCAGCTCGGCGTTTCTAGTGAAACCCGAAACTTTTGGAAGACATAATTCCTCGAGTGGCAGTGCCAGCAGGCGACACCCCAAAAGGTTCGTTGACCATGTGCTTGGGGTCTGCTGGTTTAATTTAGAGCAACCAATGGAATTTAGCTATTCAAAAAGATTGAATTCGGCTTATGGGATCCTTCTAAATTTGAGTTTTGACCAATGGGATCTTTTAGTAGACAGTATGAAAACCTGACTTTGAAAATTGCTACTGGCGTTAAGGGGAGTCTGTTTTTGAATGCGGGGAAGAACGGTTCGCGAGTTGGTATACGACTGTGATGGACAATTGATCGAAAGAGAGGTGCAAATTCAAGATTGGACTGGAATATTTATTCCACATGTTGCGATCTGTTCTGGGACTAAAATCATCTTAGTGTAGCACTACCATTGTAACGAGTTTCAATAAACATTAATAAAAAGAAACAGACATTAAAAATTTTTGGGTGTTGAGTGTTAATTGGTGTAATTGGATAGCGTTGGTCAAAAAGACCTCCCGTGTACGTTACCTTGGGATAAGATATGATCACTGCTAGCGAACTGAGTGCATACCAATCACAGTGGTGAGTGATAATAGTAAACAGTCGTGGGTTCAAGCCCCACGTTGGGCACCATTTACTCGCATTTAGCCGCACTCGGTCCCTCATGCAGTCTTCCCTAGTGACCCCCATTTACCAACACAAGCCTTTCCAATTGGGGGGGGGGACTTAGTCAGGCCTGTCCAGGGGTTGAACCTGAATCGCCGGCTTTGAACCTAAATGGTCGGTAACAGTATCTTTGGATATGTCATGAATTAATAAGCCATAGGACATGAAGCTTTAATGCCGATAAAGTGATAAGTTGCCTTAGGCAGATAAGCCGTGCCAGTTGGGACTATTGACCTTGAAATGATGAAGCCGGTCACTTTGTAAGATTTTACCAATGAATAACCTATGAGAAATTTGGTAAGGAACTTACCTGAACTCGAATCATGCCAGGATCAGGTGCCATTACAGCATTCTCTAATATTAGCTCTCTTGGTGGGGCTTTTGTTCCTATATGTTGTTCTTGTCCTAAGATCATGAACAGTACACAGTATTTAGAAATATCTGCAGTGTCTCATTATTTAAATATGTGTCTGAATCTGTTGTTAAATTATTGTTTATGATATGCTATCCTTCCATGGAAATAGAAGAGGACGACAACAGACAAGATAGACAGACAAAGTATGGAAAACACTGACGTTGAACTGGCATGACATCATAAATGCCATGTAAACAGAAGGCAATGGAGGGACCTGATCTACAAGGGTGTGGAAAACAGGAAGCAACACAACGAGGATGACTAAGGGGGTAGCAACACACTGTCCCTCTTGCTAAGAATATCCAATAGGATTACCAGGGGTCGCTTGCGACCTACACGAACTACTACTACTACTACTACTACTACTACTACTACTACTACTACTACNCTACACGAACTACTACTACTACTACTACTACTACTACTACTACTACTACTACTACTACTACTACTACTACTACTACTACTACTACTACTACTACTACTATCCTTCCACACACAATTTTATTCTGGCCCATTTCTCCTGAGATGATATGCTGGGGGGATAACTCATCACTAGAAGCAACCTGTTTAACTGTATGTAATTTAGGTATGCAGTGAACAGTGTTCATTGTATCTCACTGAAGAAAATGGGAACCCCATCCATTTGCAATGAAAAGCTGTTCTCAAAACTGCAGACAGTATAAACGGGTTGCAGTGATGTTTTATGAACACAGTAGGACATAGTAGCAGCCTCAGCATTCTAATGGGGAATGTCATCCTGTCTCATAAGACTGAGGCTTTCACAGTGAATCACCTCACTGGTATCATACCAGGATTTGAACCACATCAAAGTTAGGCTAAAAATCAAAATTCATAAGACCTGCTGTCTCCAAATTGTGAGTTTTAATTCAACTTTTATGTGGCCATAGTACTAATAATTTGTTTCATCATGACTTTACACACAAGAAAAGTCCATTCTCAACTTGATCCAAAACAAATTCTCTGTGTTCTCAATATAACATGAACACTTAATACAGCAGAATTCCTTTAATCCATCATTCTGATAACTTGGCACTTCAGGAGAGTAGTCACAAGACAGCAATCTGCTTTCTGTAACTTTCAGTGCAGCATGTACTGATTCGGCGACAATATCTTGGGTTATCTGGACATTTTGAGCCCATCGAGCAACTACAGTGGCTCCAGAAGATCAAAAGTTGAGGCAACAAGTTACTACTAGCAAGAGGAGACATAATTTTAACAATTCCTCAGAAACTTGAAATAATAAGGGGGCATGAAAGTAGTGAAAGCCAAAGAGGTTACGGCTTCCTACAATACTAAATTGTCACCTATCTGTAATATAAACAAACAGATGGACCAGTTATGGTTGTTTATGGCACCAAGTGAAAGTGTAATGGACCTTTTCAAGCAACAGACATTGAAAGAGCCTAAATTAGCACAATTGGACATGATGTTGTATAAGTTGTTCACAGCAATGTGTTGCAAAGGAAAACCTGCAATGAAGCCTACAACTAAAAAAGCCATGTCTTCTTATGGTGAAATGAAAATAACTGACAAGTGCACATTCTGTGAGTCCACTAACAAAAAAAATTTCTGTAAGAACTTACACCAGCACAGGTACTGTCTTATAATACAGAATATTTGATTATTTGGCACCTGTCTGGTCCTGTAGGTGCCAGATTAAAGGGCTTCTACTGTACAAATGGAGCCAGGGTAGCACAGTGTATATACTGACTATGCTACAGGTTGAATGGTTTGGGGTTTTAATCCCAGTATGAGCAAGAAATTGTTGTCTTGTGCAGTGTCCAGACCACCTCTTGGGCTGACCCAGCCTCCTATTCAGTGAGTACTGGGATTCTTTCCTGAGCCTAAGTGGCTGGGACAAAGTTAACCACCCACTTCCACCTAATGCCAAACTTACGAGTGAATGCAGCTATATGCTCACTCCCTTCATGGGATGCACAGGGAATACTTTACCTTTTTATGCTTAATAAAAATATTTTAGTCCGAATATAATAACCATATATAAGAATGCTGTGATCATTTTTCAACTGATTAAGAAAAAATAGTGTGTACTGAGCAAATTAAGCAACTGGGTGATTCCCAGCACTCTGTTAAGTGATCACAGTGTCAGTGACACCAGGTTTATTATGTTCTGACTTCAGATATCTTGGCACATTGATACAGAACTGGAGCCCCACTTATTAATCTTCTTACACGTAACTTTTTATAAGCCCTTCACGCACACCTTGAAACATTATCATTTCTTTACTCAAATATAAATAGGTGAAAATGGTAATTAAGAACATATAACATGTATGACTTTCCAGCACTTTTCACATCCTGTACATTCAACAACCCACTAAATGTGGGATGCCAACACAACACATTCATGCAAACTTAAGTCACATTGCTCAAGATATATGAAAGAATCAAAACCATTTAATTCAAGGTGTTAGGCTTAGTTCACCTCTCTGAGGTTTTATTTTAGCAACACACAGTTAGTTTAATGTTGTCAGCACACATTTAAAATGAACTATTCCACAAGAATTTAGACTTCCAGATTTCATTTCTGTGATACGAACTCTGTGATTCCACCAATATTATGGTAACATCCCACCAAGTTTAGACTGGAATTTCATTCTAGACAGCTACTAAACATATATTTTACCACATGTAATTGACACAGGTAAGGCCTTGGTGTTCCTTCTGATGAAAAAAACTAGATCAACAGTTCATATGACTCCATGCCAGCAATCAAAACTGGCTTTTTATACTTCAACCAGGTTTGGTTTTCAGGTTTCATTTTATTGGCAGAACCTCAACAAATGCATATGAAATGTGTTTATTATTCCTATGATACCCACATACCCTCCCTTCCTAACCATCACATGCTGAAACCCTCATACAACACAGTTTTCCATGATATCAAAATGTGAATTCCGGGTCATATGTGAACATGAATGTACGTGGTCATAGACTTTGTTTCTTTCACACAAACAGCATTATTTCAAGGTGTTGGTAAAGGCAAAATAACATACATTTTGCATTACTTGGGAAATAAGTAGCTCCTATTCTGTCAAGATCCCACTGCAGGATGTGATACATGATTATGATCTTTCTTTGAATGCACTCTTTACTAGTAACCTTTTCATCTCAAAGCTGTTCTCAAATTAGGCTTTACTGAATCTAAAAAGCCATCTTACCAACAACGAGTATTCGGTCAGGGACATGCATGTCAAACTTCTCATTTGCCAACACTGTATTCCAATTACTTCCAGTGTTGCTCTGATCGTCATCACTTTCTCCATCAACTTTAATTCGCTTTGGCACTCTCATTTTCTGACTTATATCAGCTGTGAAATTTGGGTCATAGAAGTGGTCAAGATCTCCAGAAAACCGGGTGGGGCTGGCTGCTTTCGACATCTGTTACGAGGAACATAAACTATGTTGTTTATCCCTTCAAACGTTGCAGCCGAAGTTACTGTTTACAAATTAAAACAATGATGAATTGACTAATACTATATTACAGCCCGTTGCGTTACACTTAAACAGAATACCTCACTAATGTAATAAACGGGAACCGAAATGTGAGACCAGATGTCAAAAAAACACTCTTTCGTTACTAGTCAAGCCACTGAAAGAGGATTACATTCTACTCTTCCACCTCCAAGTAACAACTTATTCTGCAGTAAAGTATTCACTTTACACTTAACTGTAAACAAAAACTATAAGACTGCAAAATTCCTTCAGAAATATCAGTTTAATCAATCCATACACTTCTTCAGGCAGCTTTTACAGTTCATTTAAACGTAACACATTTCAATCTCATCTAACCTCCACTTCCATATCGTTTCCGCCATCAGAAGTGGTACGCGCTGTTCACGGGATCACGGGTACTCACTAATTACGGATCATAAATCGCATAGTTAATCCGTGCCACGGACTGAACACCTACGGATTAGAGTTACCGCGTTTATCGAGCGTCGACGACATGACAGCTACAGTTAGGGACTGTCGACTCCATACGAGATTTGAGGGTTGCACAGTGGTGATACACCAAAATAAAAGGGAATTTATTAAAAATAAGTAGAGTTCTAAGCATACAGAAACTGTCATTGTCGCCAACAGACTATTGTCACAATTCAACTCCCTGCCTAACAATTAATACATCTGACCAATTGCGTACTACCAGTCGTCGCATGCCCTTACGAAAAATGGGTTGTGAGAATTCACCCGTTTATAGCAGCGATGAGTCATATAGGAAGGGATATTTTGTTTCTGTGGGAGGGAAAGTAAAATATGTTGCCGCGCCGCCTACACTCCGTGACGAAATCGTCACAGGAGCCGTATCACGGAGTACCAGTGCTGTATCCGGTTTCGAGGAATGTGAGGTGTACGTGTTGTGCTTCTTCTGTTAAGCTAAGCCCAAATCGGGGAGTTGCGCGACAACGTCTGAACATCCGTCGAAGTAGGGTGGAATTTTACGTAACATGGGTTCAAAGGCAGAATTGGCGTGTGTTTATTCAGCTTTAATCTTGGCAGATGACGATGTTGCCATCACGGTAAGGTGGATAAGAATTGTGTTGAATGGTCATGAAGTAAAATTTGCCGTTTGGTTGTTGTTATACATTCTGTTTTTTTTTTTCTGTTGATAGGGAGAGAAGATTCAAACAATTCTTAAGGCTGCGTCGGTAGATGTTGAGCCTTATTGGCCAGGGCTTTTTGCTAAGGCGTTGGAAGGTATCAATGTCAAGGATTTAATTACGAATGTTGGTTCACGTGCAGGAGGTGGAACAGCACCCAGAGGAGGTAATGGTAGGTCAATAGTATTCACTATGATATTCGAGTAAGATAGCGTTTTGTCATGTACACTAAGGTGACGGCTTTTTTTAATCATCAGTACTTCCATGTGTCCGCACTAATTAGAAATCTAACATACTTCTCATGCATTATAGAACTGATGTTAACAAATACGTTAGTGTTGTGCTAGAGTATAATTCATGGCGCGATGTTAGGGATGAAGTCTGGAAACGTGTGTTGTTATTGTGTCAAAAGTTCCATCACGTTAAAAAAAACTAGGTGGTTTGCATGATACATATGAAAGGAGTTGACTATTTTTGTGTTTGTGTGAAACGTGGTCTGTTAACTCTGAGGATTGAACATAAAGTGAAATGAAATGAGCAGTTACGTATTGGGGAACTGTGTGATTAATGCATATGGAATATTGTTACGTGAGCAAAATTTTGGAGTGGGTGTACAGGTTGGATGGAGGTTGAAAAACAATTTTTGTAGGGTAATTTCTTGATGATATGGTTACTTGGAAAGTGAAGGACATTGGTGAATATTAACGTCGTTCTTGGAGGAGACCGATGTTTGAGGATCGAAGGTGGATGAATGTTGTAGGAATGTGGACAGTGGTGGGCTTTGGTGTTGAACATTTAGGTCTACTGCCAGGGACTTAGTGTAGTGTTGGCACTGATTTTCAAAAGGAGATTGTAGTTATTTTTTCAAGTGTGGCTGCAGCATTAATAATTTTATGTTTTTAGCTCCTGTATCGGTAGCAGTTACAGAGGCTGCACCTGCAGAGAAGAAGGAAGAAGCTAAGAAGAAGGAAGAATCTGAAGAATCAGATGATGACATGGGCTTTGGTTGGTATTACAGTTTCTGTGCTAATAAATTACATCAACATATGTGTGGAATGTAACATGCCATTGGTTTTGTCTGTGACTGATAACAGGGCACTAGCACTGTTAAGAGATCAAATATACTAGTTCAAGTTTTGGTATCAAGTTTTATTTTAATACATTGACATGAATAAAAATTTAAACCATGCATTTGTATTCAGCTACATGTTTCCAAAGTTACATGGGCTGCCTTTGTGAGCTCCAAATGTGAATGAAGCAGATACGTCCATTGTTTTTCTGTGATGTGTTACTTGTTGACATTCTTATTTAAAGGGTCTTTGTTCGAATATGACTGCAGACAATTTTATTTACAAAAGGCACATTTCTTCCAACCATTTTATTTTCGTATGTGTACCACTTAATGAACTTTAATCCATTTTCTTATCTTCAACTTAGGCAGGCATATTGATGTCTGTGGTTTAATAGATGTGGAAATAATTATAACAGATGAAAGGCATGGCAAAGCCGTACAGAGACCAATGGGAAATTTATGGCTGGTGGGAATTCTGATGGCAGCTGTATGCTTATATCTGTCCTGGTGTAGGGTGTAGAAAATTTTTTATATCTGATATGCATTGCATAGAGTGTACATGAACGTAAGTAACTTACGGGACAGTCTTCCCTGAGAAGATAATTGTCTTTCAACCAGTTAACAAATTCTCTACATTTTGTAGATATTGTAGTTTGTATTACCATGTATTAAGGAACCTGCCATTAGACATAGTCTTGAGCCAGGTGAATTCATTTGATAACATGTTTATTTAAAATCCATTTTAACATCTGTCCATGCATTGTTATTCAAAGTGGTTGCTTCCTTTAAGATTTTGCAACTGAAATTGTATAATTTCACTTTGATCTCATCCTCCCTTAATTGAACACTTTCCCAACATTCATTAAAGCTCCTCATTATGTAGTTTTCTGAATTACCATTACTTCTGTCCTCAAAATACTTGCTTAAGCACCCTCATTATTTTGTGTTATGCAGTGGGGTATTTTTTCAAGTACCCAGTGATTACTGTACAGTGTGTATTAGCTGCTGATAAATACAGTGTGAAGACATGCTTTGATGAGGGTACTGTGGTACTGAGGGTCATGCACCATTGTTAGACTCTATAGGATTTACTCGTAATGTTTGTATATGATATTGTTTTTTTTTCTCTTTCAGGTTTATTTGAGTAATTCCAAAGACATTCATACAGGACACTTCTATTTTCGTACAGTTCTATTGTACTGTGGTAAAGGACAAGAATAAAGTACTGTTATCCTAGTGGAAAACAAAACATTGTGTTGGTTGTTAGAAAGTCCTGCTGTGCACTGGGAGATACCTGGTAGAATTTATGATAAAGTCTGGCATGAAAGTATAACATTGCCCTTTTAAGTGATGAAGATTACAAAATCTGGTTTCCTACCCACAGGAAAACTGTTACAAAGATTGTGCCGCATGCATTCAATAATTTAACAAGCACAAGGTTTGCATCATAAATTTTCTGTTGATGGTAAGTGTGAGGCATGGACAAGTGAAACGTGTTTGAGAATGCTGACAGTTGAAGGTACTGCAGCTGTTAGAAGAAATCACCATAGGTGTTGAGACAGGAATTCCCTCGGTGCAGACGTCAGCATATTCCATCTGCACAGAATTACTTGGGCTGCCTAAATCATTTTATGATGGCCTCCTGCCCATCACTGTCTGACATGGCTGTATGGCCTTTGACGGATGCGATTTGTTTAGTGACTCACGTGAAGTGTTGGTGTCATCTTTAACACTTTGCTGTTGGGGTGTCCCTTTAATTAAATACCCCCCAGTTCCTGGACATTTTACACACTTTAAATGTTGAACCACTGAATAGGTTCTTACAATTTGACTGTATAGATGAAACTCCTGAACCCAGTACTCACGAAACTGTGTATAGAATGTCTAGTAGTTCTTCAATGACTGGTATTCCTCAAAACACGACGCTTTGTGAAGTGGAACAACGCAGAATTTACAAATGTACGTAGTTTCGCTTCACTTCTTATGTTCCGCACATCCTTTACACTGTCTTGCAGGATACGTCTTGCCCTCCCTAGCAGCAACAATTTTGTCCAGTTTGTGTTTGCTGATATCCCCGAACAGTCTCCATGGGGGGTGCTGTTTAGGCCCCCTTCGCACTGGTTGCCTCTCTGGCCATTGCAGTTCATCAGAACTGGGCTCGGTTGTATTCTGGACTTGAGTTATCCACGACCTTTCTACCCGGTGCAGGAAGCTCTTGAACTTTATATTTTGTTTGTGTTTAGTGTTCTGTACACAAAAAATGTATTGAGCAGTGCACAGTTTAGCAGATACAATACCAACCTTTTAGACCATTTGACATTTTTTCTCAAAATTTAGTAATAACTGAGGTACTGGTCTGCCCTTCCTACGCCCTTCATGAATTTATTGCACTGGACAACAGCATAAGATTTCTTTATTTACAGGTTTGTTTTTCTTTCCTTCCTGTGTTCCCTAATGTTGCGTCATGTATTGTGCTTATCATGGCACAAGTCATTTTATCTTCCACGCTTGGACCATGACATCACCCTTCCTCCAGAACACTGACTGTCCTCTTATCAACTGGCTGGCTTCCCATTCGAGGTCACGTGGAATGCCTCTGTTAGCCCCCGTGGTGCTACAAACTCTCACCTTTCTGTCTTCCTCTTATGTACTTGTTTTACTGTCACGAGTAAAAACTAAGGGAAAATGTTGCGACTCTTTACTTGAAGTAGTTGTAGGGACATCACTGTCACTTTCCAAAATTTCAGATTCGCTGTCATCAGAGACATCGGAACATTTGTCCGCAGATAACTTGCACAAAATATCTTTCATAACCCTCCTACGCAAAGCCACGATTGCAACTGACGGAGGTTATGAAAGAAAATGTGGAGTGTATCTCCAACTGTGATCGCTTTGTTGAAGTCGTGTGATTCTAAGAATATGGGGTCAGGAAGGGTCAGTGTGTTTGTAAATTGAGACCATACATCCTGGTTCAAGCTGTCGATAACCTTGACGCGATAAGTGAGAGACAACAGCCCACAGATGCGTGTATACAATGTCGAGCATGAAAATGTCGAAAGACGTGACCCGACCACAACGCGTGGCTTAGCATTTACGACTTTAGACGGATCCTGACGGTAAAAGCTGCAGATTAGTTTTAATGTTGAACGTCCCAGTTGGTGTGTGTATACGAGGTATATATTTCTGTTCCTCAGAGTAGAACTGATTCATGACCAACATTTTTCTTTGCTTTATTAAAAATTACTGAGCAACCAGGTTTCGGCTGATACAGCGTGATGATGGCTATATAAACCAAAACCTGGTCGCTCAATACTTCTTAAGAAGACAAAAGTTTTGGTCATGACTGATTTCTTCTCTGAGGAACTGAAATATATACCCTGCATGGTAGTGTTGTCTCTACTGTTCTACAGAAGTGTTTGTTGGTGTGTTCACAGAGTTTATAATGCAGCTGTGCTGTCTGTAAGGACACAGCAGCACTGTGATCAGGTCTTATTTGTATACGGCTCATATTGTGCCTTAGTGGTTACATTATTGAACTATTAATATGTGTACTCATGCTGGACCACTGGACATTACACGAATAGTAAAAATTCTTCATGAAGTAGAAAGAATCATCTACATCCACATGTCCCAACCTTTAAAATTGCATACTGAGCAATCCTTCCTGGCCCTGTGGACCATGTTTACTGTACTTGCCTATTTAAACACCTGTGTTTAGCAGAAGTACTTAATTCTAGTTCTTGGGATTAGATGGCTGGTGTACATAATGTTGGATCTATTGCTGAAAGATGCTGTCTTCACCTCCCATTTTGATGACCCCTGAAACCTTGCAGTTGCCCGAAACTTGCCAGTTCTCCCCCAGTTCACATCTTTATGCCCCACTCCAGAGTTCCCGTGAATAAAATGCTGTTATGACTTCTCTCCATTGTAGAGATGTTTCACTATGTGTTACTACTGTGTTCTGTCCTGCAACAAATCAGAACATCACCTCCCACACATTACCCACTGCCATTTCTGTTTAAGGGCTGTGATAAACCCCCAAGATTCATTCACCTTGAAAATGGAAACTCATGTTTGCCAGAACACTGAGAGATCTGAGTTCCTCTGGCCATAAGCCAGTCTGATAAATGACAGGCACTTGATTATGTACCATCCAGCATGCAAAGCAAGTGGGCCCTCTTACATTGTCATCCGTGGTGTGTCTGGCTGTACCAGATTTTTCTACATCATCTTATAAATGCCAAATTTTCAGAAAAAAAGGTTATTGAACATAAAATGCATGTTATGATTTTCTCTACAACTTTTGTCTGAAACATTTCTGATTCTAAGAATAATTCAGTGAGATACTGTAAAATTTAAATGAAAGGCACCTGTTATTCACATCAGATTTCAATGAAACTTGAATTTTAATGACGCATTTTTTAAAAATACTCATCAAATTTCATGAAAATCCATCCAGTGGGAGTCGAGTTATTTGATGTGGATGGACAGACATTACAAAGCCAATAGTTGCTTTTCGCAAATTTGGAACCGTGCCTACAAACAGGTGTAATGTATTGAAACTGTTCAGTAGAAACCTCCACGGACCAAATGCAGAATGTAGACTACAGGCTGAGAACTGCACTGCCTCAGTTTCCTGTTTTTGAGGCATGCTGACAAATCCATGGGAGCGGACATGTAGATTACACAAATTATATTAGGAAATGAAAATGAGATTTGAACAATTCTGTTCAAATAAAAATTTAACAAACAATAAAGAGGATCTTAGTGATACAACTCTGAACTTTGACTTGTGTTCTTTGTCACTTAAATACAGCATAATAAATATCAAACCTTGTTATCTTCCAAACTACAACATGTTAACACATTTTATTTCCAAGTAACAATTACAAATTTTAGCATGTATTACCACATAGCTCTCTGCACACCTGCTAACTTATTATAATCTGCAAGATGTCGCCACACGATTCTACTAAGTCTCCACTTGAACACGACACCTCTTGGTCTTGATGTTAAAGCACAACGATGTCTTATGCGTATGTAGTTAGAATCGCGTGGCAAAGCTGCAACTTCGTGATCTGCTATCTCCTGAATGGAAAGAAAAATGCTCATTACAACTACAGAATGTATGGAAAAGTAGGTTTTGGAAAAACAAGTACAATGTAAAAAAATTTCAAAATGCTGGCTCACAGTGTTTAATTAGGAAATATATCAGTCCCTTGTTATGAGGTTTAATGCCCCTGCACATAGTATGTATGGTT
This sequence comes from Coptotermes formosanus, assembly GCA_013340265.1. Taxonomy (NCBI): domain Eukaryota; kingdom Metazoa; phylum Arthropoda; class Insecta; order Blattodea; family Rhinotermitidae; genus Coptotermes; species Coptotermes formosanus. The sequence continues at coordinate 3,694,085 of BLKM01012995.1, read as the reverse complement.
AGTGTCTGAACATACATACTTGGATCAGCAGAGTTTTTTGAGTCCCATTAGGAAGTATGGTCACACTGACAGTCAAGAAATTATATTCCAGTAAAAATCCAATTTCAGGTGGGAAAGGCTTGCATGTTACAAGGTTACATAAAGGTGCTGTGATTTACTACCATGCTTGATACATGGCCACAAACTGCTGCAAACAGTGGCAATACATTGGGGTTCAACTGCAGTATACATGTATAATGACTACAGGATGATGTACAAAAAGAATGACTCAATGACAACAAGGGTTGTAATAACTGCATTTTATAATTTTGTAATTATATTCTTAAGTAATTCACACAACTCAGTTTGTTAAACTTGGGGTCTCGAGTTACAATAGGGTACAGTACACTATATTTTTATATAAAGGAATGGTCTGGCTGATGATGGTGAACGTACAGCTGAAACATGTAGCTAAATACCAGTTAAAAAATCACCTGTGCTGACTACACTGAATGTACAACTGTGACTTAGGGATAAACTGAACACCAACAGCACTGCTGCGAAGTTTCCTGTCACCTGGGATGTGAAGCCATGTAGTCAGTGTTCCAGAGGATCCTGCTGTTTTCATTACCAGGGTGGATGAATTAACAGTAATAAATCTATGATGGTGGCAGCTAGCTCATCCAAAATGTTGGTAGACTTCTGCCTCACTACATTGCATTACCTCTCAGACGGCAGCAACCTTCATTATCACTACTCTGACAACCTCAGACCTCAGCTGTGTTTATATCTTTTCTCTGGGAAACTATGACTCCGTGCATCAGTGAATGTTGAAGGGAAGTAGTCCTGTCAGGACCAAATTTAACACTTCAAACTATGGAGGGAGAGAAAAATTGCACGTCTGTGTGACAGGACTTTCCTGGCTAATGTTTCCAGATACTTATTACAACACTGCTTTACTTGAAGGTGCCAAGTCTGTGCCCACTTTTCCTTCCGATGATAGTAGTATTAAGACGAACATGAGTATGGCGCATTGGTGGAATGATGCTGACGGGAAAAAACACTTAAGTACTCAGACAGAAACCTGTCCCTGTGCCACTTTGTCCACCACAAATGTCACACAGACTGAGCCAGGATCAAACCCAGGCTTTGGTGACTAGCTGCTTGAGCAATGGCATGGCCTTGTAAGTACATAGCAGAAGGGGTGTGGAAGCAGTTCTCTATCTAGAGCTCCCTTATTTACAATGCTGCACTGCTTTTTAACTGTCTTTGCCTGTTCTGGTATGAACAGAACATAGGTGAAGGTTCTCACATATGCAGCTCGCAAAGGTTTATGGTATGACCTGCTCAGGTTTTGATATCTACAAAGTTCTTACTGGCCTTCTTGCAGAATACTGAAAACATTTTTGCCTGCAAGAAACTTGTCTGGCCACAGCACTCTGTTTATTGTTAAAGCTTTGTATGTATGTATAGTTATCAACCCACAGGTTGTTGTAACCGTCAGTCACTGCTCCCACCAGCAAATGGCATAGCCTTCAAAACACCAAAAGAAGTGAAAGCACTTTTCTATCCAGTGCTTCATGCTTTACAAAAGAGCACTGTCTTTTGAAGGTTACCAGACTTTGCTTGTTTGTCCTTCTGTTGAGAACAGCATGTAGGTCAGGCCTGTCAAGACAAGTGGCCTGTTCATGTTTTGATATAAAGTATTTACTGCCCTTCTGGAACATAACACCGAACATTCTTGTTTAATATTGAAAACATTTTTGCCTGTCAAAAACTTGTTTGTCCATGGCACTTCTTCCTATGTTTAATCATTTTATGTAAGTACAGTCATTAACCCGAAGGTCGTTTCAATCCCCAGTCAGTGGTCCCACCAGCAAAAACCAGGAAGAAAAATAAAGGTAAATATTTTATTTATTGTTACTTAAAGTAAAATTAACACAACTAGAGTTCTGTTGCAAGTTATCGTACTTTCTCACTCATCATTTCAAAACCAGTTTGTAGTTGTGAAGTGTTCAGCTGCATTGTAACTGTAATGTGTCTACACTTTATGGTCAAAGAACCTAAAAGGGGGGCCGCCCTTTTTTTGAAAAATGAATGTTGTTTGTTTCATCAATAGTCAGCAACTTTTCAAATATACAAACTTAGCTATTTTTATTTCACAGTACACCCAAGAAGTCCTGAAAAATTAAATATAAGGAGTATTTCATGGCCTTGCATGTTGTTACACAGAAAAATTTACAAATAAAGAACTGATGAGGGACTGTTTGACATGCTGTGATGCAAGATGTCAAAGTTGTATTTCAGATTTGGCCTGCAACCTGTTTTTGACAGGCCTGATGTAGATTAAAATTGGTCTGGAGCATTAATGGAATAATACTGGGGAAAAACCTGTCCCAGAACCACTGTGCTTACCACACATCTCATTTGGACTTCTGGACAGACTTATCCTGTTTCACACTTTTGTCTGAGTACATTGGTTTTTCACCTATACCATACTCACATTCAGCTTAATACTATCAATATTGGGACAAGCAGGTGAAACCTGAGAACCTTCAAACAAAGTGGTGCTTAATATTTTCGTTATCTAGGAACAAATCAAAAGAACCTTTTCTGGTGCACTGAAGGAGCACGCAAGTCATGTGAATTATATTTACAGATTTAATCCCTACTTCACTGTCAGCACATAGCATCTCAATTATAAAGTAGTTATTAGTATTTAGGCAAATCACTCTTTGCTATGAGCACACAAAGTGAGTAACTGCATATTGTGGAAAAATGCTTTTTTTTTATGTGGGAGTTGGCATAGAATAACTGTCATCTGTAGGATTTGAAGTACTCAGGCGAAAAAAGCAAAGATAGGAGTTGTAAAATACCTCCAGAACATTCTTTCAGAATTTGCTATAATTACAATGCCATTTTACAAGTAAAAATTAATTTCACTGTACATAGTTAATAAAATGACCTCAATTCCTTCTATTTCCTGTCTTTCGTTTTTCCATTCATCAGTGTTAATCTTGCATCACATTAACCTTCAATTTCTTGCTCACATATACTTTATGTTTCCTCATTTTGGAAGCAATTCAGGGTGTAACTGGATCCATCAGACAAAACTCTCACATACTTGTGATTGTATGCCCACTCTTTAAAGGAAATTCCTTGTTTACATAGTGTCAAAGTCTGGAGCATGTAGTGCAGAACTTGGAGGACAGTCGATTGAAAGTGACTGTAGTGTGTTGACAACTCTTGATCCAGTTGGTTTCGAGTGCATAAAATTTCACATTTGCAAGACAGGTACAAACGGGTATTTTATACTTACGTTACCGTTTTTATTAAAAAACACTGCTGTTGGTAAATTAACAGTAATATTTTTAGATGTTCGTCAATGAAGGGACGAAAAAGTTACATATCACAATATGAATTTACTGCATAGTGTAATTTACCCGTAGTTCCTGAGGCAATATATCATTCTTCCGCAAGGAATTGATTCTCATTCTTTCAGCTCCAAATTCCTTCACTGTTCGCCGTCGTTTCACATCTTTGAGCATTCGCCAATCTGCATACTTGTTTCGAATTTGCTGACCCTGTTGACAAAGATACACGTTACCTCGCTAAAAAGATGAGGTTATGAAAATATAAACTTACGGCTTCTTATAATAATATAAAATATAATGCACCCCGTAACTGCAAACAATGTACATACTTGGCTGCCAGTCAATTTGGGGCATTTAACTACAAACTGTGCTATACTTCTTACAATTCCACACACTGCCATCAATACAACGACTACTCATCTCTTCTACCGACTACTGCGTCTGCCCTTCTATCCGCCGTATGTACATCACAGATGCGAGATCTACTTCTAGCGAACTCTCGTGACCAACCCGACAAGGGTTCAATGGACGGCCGGAAACAGGGCTTGTGCCGCACGAGCGGCGGCTACGTGCGTTAGTCAAACCAAGCGCTCAATGGTTGTGCTTAGCCCTGATCCGTGCTGGTTAGTATCACGCAGATGGCAGAGGAGGGCACTTAAGCGGGCAAAGTTGTATCACGTGATGATTACGAAGCGCTCTGCCATAGTAACTCGGACTTCGAGCTAAGAAGTTAACAATCAGCAGTTGCGTTCCGGTCCTCTGTGGTAAGGTACCTGAGGGGTGTACTAAAGGAATGTGACAGATCGGAAACTGCCCACGATTAGTCTGGATCTGTGAAGTTCATTTTGATAAGCTGCACCACATATTTAAAGTGTAATTGGGTTGTGCAACAGGTTGAGGTGAGAAGGTGCTTGCATCAGGGGGCTGGTGAATTTAACACTGACGGTGTGTTAAGTGCCTGTTGGAGTGTAAGGAGTAAATTTTCCCCCATGGCACAACAGCCCCTAGTGGGCCAGGGCCTCCTCTTTATTGAGGCTTCAGGTTCACACACAGACCAAAGGAATAGGGCATAGGATCTGCATGATATTCATACTCTGTGTAATAAGCATGTTATTCACATAATTCCAACTAAATGGAAGTTACAGTTATATGGATTAATGTCATAGGAAGGGTATGATGTTGGCAGTACTGTTGGAGACAGTTTGATGCAACTTTCTGAGACTGTTCAGTGTCTGTTTTTGGCATTGCAAAGACATTAATTTCTATTGCCTATTATAGAGACCACAAAATTATTGAGCAGGGTCCCTCATGAGAAGCCAGGAGTTGCTCGGCAAGTTATCGTATTTTATGGAAGCTGAACGTAAAAAACATAACATAACCTAACTGAATGACAAATATGACTAAATAGAATAGTAAATTAACCTTTTAAAGCCTAGTGGTAACTTTACATATGACCAGGTTTAAAGTTAAAAAATTCTATGTGGTGCCCACATTGTATTTATGTGTTTTGTATGGATCTCAGAACAAACAGCAACTTTTGCCTTATGAAACGTTAAGAGACTGGTTTTTATAACCAAAGTGGAGAGTGTTTACAGTGTGGTACACACTGAGTCCTGTATAAAATGGATATGCTTTTTCTTTAAAGGGTTAATATAATGACATGCATACCAGTGATATATTTGCTTTTCATTGCAGGGAAAATGTTAAGTGGCATATGTTGTAGTTTTGAGTCAGCTTGTAATGCTGTATTTACTTAGAAAAGTTACGGATCAAGATTTTGAAGTGGCACTTACAAGTGATGACAAAAAGGAACTATTGCAGACATGGTATTAACTGGATGGTGGTGCTCAACCACCTTGCTGCAGATTGCAGCCTACTGCTAGCCGCATTTAAATATTTAAAGTTTGGAGTAAAATTTATACTTTTATCCAAAATAGAGATAATTGATGGAGGTGAGGTGTTAAATTCAAACCATGCCTCTTCTACTCACAACAGTTTCCCATTCATCTTTCTGCGTTCTTTCACTTACAGTTATGAATGAGGATATTATGGATGTATTGTTTGGTTGGAGAACATTAGTTTCTGCCAATAAATAAGTAAGTAAATAAATAAGCAAAAAAGTAATTAATTTGATAAATAAATAACCTAGCCTAGCATAGCCTACTGTAGCTCAGCCTAACCTGACCTAATCTAAGCTATCCTATCCCAACCTAAGCTAACCTAACCTAACCCATCCTATCCTAAACTTAAACCTAAACCTAATGACCAAAATGACCAAATCATAAAAAGGTTGAAAACCACTGTTCTAGTGATTGTCTTTGTTGTATTTAGTAGCGTGACTGTATTCCGGTCTTACCACAGAATTTTTCTATATGTTTTTTTAAGTATATTATATTGTGCTCTATATTATCTTTTTGTGTATGAAAAGTCATCAGAGGAGGAGAGAACACTGACGTTACAAAGAGAAGGAACTCTTTCCTGTTATGGTGAACCTTTACCCATAGGAAGTAAGGGGTACATACCTCAGCACTGTCCTGGAACATGTAAGTGTGCAAGTATAGATTTTGTAATTTAAAAAAGTAGACATTGTGTGAAGTAGGTGCATGGAGTTATTATGTTAAATAATGCACTACACCGCATAGTAAAATATATTGTGCACCTGGTAATGCCAAGGTTACAAAATGAAGGAAGAATGGATTTGCAGGGCATGTAGCGTACATGGGAGGTTTCAGAAATCATACACTTTGTAGATCAGGGAAACTGAATTGAAGAGAAAGCAGTGCACTGACTGTTGTTCACGGGTCAATGGACGAGATTTGTTGGGTGGCCTAGACATATGTGGGAGATATTAATATCATCATACATTAGATGTGATGTTGCTGACAGGATTGATCTGGCTCAGGGTGCTTGTAAACCCAGAAGGTATGTTAAGCTGTATGTAGTATGGAAGCTTCTGTACTTGTTGGGCAACTGCTTGCTTTACAAGAAGGCAGTGCCGTGGGCTGGATGACCAAGGGATCATCCATTGGTTTCAGGCAGGGGAAAATTTTTCTCTTATGTGCAAAGCATCCAGACAAACTCTGAGGCCAGCCGAGCCTCCTATTCAGACCATACTCAAGGTAAAGGGGCTGGGACAGGAAGCAAACCACTTATATCTGTCTAGTGCCAGGGGAAGAATTTGTGGTGCTGTATGTGCTCTACCACCACACTCCTTTGTAGCCTCACTGTGTAGTGCCATTGAGACAGCTTTAATGTATATGAAATGTTTCCATGTTAATGAGTTTAGTTGCTCACGGCACAAACTGTTGTGTGAAAACTAGGAGGTGGATTGCCATTTAAAATAATGTACTTGTTCACAGGCAGCAGTAACAAAATGTGGTTCCATGCAAAGAATAATGACCATGTGGTTGTTGTTTGTGCACACTGTCGTCTTGGGCCTCGGTGACTGCAGGTTGAACTTGTGTTTTGTAGTACACTTTGTGTTGTTTTGTGTGTTGGCTGTTGTGTAACACTGGGTAGTGCTGCAAGTTTAATGTAAAAATGTTGTGTGTACTGTGAAAAATAACACTTTCAACAGTGAGGTTTCTTACTTAAGTAATCGTGGTTATGGCATATGTATTTAATTTATTTCACATGGTGACAGCTGTGTATAATGTAGGCAAGTGTTTCTACGTCAAGAATGTTCAACATTTTAAGTACGAAGGTGGGGTGAAAAGTTTTGCCTCCAGCTGAATAAAAAATGAAGAATAAAAGATATTTAAGTGAAACAAAAAAAATAAATGTACTGTTAACCTTTATTTACAACTGTGCATAATCACTTTCCCACATAATCTCCTCCAACTTCAATACATTTTTGCCAACAGTCAACAAGTTTTTGAATCCCATTCTTAAAAAAATATTTTTCTTTATCCCGAAACCACTGGCATACTGCAGCCTTAACTTCTTTATCAGAGCTGAAGTTTTGGCCCCTGAGGTCACCCTTCGGTTTGGGGAACAAGTGGAAATTGCTAGGAGAGAGGTCGGGGCTGTAGACTGGATGTGGTAACACTGTAAGCCCCAAATGTGCAGTGGCATCAGTTGTGGGTGCACTTGTGTGAGGCCTGGCGTTGTCTTTTTGATGCAAGAGGTCATCAGTTTCTACCTCCTTCCTAGTGATGCGTTTTTTTAGACTTCTTAGGGTTTCAATTCAGCATTCTGAGTACACTGTAGCACCATTTTCCAGGAAGTCTGTCAGCACAACACCTTCAGAATTCAAGAATACAGTCAACATGACTTTTTCAGCAGGGGCTCTGGTTTTTAATTTATTTGGTGCTGGTGATCCTTTGTGGTGGTATTCCATAGACTGTCTTTTGTTGTCAGGATCATAGTGATCATTTATTCCCATACACTGCCTGCATACGGCGATGAATGTCAGTTGGAGGAATTTTTTCCGCAGTTAAGAACTCAGTAATGGCACATTGTTCGAACCGCATGTCTTCACAGCCTTCCCTTTGGACTGGCACTGAACCGGACTTACGGATAGCTGTGGGTTCAAGGTTCCATATGGGGGGGGGATGTCACATGACTGCGTGGAGCCAGTTTTATCCAGTTTTCTTTACTGCAATAAAAAATATGACAGAGGACACAAAACTTCTCAGCCCGCCCTCGTAGTTTTGAGTGTGTGATTGTCCTTGTGATATCATTTTATAGAACTTTGAAATTCATTGTATGTGGTCCTGACCCTAGAAGTGATAATGTCTATAACCAGGAAGTATTTCAGAGCTCATTTCCTCAGTTTGTTTGAGAGGCAAAATATGAAACAGTATGTACACAATTGGTGGAAAAAGCATGTAAGATTACATACAATGTCCGCAAAAAACATACAGTAAAATCTGCGATATCCGGCGCCTCCAGGACCGAAGGTTTACTGGATATCGCCATTTTCTGGGTATCAGAATATTATATTTAACATGTATCTTAGTGTGCCTAGCAACCTCATGGACAGACCTAAGCATGTAACTCGCCACTTCATATCCTGTCCTGTTTGCTATGCTGCACTTACTAGTTCTTTTCACCACTATTTACGTAACAAGGTGCAGCGGCATTTGCACAACGTAATAGAGTAAGTTGTTCCTTACTTAACTTAAAACTCTTCATCAATTTGCCGGTTAATAGAGATTTCCAGATAATCCAGTGCCAGATATCACACATTTGACTGTAATGCTCTTCTGTAATTCAGTTTTCCCAATGTGACATTTCCATCCACACTTCGGTTGTTGTTAATATTCCTTGGTACAGAATTTGAGGTGCTCAAAGTGATGAGGATTCATAATGCAGTGTGAGTTAGGACACTGTGTAGCCTGGTGGAGCATTCTGGGTGTATCTTCACAGGCCATCACAAGATGGAGGCAGTATGTCCTGACAAAACCTTGGTACCTACCAATGAGATTACATTGTCCCATAACCTGGAAGACTATAATTTTGAATCTTAATAATCAGCATGTTCCATGCATTGTATCACTACCATATTTATTACAAACCAACTAAATACATGTATTAGGCAATAAATATACCTTATTATTTTACATTATATTTTGAAATGAGCAGATATGTGTCAGAGGAAATACGATGTAAAACAATAAGGTATATTGCCTAATAAGTGTATTCAGTTCGTTTGTAATAATTTCGAAGTTTGCTGTTTTGAGTGCCATTACGAACACGGGTCGGGGCATGGGGGTGGATGGAGGAGAGGTTATGGTATGGGAGGAGGCTGCTTTATTGATGTCATGCTACATAATTCTGTAAGTTATCACCAGAAGCATGCTTAACCTATAGCCACTGAGCCATGCCAGCTACGTAAGGATGACCAAGCCACTTGTGGTGCTATAATTTTATGTTTCCACGGAGTTTAAAACCTGTAAGAGGCAGCAGTCTGTGCTCATGACAGTTGACAATTGCCCACAAATTCAAAGTTTATCATGAATTTTTTTACTTCTAATCCATGAAGTGGGGGGGCTATCCAGTAAGGGAAGCAAATGGGGCAAACTTCCCTGAGACTTCAGAAGGAAGGGAACCTTTTATGGCCATGTTGAGTATTTTATACCCCACATTATCGGGTACTTAACTTCTTGTAACAGGTGGTTGTGGTTTTTTTTACTGTATTTTCAAGTGTTTCAATTTATTGTGCAGGGAAAATTTAGAATTGCAAAATAGCATTACATATGTTGTGATTATTAGTTCAGCTATTTGTACAAAGTGATCTCATAATTTGTCTACAGATTCAGACACAATGACTGTGACACTGGAAAGAAAAGTATTGGAATGCCTCCATGCACACGGGGGTGAGGAAAGTGCCAAAAGTCTTGCCTAGCAGTGCGCTAGTATATGCTGTAGTAGTACTGTAAAACTAAGAGTAAACATCCGATGAACCTTTGCATTTCCTGATTGTCATAATGTCGTGTTTTGCTTATGGTCACAAATCTTCATCTGGGTGAACCAGTTTGCCTGTGGGTCCAAACCAGGGGGCCACGTAGACACTAGTTTCTGCAGCTCTGCATATAAGTAGCAATGGACCTACACTTTACCTACCTCTGCACTTACTTCATATTGTGGAGTTTGTTTCTGATTGCACCATATATTTTTAAAAAAGTTCTCCTCTGTTCAGTTTTGATACTATTTGTTTAAGCTGTAACAATTGTACACTTCTGAACAAGTTGTCTGTCTTGTACATTGTATTCTATGGTTATAACACTTTCTCATGATTTTTGATAAGTTTCTTTTGCCTTGTGCTTGGTAGTATTTCCTTTGCTTTTGTTATAGTTGTAGTCACCTTTTTTTCTTGCACATAAAATAGGCAGACTTTTTGTGTGTTCAAGTTATGGCTCTGTCTTTCTTTTTCCCATGTCTTTACTCCTCTTCTGTTTTTTTATTAGTACTTCATTTTTCAGCCTTTTCTTACCATTTATGGTAGACTTTCCTATTCCTCTTTCCTTATGCATTCTTCTAATACTTTTTCACATAACAGATATACGTATCTTTAACTCTTCCCTTGACAGATTTTAGTTTTATCTTATTTATTTTCCAGCTAGATATTATAAATATATCAGAAATTACTAAATAATGATCTATATACATATTGCTTCATCTTTTTCAGTACGTGGTTCAGGTTATTAAGTATGATTATATACAGCGATTGATGAGAAGTTACATTTGTGTAATAATTTATGGCCTTACTAACTTTATGAGCTGGAACAGCATAGTCAGTGCTGTGAATAGGCTGCAGGCTGGATGATCAAAGAATTATTATTTGATTCCATCCAGGGGCAAGACATTTTTCTCATTTCCAAAGCATCCATGGTAGTTCTGGGGCACCACCCAGCTTCCTAATCAGTTGGAAATGGGGGATTTTTTGTATGGGGATGAAGTGACCAGACTTAATGCTGGCCGCTTGCCTCCTTCTAGTCTGAAGGTTCAGAACACCTGGAGCTGTATTTCATCTTTCAAATATGCTTTTTTGGTGTGCACAGGAACAACTGTATTTGACTTTGCTTGTTAACTGCATCAAGCAGAGTTTCCACGCAAAGTTAACCTGTTAACTGGGTCTTTTCTGGGCTGCTGGTGTAACCTCCCCTGGGTATTTAATCCTGCCCGTTTTTCATAGTTCCTATAAAGCATGAGAAGGGTTGCAAACATAATGGGGCTTTCTTTCAATATGTAATGAGAAACTGATTTAAAGATGAAATGTAGCTTTTATTCATGATTATTGCAACATTTATGACTTTTTTTATTTCTAAATTTCCATCTTTGTGGTAGACTGGAAAACACGGTACTACACATACAGCCTTCTCACAGTCACGACACCAGTGTTTCAAATAATTGTCATGGATGGCGCTGGCTGCCAAGAAGAAGGCAGTTGGTGGTGCCACCTAGAGGAAGAAACGTCGACTATTTAACAGTATTCATACCTAAGTCATATCTCGTCATACCCAGGAGATATTAGTGGTGAAAGATCGAGGACATAATAGTACGTCATACCCACTGAAATAGCACAATATGAGTACGCACATATACGTCATGCCCAGTTAAGAGGTTAATAGTCTCATAGCTAGTGGGTTTCTTGCCTTTTAAAGGAATGTGAAGATTCAGTACCATATTGACAACAGCCCACCACTGGTCTCTATCATGAGCCCTAATTATTTCCATCCCCAACCTCCCACAATGCTTCATTATTAAGATGTATTTCAAAGATATCCTTCTGTTTCTGCTTTTCAGTAAATATTTCATGTGCATTGCTCATCTCTTCTATGTGTGCTACATGCTCTGGCCTTCTCATCATCTTTGATTTTATTGCCCTAATATTCTTTGTTGAAGAATGCAAACTGTGATGCTTGACTTTTTACACTATTCTCACACTTCTTAGCATTGTTAAACATATGGAGGAAAAATAACACAAACTTTGTTGGATGAAAGTTTTTTGAAAGTTATTCACAGAACTGAAGTTTATTTCTGAGTTGCTCGCGATTTCAGGATAGATGGGGTAATTGCAAGCTGTCAGTTTGTCCTCTAGAGCAGGTACTGGCATCAATATGACACTTACTAAGTGATCAGTTTTTGTGAATGGCATGCTGTTGGAAGCCAAGTTGTGTTGCTAAATTTTTAACCCTTGGTCTTTAGCAACACAACACAAATCTCAAGGGACCAAGGTTTTCTGTCCATTTCTACATGATGCCCAGGTTAAGGCCTCAGTTTTCTTCCTGTCTTGCTTATTACAAAGTTTTGTTCTTGGAGGTATAGTTGCTAGATCATAATGGTCACGGTTCACTATCATCTGGTTCAGAGACTGAGTATAAGAACGTTACCTGCTCGTACCTGTACACTTTTATGGCAAGGTGTTTTCGCATAGGACAATTCATTATGCATGTGCCTGTAGATTGTGTAGAAATACATTTATTTCTTTTCTTAGACTACTATACTATAGTAGGTAGAATATAACAAAATTCTGTAAAAATGGTTGAGTTTAGATCTCAGATATTGCAAGTTTGTGTGGCTCCCTTTTGGTATTGTTTGCCAATGAAAAGGACTTATACCAACAAAGCTTGGCTGTCATTGTTATACCACTCATGTACAGTGTGGAAATCAGCCACTAAATAGCTATAATATTGACAGTTGCAACTGTGCATGGGACAGTCAGCTCAAAGTTATGCTCATCCATCCTGCAGTCATGAGAAATGCTTTGATTGCAAACTCTGAAATGAATTTCAGTTCAGTCAACTACTCTGGAGGAGCAATCATCTGATACAAGTATGTGTTATTAAGTTTAAATGGAAATATCTTCCTGCCTCTGATGTTATCATGTGTCCTACTGACTTCAGAACTGTGTGGTGCATGGATGTTTATTGTTTAACTGAAGCTTTCTTTGAGTCTGATATGTGCAACCCATGATCTGCAGTATGATTTGGTGTGATTCAGTTGTTGCAAGTATTATGTGACATTGAAAATAAGCTATTATAAGACATGTATTTCATTGCAAAATATTAACATTACTAAGAAGGTGGAAATACTGCATAAGGAAGAGCATCAGAATTATTTTCATGTCTTGAATGGTTTGTTGTGGAAATTAAGTTTTAGATTAAAATATAAATGCCATACAGCATCTTACATAAAAATCCTAACGTTCCTTAAACTTTGCAAAGGAAAGTCCATTGCATATCAACAGTATTTCATCATAATACCAAGTATTAAATTTAATATTATAGTCTTCATCCCTGCAGTATGATAGAGAGGTAGCAGTGTTTTGGAGGAACCTGCTGTCCTGAAGAGAGAGGCAACAAATTTCTTCCAGACTATGTCATGACATTACGTTGCACAAGGCTGTATCATAATATTTGTTACTGTGAGAACCTCAAAGCTCGTAAAGCGCACGAATGGTTGATTTTCTATGGTACTGTAAAAAAAATTCCATAGTACGGAGTAATTCTGTATAGTTAGACATTGACTTGCAACATCTTACTTTACTACTTCATGTTTTTATAAGTGGTAAATATTCTTGTCTTTATTTGCAGTATTGTAACTCTCAGAAGCCTCAGACTCATCTATGTAAACTTTAAAAATTCATTTACATGGCAGAAAATAAGCTGCGTCTTTATTATAAAGAACTGGTTAATGCTTTTTGAAAAAATTACTGTTTCTTGTGAGAGTCATACAAAAATATATGTACACGATCAGCAAAATACAGCATTTTAAGGGAAAGGCAGCTGGGCAACATTTGACTGGAGGTATTGAGAAGGCCAAGAAGTGTCTGGTACAGGTAGTTTAATTTAGTTTAGTTTATTCATTCAATCCACTTAGTCATACATGTGATACAGGACATTTCAAATTAAATTTACAACCGACATCAAGTAAAAAGCATTTGCAAGTTAAATATCACAAAGACTCAACTCACAACACATCAACATCAAAACAACAAAATACAACACAGTACAATGCAATGCAAAATATCAGTACTATTTAAAATGGATAGATATGGCAACTTATCGAACTCACATGCGCATAAAATCCCTTTGCAATCAGTATGACAGAAATCCATCCACTGAATAAAATGTATGTTGTAACAGAAAGGATTTCAGTGCTAGTTTAAAAGATTTGATCTTGTCCAATTGTTTTATGTGATCTGGTACCCTATTGTCAAGTCTAATTCCTGTAGCCTACACACTGTTCCTTGAAAGCCATATATTGAAGAAGTGAATATGTAGATCCAATTTTCTTACCATATTATAGTTCTGAATTTGTGCATTATGCTCCAGTGCATCTTTGTAATCTTTAACATTACATACAACTTCAAGTATGTACACAGAAGTCACTCCAAGTATATTGCAATCCTTAAATATCTGTCTAAAAGATGTATATTTACTAACACCACTAATTATTTAAATAACCCTTTTTTGTAGTTTAAATATGGTATTACTTACATTAGTGTCACTCCAAAAAATTATACCATATCTTAGAAGTGCATGAAAATGTACATATTAAATACTTCTTATCATATAGGGGCTTGTTACTTCATTTTACAACTTAATGATACAGAATACTTTACTCAGTTTGAGACTTCATAATTGTACTTGAGTATTCCATTTCAGGCCACGCGGTTCAAGGCGTGGGTCTGCAGCCGTTCACTTTCTGGGATTGTAGGCTCAAATCCCACCAGGGCATGCATGTCTTTCTCTTGTGAGTGTTGTGTGTTGTCAGATAGAGGTCTCTGCATCAGGCTGATCAGTTGTCCAGAGGAGTCCTACTGAGAGGTGCGTCTGAGTGTGATTGTAGAGTCTCAATAATGAGGAGGCCCTGGCCCACTTGACTGTTGCGCCATTGGAAAAAAAATTCCATTTCGGGTTCTCTGTGATGTAAATGCCTAAGAATCGTAATTCTGATTTATAGGTAATATCCATGTTTTTGAAGTTGATTTGTGGTCGTATCATGTACCACAGCCAAGAACTGAACATGGGATGAAATTATTGCTGAATCATGACTGTAAGCCAATCCCTCGGGTTTGGTGTGATTGCAAATAGTGATGTACAAACAAAAGCGGTTACGGTCTATTGCAGGTTTAAGTTATATTTCATTTTATGTTTCAACAATGAATGTTAATAGCAAGTAACATCAGTTGCCCCATATATGGTATATGAATTAGTTGTTCATCAGCGTGTGTAGGCATTTGCACATAATTACTACAGTTAAGAACTGCAGAATCAGCCGCAGCGATTAATAGGTTGTAAGGGTAATTTCAAAATTGTTATATCGTATTGCACAATTACGTTGTTGAACAAATTTGTAAATGGCGGTTCAATTACGTTTCGTGCACATGGCTATTCGATTATTGTAGCTTCCCTCCCCAAATAAATTAAAATTATAACTCGAAAATTATAAAATACATTATATGAAATTCGTCACACCATATACTCTAAGTATTAAGTAAGCACACCTTTGGTGAATAATCGATAATGTATGCTTTATATGAGTTTAGCGGAATTGATTTTGTTGCCGTCAATACAAAGACCCCTCTAGGACCATCTACCGTCTCCCTCGAAGTGCGCATGTCAGGCGAGTCTGTCGTTCTCTTTCTGTCGTGGCATCAGGAGGTGAGTAGAACTCTCTGCTTTGTCGAAAATATTCGTTTGTAATCTGTGTTAGAATAGAACATCTGCCATCAGGTATTGTTGCAATATGTGTGTACAAGGCAGTAAATTGCTACTGTATCTATATTTTTGTAGGAATCTGAATGTATTTTCCCTATAGGGGCTTAAAAATTTTGATCACCGTGATGTAAGGTCTACCGGTAGTGATGAGCATGTCTTAACGTTGTGTGGTGTGAGAATAATCGATTTTCTATGTGGGTATGGTTAAAACAGTAAAACAAACGTGCCCAAGAAGGAAGCGCAATAAGTTACAGTATTTTAAGTATCTGCAGCGTGTAATTTGTAGATAATGCATTGTTCGCCATGTTATAAAAGATGTCTGCCATTGTGTAAGTAATTATTGTATTTAAGGATCGTTACCTTTTGTTAACAGAATGTGGGTTGCGAAGCGTTTGTGTGTTTTGTGTATGAATCTGTTACCGTTCTTTGAAATTTAGTGCAGTCTGGAGTGGCAATTTTACGAACGTTAGCAATCGATAGTTGCGTGCAACGTCATCGGATTAGCATCCAAGTTCGTGCAACGGTTCACATTGATACCTTTTTGGGGCCGGGGCCGGGGGATAGTTTGAAAGTTTCAAGCATTTGTAGAATTTGTAATGTGGAGAATTCGTGGAGACGTAATTTAGTCACCTGGTAGCTTGCAGTAAATCCATGTGAAGGGGTAACACACCACGTGGCGTGAAAAATTCCAGTACGAACGGGTTATTCATGTACAAACTCAGAATTTGAATACTCGTGTAGCTAAGTAGAGTTAGCTTATAATTCACTAGGTGTAACCGCTAAAGTGGTTTGTGGGTGTATTGACAGTCATTCTGAAAGCAAGCAGTAGGGCGAAGCATAGTTCGGCAGTTTCAAGCATTTGTAGAAGTTGTAAGGTGGAGAATTTGTGCAGATGGAAATTAGGCGCACGTGGTAGCTTGCAGTAAATCCATGTGGAGTGGTAACGTAGGCACCATGTGGTGTGAAAAATTCCTGTACAAACGAGTATTCATGTATACTCTGTAGTTAAGTAGAGTTAGTGTATAATTTAATAGGTCTAATCGCTAAAGTGGTGTTTGGGTGTATTTACAGTCATTGTGAAAGCAAGCACTAAACCAATCAATCACCATGCCCAAGGAAAAGATTCATATCAACATTGTAGTTATTGGACATGTGGACTCCGGGAAATCTACTACGACCGGACACTTGATCTACAAGTGTGGTGGTATTGATAAAAGAACAATTGAGAAGTTTGAGAAAGAGGCCCAGGAGGTAAGTTCTTTGATTTTATTATTGCAGTGCTGCTGCTGCTGCTTACGTATGCACCAGTTTAATTCACATTCATCTGTTATAGATGGGAAAAGGCTCTTTCAAGTACGCGTGGGTGTTGGACAAGCTGAAAGCGGAACGTGAACGTGGTATTACTATTGATATTGCATTGTGGAAGTTCGAGACTAGTAAATACTATGTTACTATTATTGATGCTCCTGGACACAGAGATTTTATTAAGAACATGATTACTGGAACATCGCAGGTATGTATGTAATTGTACTGAGTTTTGTGTGCGTATATACATAAGCACAGAGTTGTGAACTTGGATACTGGGCTCCTATGTGTTGGTTTCAATATTTCACATTGCTTTCATTTAGGCTGATTGTGCTGTGCTTATTGTTGCTGCTGGTACTGGTGAGTTTGAAGCTGGCATTTCCAAGAATGGTCAGACACGTGAGCATGCACTTCTGGCATTCACGTTGGGTGTGAAGCAGCTGATTGTAGGTGTTAACAAGATGGACTCCACAGAGCCACCATACAGTGAAGTGAGTATCTTGGATGTTCGCTTATATGTGTGAACCACCCTGAGAATGGATGGACAGATTTTAATTTAATTTAATATTGGGTAATTTTATGTAAATTCAGCTTAAGTTGGTAAGTTTTAATGGCCACTTTGGGTACCATTGTCGAGACAGGCAAGTTGTGCTGCTGATACATGTGAAGTGTTGCGCTAAGTTTGTTAATTATTAATAATGAGGTAACTGAAGTATAATTCTTCATTCTTAGGCTCGTTTTGAGGAAATCAAGAAGGAGGTTAGCAATTACATTAAGAAGATTGGTTACAACCCTGCTGCAGTTGCATTTGTGCCAATCTCTGGCTGGCATGGGGATAATATGCTGGAGCACTCTGACAAGATGTCGTGGTTCAAGGGATGGTCAATTGAGCGTAAGGAGGGTAAAGCTGAAGGAAAGTGCCTCATTGAAGCTTTGGATGCCATTCTTCCCCCAAGCCGACCTACTGAGAAACCCCTTCGTCTTCCTCTTCAGGTAATTTTGTGTGCGTTGGCTGAAGGCTCTGGCAGAAGGTGCAATTTTGGGTTGATTTATTTTGTGTAACACTTGTACCTTATGTCACAGGATGTGTACAAAATTGGCGGTATTGGAACAGTGCCTGTGGGTCGAGTTGAAACTGGCGTGTTGAAACCTGGTATGGTGGTTACTTTTGCCCCTGTAAACTTGACTACTGAAGTGAAGTCTGTTGAGATGCATCACGAGGCTTTGCAGGAGGCTGTGCCTGGTGATAATGTTGGTTTCAATGTGAAGAACGTTTCTGTTAAGGAGCTTCGCCGTGGCTACGTCGCTGGAGATTCCAAGAACAATCCCCCCAAGGGAGCTGCTGATTTTATTGCTCAGGTATTTTGTTGCAGTATTGTATTTTCAACTTGGCAGTTTGTTTTGTCATATGCACAAACTCTGCTGTTCATTGTAAGTGTGTGACAGTAAAAGTCTTGATGACTCTGGAATAAGATATGCCCTGCAGGTTCTCACCTAATATTTGGATTCTCTGCTCTTTGCGAATTCTTTGTCGTCGCCCTTACCAGTATGTTCTTTGTGGTTGTAGTGTTTGTTTTTTGTTTTAGGTTATTGTGCTGAACCACCCTGGTCAGATTTCAAACGGATATACTCCAGTTCTAGATTGTCACACAGCTCACATCGCTTGCAAATTTGCTGAGATTAAGGAGAAATGTGACCGCCGTACTGGTAAGCAACTTTTTATTTGTTTAGTTAATGAGCCCACATCTGTTCATGTGTTCACAATGGTTGTGCCTTAACTTCCAGGTAAGACTACTGAGGAGAATCCAAAATCTATCAAGTCTGGTGATGCGGCTATCGTTAACCTAGTTCCGAGCAAGCCAATGTGTGTGGAATCTTTCTCGGAATTCCCACCACTTGGGCGTTTCGCTGTGCGTGACATGAGGCAGACTGTTGCAGTCGGCGTTATAAAGGTGAGTCTTGCAGAGAATTACTGATACTGTGCTTGTGCCATGTATGAATGAAGCAACACTATTTCGGGGGATTCAGTTGAATTGTGTACACCGTAATACCAATTCGTAGGCATTGTATCATGATTACAGTACAAAATGAATGGGTATGCAAAATTTGAACTTTGCAATGATTGGTTTTGTTTCAGAGTGTCACCACTAAGGATGTTACAAGTGGTAAGGTAACAAAGGCTGCTGAGAAGGCCCAGAAGAAGAAATAACTAGGTGTGCTGATTGGTCCGTCAGTGGCGGTTGTCTCATTGCAGCTCTCTACACCGCCTGTAGCTCTCCATCGCTTTTTCAATGTGAGCTGCCTTCTCTTTCTTTCCAAGTGGCTGCTGAAGCATTTTTTCCACCGTAAAGAATTTCGAAGGAAAGGCCGGCCTTTTTATGCCTCCAGTTTTAGCCCGGCTATCTTAATTTTATTACTTGTCGATATTACGAATGAAGGAATGTAACGTAAACGGAAGATGAGTGACAAGTTTCTTTGTTGTGTTGAAATTTGTTTGAGTAATGGGAGAGAAAGGGACTTTTTTTTATTTCCATTCCTTTCGTTTTCAGTGTTCCTGAAATCAAGATATATGTTCATACAGTGTAACAGCTTCTGTACATAACTTACAGTGGTAACATTCTAAGGGCCAATAAAGAAGCTTTGAACCATGAACAGTTGTTTCTTTTGTTGCAAGGAGTTGTATTGGTTAAGGGGTGGGTGGTACTTGTGTTGCATAATGCAGGAAGGAGGAAAATGCCAGTATTTCGGACATTGCTTCTGTATGTCCGGCTGTGCAGTATATCAAAGTAAGAACTTAGCACTGTAAAGTTTGCGCTAATCTGATGTACAAAAAATTTTGTGGCACTATTACAGGGGGTGGAGATAAGGTGGAATCGAAATTTAATTATGGTATGTGACAGACTTAAGGCACTTGCTTCGTTAATTTCACGCGAGGTTCAGTAATGATGCATTAATGGTGACTAAACTGCATGTTCTTCCATGTGGTTGAGATTGTCAGCAAGGGAGCTTAAAGAGACTTCTTTTCCTTTGGTCTGTACAAAGTTCTTGTTGCTTAGACTACCTGGGTTTGATATTGATGTGGCAAAGTGGGAATGTTGTGGTGCTTTGCAAGTGGCTTTTTAGAAATGCCAGGAACTACTAGCAAAGTGACAGCATTATATCCTTGGTGACCTGAATCTTATGTGTAGTCTCAGTTGTTGATGACATTGCTAAATTAACTACTAAAATGAGTCAAAAACTGTGAAGATAACATGAATTTATATGCATTCTTTGCAGTGATTGGGAGTGACTAATGTGAAATTGGCCTGTCATGTGACAGCTGCTAGTTATCTGGTAGATTCAAAGGATGAATTTTTTTGGCTGTGCTTTTCACATCATTGCTTGGTTGTTGGGGTTTGTGTTTTATGTAAGATTTAATCTTATCCCGACATTTGTCAGGAAAAAGTGGTTATGACCTTCCAATTTAAGTGCTGCTTGCAATGTAGGGGTCTTGTACCATATAGGCTGACACCAGTCTTTGGTAGCTGGTCAGTTTTAAGCAGAAGTGACAGAAACCCCCTGGAATTTGCTTTGACGTTTCTGAGGGTCTGTAACATTGTTGATTATGAAACGTAAAATTCGCAGCATACAGGCTATTTGTACTTCTTTACTAAATGATATGTTGCATTAGCTTCTGAGTAAAAATGAGTCATCATATGCCCAATAACTTCTGTGATAAATTCATTCTTTGTAAGATGTGATTTAGGCTAGTACCATTCACTTGCCTGTGCATCTGGGTGTATGTTAGTTGGTACATAAGAACACAGCCTTTGGAAGACTGGAAGGTGCCAGCTCCATCCTTCCAAATCTCTGTGGATGCATTCATAGTCACTGATACAACAGCAATTAGGCGATGGCAAATGTTTAGATATGCTGGCATGCCTGGTGTACCATGGTTTTTCTACAGTGGCCATGCCATGAAAGGGGTGACAATTCATACCTTGCACTTGCACAAGCATGTGAAATATGCTATATTATTACGTGCAACAAGTAGTCTCATTCTGTGCCTGGATGCACTATAGAAACTTGAGCCTGCATTTTGTGTAAATCACAGTTCCTGTTGAAACTTAAAGATCTTTTTTCTTTTTAGAACTCTGTTGATTAATACTGAATAATAGTCAATTATGTAGGAAACAGTTCTAAATTAGATAATACGTTGTTAGTATTATGTGGACATACTTGTTGCATCAGACATATTTGTGATTCCTTCAGTTGCCTTTGGCTGATTAGTGTTGTATCAATATTGCTTAAATAACATAGGTGAGACACTACATTTTATTTCTTTTAGTGTTCATTTTATCGATTACTTGAGTGTAATATAGATATTTGTGTCTGCACATGTATGGGGGAGAAGGCAAAGGCATACAGGGTCTTGGGGGGGATAGACATAGATGGGTGATAAGC
Organism: Coptotermes formosanus; assembly: GCA_013340265.1. Lineage (NCBI taxonomy): Eukaryota > Metazoa > Arthropoda > Insecta > Blattodea > Rhinotermitidae > Coptotermes > Coptotermes formosanus. The sequence continues at coordinate 3,672,814 of BLKM01012995.1, read as the reverse complement.
TGGTTGTGGATGTGGTGCAGGGTAGGAATAATGCTGGAAATATGTTGATTTGATAAGGAACTATTAGCTGCTGTATGTGGACTGCGCCCGGTGGAGTTGAAGCATGCATACGTACAGGGAATGACATTAAATGAAACGAGACGCCAGCGGAATTCGGCTACGCTGCAACAACCACGCATCCGCTGAATGCGTGATGCGTTAATCCGTTATCTCGCAGACTGAGCTCTCAATTTGTGGGTCGTTACGTGACACGCATGCGCTCTCGCTGATCCGTGACACGCAGCATTATTGATAGAGACAGATTTATTTTCACTAATGCAGTATAAATTTTGTAACGACATTTGCTTGATAAATTTAATTGACTTACTGAGAATTTATCCTGATCTATGCCAGTTTGGTAAAAAAGAGTTAATACGGTACAGAACAAATTATGGGGCCGCGGTATGGACAAGAACCGTCACCAGCTTGGCTGACGAAGGTAACCCGAATAGATGCTTCTGCCTGCCCCTTCCACTCTGTTCAAAAGCCTCGAATCGCCCTAGGCTTATCGAGGGTACTTCGATTACGTACACATTGTAATGAAAATAATGTTATGTCAGAGGAGAGTCGCGTCTGTTTCAAACTACTATCCCGCAATCTCGATCACGCTGTCACGGATGCGGGTTCTTGTTATCACGTTTGGCGCTAACGAAAGCTATTAGCCCGACATGCAGTGGCCATTGGCATGACCTGGTGTATACGTCAAAAATGAACGGAATCAATACATTCGATAATCTAAGTTTCCGTTCCTGGTAGTCTGAATCATGGAGACGAGTTAACGCTCAAGCTCGATGCGTAAACCGAAAGCCGTCAGTGTGAAACTCTTGCTTGCTAGGGAACACTGTCAAGTGGTGAAGCTGAGAGACGGAAAGTGGGCGTGCTGAGCGGCGTCTTTTGATGCGACGCAGGTTCCAGTTCGCTCGTTTCAATGTTGATGGAAAATGTGCAGTAATTGGTGCCCTGCAGCCCGTAGCTGTATGAGATTGTCTGTGACTGCCACCAATCAGAGACGGGTTTATTAATTTTGTGTTCTGTTGTTGGGTTATATGTAGCGAAGGCTTATGGCGAGGGTGTGGAATGTGTGTAACGTACGCAATTAATTTTTATGGTGTTGTATTTGCCCTGTTCGTAGACACAAGGTAAGAGAATGTTATCGTAAGGTCAAACGTATGGAGATTGTGTGCAGTAATAATTGAAGTAGTAAACTGTATGATTATGCAAGTGCCTTGAGATAATGTTCACCAAAAATTTCGGGAACAGTGGAAAAACATTTTTTGACAACTTTTAATGAATAACATTGTTTCCGAAAGTAAAACATGAGCCGTCCAAAATACAGCTAGAGCTGCGCCATTGGTCAGGAGGGTTGTGGAATGCTGTGAAATGGAATGAATATATGCGTTCGAGCCCCTAAAGATCCGATGCACATAGGCCTCTTTATAACAGGCGCTTTGTGCCCCCTAAAATGTAGATGGTTTCCTAGAGTGTTACGGCCACACATAAGGCCCCAAAACCTCAGTAAGTTATACATAACAGAAGAATATATCCAGTACAGGTTCCAGCCCAATAAACATGCTGGCCGAGCCCTGCCTTGCTAAATGCCGTTAGGTTCCCCTTATGGATTCCCTGTAAAAAGGAGAGCACCATTTCCAGAGCCTTCTGTTATATGTCTCTCACAGTCCTTAGTGTAAGAGCCCTTCGTCAAGGTTCCCCTCACGGAGTCTGTGTAAAGAGAGGGATACTCCATTTCCAAAGCCTTCCTTGATATGTCTCTCGGAGTTCCCGGTGAAAAAACCCTCCTCCAGGTTCCCCTTATGGAGCCCCAACATAGAGAGGGATGTTCCAGTTCCAGAGCCCTCATTAACATATCTGTCAGAAGTTTCCAGTCCCCTCCCTCCAGGTTCCCCTCTCAGAGCCCCATACAGAGAGGGCATGAGAGAGAGAGATGCTCCATTTCCAGAGCCCTCTTTTACCAGCCTCTCAAAGTCCCTAGTGAAGGAACCCCCCCCCCCCCCCTTCCAAGCCTCCCAGCAGGGCTGCTGTGGAGAGATATGCCTATCAACAGAGTCTTCTTTTATATATCTTGCAGAGTTCCCAGTAAAGGAGCCCTTCCTCCTGGTTCCCCTCTCAGAGCTCCCATAGACAGAGATGTTCCATTTCCAGAGGCTTCTTTTACCCTTCTCTTAAACACCCTGGTAAAGGAAGCCCCACGCTTGTTTCCCCTGATTGGGCCCGTATTGAGAGAGATGTCCAGTGCCAGAGCCTTCATTTACGTATTTAAAACTCACCTTTCCAAGTCCCCAGTAAAGGAGCCCCTCCTTCATGTTCTCCCAATGGGGCCTGTATTGGAAAGAGATGCCCTTTTCAAGAGTCTTTTACATATCTCATTACCCAAAGGTGGAGGGGGGGGGGGGAGGAGCCTCGTTTTAGGCCCATAGATCTCAGCCTCAGTCCCCTGTTCTGTCTTAGATCCATCTGTAAACCAGACAAGTCCTTGGTCATCCATAGGTGCCCTTGGGCGATGAATGCAGTCCTCCCTGGATAGAAGACAGCCGTATAAAAGGGCTGAAAATTATATTTAAGCTTCATGGAGTCACTTCCATCCTAAGAACAGACTCAGACTCTTGAAAGCTACTCTGGGTTCTGCTTGCGGAGCTCCTATAAAAGGCAGTGGTCCGTTCCAGAGCCATTGGTTTATTCATTCATACATATCTTCAGAGTCCCAATTTAAGGAGCTCTCCCATGACATGGGGAAAAGAATGTGGTCACAATGCACGGAGCCCCACAAGGATGGAAGACCTGCATACAATGGGGTACAGACTTGTTCTCCAAGAGGATTGTTTATGACACTGCTGTGGACTACCCCAGTGCCATGCAGCGTTCAGCACGATACTTTCCACCTTGGCTTGGCTAGACCAGAGCCCCGTTAGCTAGCGTGTGTTGTAGTAACCTATAGGTTATCCCCTCCACACCCGTCAACTCCCATGTGATCCAGGGTACATATAGGCAACATATGTCAGAGTAGCTCCCGTCAGGGCAGCCCCTGCACACCTCTTACCATCTCTGCATAACACAGAGGTGTGGACAAGGGGTTGGATTTGTGGGAGGCTGTAGAATGCTGTGGATTGCGTATTGGTTAATTTTCTGCCAAAGAAAGGAACCATGAACAGACTCTGCTATGTGCATGTGCTTTAGAATCTCTCTTGTTTACTCAGTAAAAAGCACTTGTTGAAAAGGACTCATCTTTCTTCAGAACCTCATAGCTAGAATTAATCACAGCTAGTATACTCGTGACTTTTGGGTGTCACCCAGGGCAGTGTTACTGTATGTGAAGGTCCTTATGGAATTTGTGTATTATTGTGATTTTGTTGTGCTTTCTTTTTTTCTCTGGTATGTTGCTGAACTTTAAACCTGTAACCACTGTGTGTGCTCTGAAGAAGAGATCAGTGCCAGAAGTTTGGTTATATTTGTTGTATTCATGGTTGATAAATTTGTGGAACTTCCGACAGTGCAAATAGTTTTTAGCATGTGTATGTGTTTTCTTATGTTGTGTTGGACCATAAATTGTGAACATTATGTATGCTGTGAAAAAATATGGCTATCAGAAATTGGTTTATGTTCAATGCAAAGGTGCTTAGTGAATTTGTGTTGCAATTGTGTGGTGACAGTTGCATAGGATGGCTGTGCTTGGTTCAGTTATGAATCCATTTATCTATTTGGAACTCCTAACAGTGTAAATACATTTAGCTCGTGTGTGTGTGCATTCGTGCATGCTGTGAAAGAATACAGCTGTCCATATTTGTCATGTTTGATATAAATGTACTACCGACATTTGTTTTATGTATGCAGTGACAGTTGGATATTTCTCAGGCAGGTGTGTGGTCTGTAAGTCCTTCTACATATATAGATATCAGAATTTTGGAATGGCTTACAGCTTTCAAATGTGCTTTTCCTCTTTTAGGACAGTTGCTTATAAAATTTTGAAGAAGTTAAGCTCTTGGATGAAATTGAAGTACATGAAAGTAACAGTGACATGTATGCACTTATTTTATCTGTCTCTGTTTTTTCTGTTGTTCATGTAGTTCATCTCAGCTAGCATCAGTGAAATGGTAACATGATATGTATCAAAGTGATAGTGGTTGTGGCAGGGAAGTACTTACATCTGTGTGTTTTCTTCTTTTATTTGAGGGGTTGATAGCAGTGTGGTGGTGAACAATATTGTGCTGTACTTGTAATTCAGTTTCCCCATCTTGAAACATGCACTCATGGTCACTTATATTTTTACATTCTTTACTTCATGTTTTCACAGTGGTGAATATTTATGATGTGGTGTGGTTAGGATACCAAGCAGTTTGGTAGGTGGTTATCAATGCTTCAGAGGACCATACTGCCTCACTCTTCAGCAGGTTACCTGAAGTGGAGGTAGTATGCTCCTCCAGCAAAATACCCACCCACCACATTATGTGGTGTCATAATGAAAAAGGCACAGTGTCAATACCTTTTAGATTGAAGGTGTGGTAATGAAATGAGTGGTGTTGGAGAGGAATAGTAGTGTCAGAGTATGATGTCTCATTGCATTTGGTAATAATTGTAAATCTACAGGAATAAGATTTATTCCACCCATTAACATAACTTTAATTTTGTGTATACTGCAGTTTCTGGCATGTTTTTCCTGTCACTGCTGGCCAGTAACTTACAAATAATGTGTAGAGGAATTGTCATTCTCTTGACTTTGCAATACTCTAGACATATGATCGTTTTTTATTAGTAAAGTTTTATGTTCATTATTTACTTTAAAGGAATTCTTATGGTGTTCAGTATTGTTTCTGTAATGGAACTGTAGAATTAAATGAATTAACACCAATTAAAGTATTGTATATATGTTGGACTTGTAAAATCAAATGTGTTTGTACAAGTGCAATGCATAAACAGGAATAACCATAAAAATTCTGGTAAATGTAAATGACAGACATATTTTCTGTGTATAATATTGCTGTGTAAATGGAGTACTGTTTCAATTCTTCAAGTAACATGGAATGTTAATGTATATTTAATATCATTGTTTAAAATCCTGTACATGTTGATAATGTATACACCCGGAGATGACCAACACAGAGGGTCGAAGCGTCGTCGAAATCCGTGTACTGTATGTGGAACTGATGTTGTTTAGGGCCTAGAAGAAATAATTTTCTGGAGTGTGGCAGAAATGGTTGAGAATTGTGTTTTGTTGTTTAGGGCCTAGAAGGAATAATTTTCTCGAGTGTGATAGAAATGATTGAGAATTGTGTTACGATGTGCGATGTCGAAGTGTAAACGACGTAGTTCTCGAAGTTGCCGGTAGGCGCACGGTGTAACAACGGCCAAACTGTGCTGCGTCAATGGATGGCAGGAAAATCGGTCGCATGTCCACGGATTAGCAGTTACTGCTATCCATTAACACTGATCCAGGCTTGTAGGGTCCATTTTGATTTTGGCGTCGCGTCTCGTAGGCGGTAGTGTGTTGTGGGTAGGTATTTTACTTTAATGTTTTATGATTCCGTTTAATGCTGATAGAGCATTGAGTGTGTACTAATATGAGTAATTGTTTTGAATTTTTAGTGAAGGTGCTTCTATTCCATTTCAATAAGTTAGCAGATTTTCCGGGTAAAACAAGCGCCCGGCGGACTGTAGCTTTTGGCTTCACTTCATTGTTCTTAGTAACTTGATAGTGTTAGTATGCGTCGAACAAATTTATGTACGTTATGCTCGTGTGGATTGTATAATTTGTTGTGGATTTTAAGTTTGTCTTTAATGTGTGACATTCTGTATTGGTCATTTGGAGGGTCTGTAATTTACCATTGAGCACGAGATTAAGACGATGTGGATGGGTAGGCTGAAGATGCACACCAGTTGTGCTTTAGTCTGTGTGTAATGTGTTACTACATATGAATATTTACTTCTAGTAAGTGTAGTTCTTACCTGGATTTTCGGTCGGTTTTGTTGGAAGATGCTGTGTGCTTACCTAAAAATATCTGCCTGCTAAGAAAGGGGCTTTGTTTGCATGACTTGTGCTCGGGGGGATGGGGTTGAACTTGAACATGTGTTAATAATCTGGTTTAAAACTTCGACTTGTATTCATTAAGCTGGTTGCAAAATGTACCTGTGACACTGTAATGACCCCGACTTGTATTGATGAACCTGGTTGCAAAATGTACCTGTGACACTCTAATGGCCCCCCCTCCCGTATTATTACCCGAAATACCTATTATGAACCAGAAATGGTAACAGTGATTCTATTCGTTGGACTTTGTCCATTGTCTAGCTTCCAGTGTAGTACTTCGTTTCAGAAGCCAGCTCTGCGTCTGTCTTCAGGTAAAGGAAACCACCTAATCTGGTGGATGCCTTAGAAAGTGGTATTCTCAGTTACTTGCGCCTGAGACCATGTCTTGTCCATGGGTAGTAACAGGAAAATGGCTAGTAAGAGTTAAAAATTAACCAGAATACTCAGAAATAAAACCTGGACCAAGAGCAAATTGGAACCCGTAAGAAGAGCTCGTAACTTGGACTGAAAAGACCGTAAACACAACACAAAATTTTTTTCATGTGAACTGGTAATAATGTGGTTGTTTGAACTTAGCAGTGCATGTCTGCCCAACATTGCTTATTGGTGACTTGTGGTTTTAATGTAACATTCATCAACTAGTATGTTTACCTTCAGCATTCAAGGAACATTTTCAGAATATGGTGACAGGCACATGTAGGATGTTGCTGTGAAATGTAGTTGGCAGTGAGTACCAGCATAGTTGCTGGGCTGTCATGAAGTTTTGAAGACATTTTACCTTGTAGAGGTCTTGTGGCCAATATGTATGAGGTTGTGTATTAATTTTTACTAATTATGATATCTTTCACTCAGTTCTGAGCAATGAGTTGGATTGTGGGAATATCTTGTGAACAGAAGTTTTAATTTTGTTGTGTGACTAGGTTCTAAAAGGAAGCTTTTGTGGATCCTCAGTAGCAAAAATATTGTACCTTGCTTTTCAGCATTAACCTGCTTAGCCCTGAATGTATGTAATGTAGCTTTTCGCCCGAACCAAGTGTGGGTAATTTTGTTGTACTAAAGTACCAATTAGGCACCAACATTGCACTCCTGAGTGAAAACTAAACTCACTTTGCATAGGTTTCTTGTGTTATATTCAGCTGGTTTGTAGGACATTGCATCTCATTTTTAGCATGAGAAAAAATGTTTTGGAAGCTGGTTCTGTTTTGGTCATCAGGTTAATGTAACATACCTACTGTTCTTTGTCAACAAGATGGGTTTTCGTACTTCTGCCTAATGAACAAAGCAGTGTGAACCCTTTAAATCTGTTTTTTGAATGGAAAATGCCCAGTATATGTGAAGTTACCAAAGTTAAGTCTCTCTGCAAACCAGCTGTCTTGTATAATTTATGGAAATCCACAATACCTCACTGTGCTTGGATTGTTCAGATGTCACAGGGACGTGCTCAAGGGAAGGGGGCTGCAAGGCAGCCCCCACTCAAACCCTCCAAAACCAAAATCTTAAAAAACACAGATTTTGTAGATATAATGGTATCAAAAGTTTTATGTGATTTGCCCTTCTGCTGAAATCAGCTGATAACTAGTACATATGAATTTTGAAAAATACATTAATAAAAATTAAAAAACAAGATAGGACAATGTAATTGAGTTATGGAACATGTAGTTATATTCGTATGTATATAAATGCAGTTGCAGATAAGTGTTACGTTATACGTACACCATGACTTTCATAACAATGAAATTTCGGGGTGTGTGCTTGAAATGTCACGCCGGTTAGTCATATCCATGCTGATGGAGGTTAACGATAAATTAATGCACTATGTTCTTTCTTGGACCAGGTGCATTATAATTGCATGTCTCATTGTCTTCAGAAGCTTAGGTGCATGTTAATGAACCAAGCCATTGAGAGCTGACTGAAAACCACATCACTGTGACCACATACATCATCTTTTTAAATGTGTGCATGTAGCATTGGCACAAAATTGGCTTTATAATTCCTAATTTGTTTATATTTATTAGATGTAACATATATATATATATAATGTATATACAAAGTAATCTGTCCTGTTCCTAGAATTGGAGAAATGGGAAAATCTGTCAAGATACTAGTAACTACGTCGTGTTTACAGCCTATCAGTACAAGCTGATTGCTTGGAATGCAAGCTTTTCTTGAGGTCCCGCTGGCTAAGGGTATTTAGTTTTAATGTAGCTGGCAGTTCTGTAAGAGAAAGTGTCTTTGCTTCATTGCCAGCTGTATGAAGTTTCCCTTTCCTATTTGAATTGCCGTGTTATATGTGGGGTCCTTTTCATTGCCCTTGCTCTGAAGATGAAGATACTGGTGGTTGATCTGAATACAGATTTTACTCCCATTCATACCATGTAGCAACCAGCATGGTGTGTTCAGAAGAGTGGCATGAGTGAAAAAATAATGTATGTTGAAGTTATGTCTGTGACCTAGTATTGGCTCGAAAACTGTGGGACAGATTTTGTTAGAATTCAGCCTGGAGGCTTTGGCTAAAAGTTCTGGGCAATTCCAGCTTTCTGGCATATTGAGCCATAATAAAGCCTGTGTTGTGTAGGGTTGTAACAAGATTTAGTGAAATTCATGATGGCTTTAATGCATATTGTTAGGCAGCCAGCTTAATGTTACATGTATTGCTCGTAACTGAACATAATGCATACTCCAGTAAGGTAAATTTGAGGCACACTGTGTACTTCAAATTGTATCCCTGAGCATGGCAGCTGTCATGGGGGTGAAGCCTGCATTCTTTCTAAGCAACCAAACCTACCTCATTTTATGGAAGATTCTGGAAATGCTGACTTCTGGCTTTAAGCAGACCCTGCAGCTTCTGAGAATATTTCTTGACACATGACTGAGCAAGTTGTAAAATATTAGCAGGTTTTCTGGCCACTGTGTCTTTAATTTCTTACAAAAATGTGGATTTTGTGACAATCTTTCATGGTCCCTTGTAAATAAATAGCAATTGCGTAGTTTCACATGTAAAGATCTTGGATGCCTCAGTCTGTGACTTGTTTTTTCAAAGAGCATTGGCTGTATGATGCGTGCACTTACAGCTGGCCAAACTCCAGCTAGATAACACAAGGAACTGCGTGAACTGCTGGGGATCTTTTGAATACCAATACGGTGAAACTGGGTTAAGAACATTTTGAAAATTCCAAGAAAATCCTACTTCTTAAGTGGGAAATTACTTAAAGGGTAGGACCTGTAATGTTAATTAAATGGGAGAATTTTGGCGCTTTTTTATCCTGACTTCTTAGGCGGGAAATTTTCTTAACCAGGTTTTTCTTAAGCGAGTTCAACTGTATTTGTTATTCTGGCTGTTTCTATGACCCTTGTTCTGAGAAAAACATGAATTCTGGACCAGGAGATCCCTTGGCTTCCAGTTCTGGAAACTATCTGTGATGACAGCTTCATGCTTCATGGTACAGAGGAAAGAGTTGTAATTTTATATGGGTGTAGTTTTACAAGTTTTGTTGCCCTGTAAGCTGATAATTTGTTCACCATGCTTTGAAGAGCCAGCTGGCGCAAATGTTTTCTGCCCTCTGTTGTGCATGACACCAGTATAATTTTTGTTACCTTTGACCTCTGAAGTGTCTGTTTATTCGCTGCTAGACAAAGGTTTTACAATCGTGTCACTATCATGAGTAAATTCACCTCTAAATTAACAGTCTTCTAGTGACAGGTCATTGTATATTTCTGTATCATCTACGTGCATCCTCTCACTAGGTTCTGCCATGATTTTTGTAATGAAGCTGTCTGAATCCAACGAAAGAGCACCTTCTTACAGTGCATGTAAGAGAAAGGATTTGCAAAGACTGTATATGTGCTTGCATGTGCAAAGATCAGCATATCTAATGAGATGGAGTAGCATAGATGGCATGTGTCTGTCACCGCCATACCCATTGTGTTTAAACATACAGCACGTGGGTGTAGGTGTTATTACCAGTTAATGGGTTAAGATATTCTTGCAGGTGGTTGAAAGTGCATAATTTTAGGCAGGCAGGTGTATATAGTGGGGTCTGTTGGAAGAGGTAAGTGAAATATATTGTTTTTTAATATATGAAGAATCAGTGTAAAATAATCAAGTGTTCATTCTTTTATGCCAGACCAAGAAATGGAAGAGGGACCTAACCGTGGTGGTGGTTTCCGTGGTGGTATGCGAGGTGGTAGGGGTGGTCCAGGAAGAGGTGGCCCTCCAAGAGGTCGAGGGTTTGGTGATGGTATGCGAGGAAGGTATGTTATTTCCTGTGTTAGGTTTATGCATGGTGCAGCTTAACAGTGGGGCTACAAATTCCGTTCTTTTGAAATTTGCAGTAGGGCTTTGTACACAGATATTCTGTCTTGTGAAAGAAAGCTCTGTGCATACACACAGGGAAGAAGGGAAAGTTGAAAAATAACTCATTCATCTCCTGCACAAAGTACTTTCCTATGTTCAACTTTCTAGGGCTTTGACAATGCAGGATGACTCACTGACACTTGGGGGGGGGGGGGGGGCTTTGAGGTTCATCGTTTAGTGAAGTGCTGCATTTTGGAAGCTGACTCAAAGATGGAAGCAGGGCTGGCTTCTGAAATGTGCTTCATTAAAAATTAGATGATGGACAAAGTCAAAAAAAATTGTTTTGGTACTTCTGTATGTTTTTGAGCAGTGGTGTACAAATCCCAGGTGCCTGGTTGCCATGGCTGGTTGATTTTATATGGTAGCACCTAATATTTTCAGCTCTATCATTGCAGATTTTTTTTCTTACATAACAAGATGTGTATTAGTTCATGTGCATTAAGCAGAAAGCACGAGAGAGTAGTATAAAACTGTGAAATTTCTGTATGAAAGTTTGATAGTTCACATCTCTTGCCTTGCTTTCCACGGATAATTCCTTCCTTTATATCCCCTTATACTATGCTATAGCCAGTGAGAGACTCTTAAATCACAATTTCCCAGAATATGCATTCTGTGAATTAGAAGAGTTCTAGAAAGACAGCTTGCTAGAAGAGGTGGTGCTGGTAAGTTCATATAAAGTACCAAGTGAAGCGTAAGTACCATTCACTACTTTTGTTGCTGCCTGTTTTTGTCAGTAAGTACTGATGGCAGTGTGTGTTACGTGATCACAGCAGCAGGCCTTTGCTTTTCATATGGGATGTCCATCCGCAGTCTAATGGGTACGGCATCTAGGTCTGTATCACATCACTGAGACAGAGGCCGCTGAAATGCTGTTGCCCCTGTAGGGTTTGCAGCCATCCCTGCATCTCTGGTGCTGAGCCATGCTGCCATTACCATCTGCTGCACTGTACGTGAACTTAACATTGAATGGAACCGATCCATTCTGTGAGCCTTTTTAAGGTGTTTGTGTAAGTTTTGGAGTTGATTTTCATCAATTTTCTGGAATAAATTAGTTGACTTTTTGCCTGTTCAAATTGTGGGTTGTGGTGACAGTCCTTTCAGACTGCAGCTGTTTGTTCAGGTCAACCTATCTGCTGATATTCCTTGATTTTATTACCCAAATATGCATGGTACTTATTTCCACATTGTGCTCCCCTAGAAAGCAAATAATCGCCTGTGAATTCTGGTAGGAGTTTAATTTTTGTGTGTCAACAACACAATAACAGTTTGCCATTTGATGTTCTTTGACAGGGTTGAGAATGGGTTATTCACTTGGAACCAAATACAACACAAACCACTATGTTTAACAGGCTGTACCCCATGGCAAATTAAAGCCCAAGGGACAATGAACAAGTTTGCACAAGTGTTGCTTCAAGGTCACAACAATTCTCTGAGGTACTTGTGTGGAGGCATTACTTTCGGAATGGCCAAGAGAATACAAAAAATAACCACAGCACATGGAACATAAGATGTAATGCAACTTGTACCACATCGTACCACTTAAAACACAAAACTAACATATGGTTACATGCTTGTGTGATTTCTGGTGGCTTCCTTTTAGAGAGGCAGGGCTGTCCCTCACATATGTCAGTAGACTGCTAATGCTGGCTGGCCATGAGGTGGTGGCAGTAAACACAAATGCAAGCATGTAGAAACTAGTTAAATGGCATAACATATCTGCACAAAGTAAAAGCAAGCAGTTGTCAAAGAGTGCTGTAGTGAAACAGCACAAAGTGAAGCAGGGTGTAGACGGGGGCAACTGTAGTGCATTGTAATGTGGCCAGACCAGCGATGCAGAGCCATTTACAGCAGCTGTAAATACTACCAACAGACAGTGACAGAGGTGCGAGGGTGGTTGCAAACCTTTTGGGGGCAACAATGGTTCATCAGCCTTTGTCTCAATTGAGACAACTGGGACTGATTGTTTGGAGTATAGCATGAACCCACCCATAAGCTCTAGAGAGTTTTTGTTATTTAATACACGTTGTGTGTGTGGACACTTAGTGTAATGCATGTATATGAATACATAGTTTCAATGGAGAGTGGTGGTAAGTATGAAGCGTACTGCAACATTATGTGAGTGAATTGTTTCATGGTATTTTTGGAACCTTGTTGAAATTTTTTATGGAATAATATGCTGTATTTCTGTGTGCCTGCAGTTTGATATTTTTTGATTCTCTATTTTTGTAGGGGTGGTCGCGGTGGCATGATGAGAGGTGGGCCTCAAGGTCGAGGTAGAGGTGGACCCCCTCGTGGTGGTAGTATGGGCCGTGGAGGGGACCGGGGAGGTTTTGGTGGACCTGGTGGAAGGTAAGTATATGTTGGGTTGCTTTGATCTTGCTTTTTCTTTTGTTTGGAGTGTTTATGTGAACTGGGGGTTGCTTAATATTACATGAAATTGTTACTTTTCAGGGGACGAGGCATGGGTATGAGAGGGCGTGGAGATTTTGGCTCGAGGGGTGATGGACGTGGTGGTGGTTTTGGAGGTAGAGGTAAACTTAATGTGGCTAATACTTCAGTTATGATTGCAATGATTATTATAGTTGCTTGTCATGTCATTACTTGCAGAGACCTTTGTTTTGCACACTTTTCATTAATTTTGTTCAGGTGCTTCGTATTTAATTTGCAACATTAGATGTGTGCTTTGTGTTAAAGGCCGTGGAAGTCGTGGGATGGACAGAGGCCGTGGAGGTCGTGGTTTTGACAGGGGAGGTCGTGGTGGAGCTCCCATGGGTGTTGATCGATATGGACCCCCTCCAGCGAAGCGAGGTGGTATGGTACCACCACAGGGTGGGCCGATGGCCAAGAGAGGTCGATTTGAAGGTGCGCAAGGTGCTAACGGTTACTCTGCTCATCCTCATCCTACAAGGTCAGTCTTGAATTGTAATTTTAGGTTGTTTAAGTATTCTTTTTCCTCTCCTCACCCCATCACAAAAGTGATAGTATGGGTTGTACTAATATGACTGCAATTTCTGGAAATATGTATCATGGTACATGGTTTGGAGATTAGAAACTGCTTGTGAAAGCATCATAGCTTCTAGGGTGTGGTGGGTACTGTGTATTCCACCTACTTTTAACTGTAAAAACTGCATTTTGTCCTAGTGTATTTACATGTTTTGTATCATCCTCAGAATAAGCAGACTTTATTTTTATAAATGCAACATTGTTTCTTGTCTGTAATGGAGACTGTATTTACTGTGAGCTGGAACTCTGTTTTTAAGTATTTGTTTTATGAAATTCATGAATTGGAGAGTTGGTGTAGCGTGTGAGCAAGGTAATGTGGTTGCATAGTCCTGTGGAACTGGTGGTGGAAATGCCTGTCATAGTCCCGATATTCATGTGCCTTGTTAATGGCGTGGCTTTTGTTTTGTGCACGTGCCCGTGGGCATGTGTGTGGTATAATTATTCACATGAGTGTTGGGTATAGCGTGCAAGTCGTGGTCCAGGTGCATCATTAGTCAGTACTACAGCTGACAAGTCTTCTACATAATATGGCCTTAATTTTACAGTTGTTTATACAGAAATGTTTTATTATGGGAATGCAAACAATACATGCAGGAACTGTCATGTTAAAGGAGGTAGATTCTAGGTGGTGATTTAGTGTTGATCATGCATTAGTGAGGATAAAGTCAATTTTGTATGGAATTTTAAGACTGGTGTTCTGGGAGTATGAAAAAATGTACCTTAACCCCTTTGGTGTGGAATGCAGAACTCTGCTCATGTACTGCTCACTGGACTCGTGACTTTTTCTCAAACACATGGGAAGCATCTCTAATCTGGCTGCATTATTCTCATTGATAAATGGGCTGGCTGCTGGGTGGAGTGGGACACAGTTAGAAAAAATTAATTCTTTTTTTCTCGCCTTGAAATGATGCTTGATTTTTGTTGTCTCTAAGTGCATGCCAGTCTGTTAAGTACTTGCGTTTTGTGCTTCTCTGTATTGATCAAATGAGATCTGGCATGAATGTTAGTACTGTCATCACAAAGCTGATGTATGGGGCTTTTGAGTAGTATATGTCACCTTGTATACCAACAGCTTCCTTATTTTATCACGGTTGATACTGTAGTTTTACTTGAGGCTGCAGTCTGGTGCAGTCGCATCAAGTAGCAAGGGTTTGTTCAGGGAAGAAATTGAAAAAGTTTAGTTGAGATGATGATTCAAGTGGTACTGATGATTTGGCTGTAGGCAGAGTAATTGTATAGGATTTTAGTGATGATAAAGATGACATTTGTGCAGTGTACTATTGCGCGCACTATGCTTACTGTGGACCTCAGAATGAAGCACAGAAGGAAACTTGCTGTGTTAAAGTATTCAAGATTTTTTTTACTGATTAACTGGGGGAAATAATAGTGCATGAAGCAAACACTTTTGCAGAACAAAAAATATGAGCAAGAAGTCTTCTTCCATTTTGTTCCAGAATGCAGCACTGGTAAACTGTCAATATGGATGAAATGAATTTTGTGATAGCACTTCTCATGCTAATGGGAATAATTCAGAAGCCTCAACTGCAATCATATCTTTAAAAAAATTCTGTTTTGGCAAGTCAGTCTGCAGTTCCATGCATTTCACTAACGGGGAGAATATAGGAATGTACCAGAGACCTAAACTGTCCTGTCCTGTCTCAACAAAACATTTCAGAATTTTTACTTATTTCAGCAGAATATTGTAGTATGAGTCAGTAGCCCTGTGGAGGTAAAGCAGTCCCTATACAGGCCTGGACAGGCCCTGAGTGTGCCAGGAGGTTGAGGCACCCAGATTTCTAGACATGTGGCACATGAAGGTGGTAAGGTTGTTAACCTTATTCACTGGCCATTTTTACCCCCTCAGGAGATATTCCTGGTACTGATTTTTGTTAGAGGCTGAGTTGACCCCAGCACCATAGTACAGCAGGAAGGATGAAGTCGGTGAAAAATTTCGATGTCCCAAACAGGAATTGAACCTGCGACCTTCCAGCTAGTAGCTCAGTGTCTCAACCAAGTGCACAACTGTGTGTCCCCATCCCTGTGGAGGGTAAGATCTTATTTCAGACACTTCCCGTAAAGGTTTCCAAGTTTGAAATCAAGTCATATGAGCTATGTGAGTCCAGTTTGGGGTACAATTTTTTTTTATATAATTTATGTGGGCACAGGCGCTGTTCCAGGCAGCATTCGCTATGGGGTACAAAAACAAAATGGCAGCATATGTGTTGGCACTTCTGGGGCCATTGCAGAGAAAGGGTCCATACATTGTGTATGGACAGTTTTTATAACTTGCCAGCTCTGGCTGAAAGGCTGAAGTCCTTGTAACACTGACAGTTTTGAAATCCTGTGCCTAAATAGAAAAGATGTGTTAAGAACAGTGAAAGACAAGAAGTGAAAGAGAGCTTATAGATCAACATTCTGGCTCGATGTCTGTTCTGAGTGGAGTGTTAAAAAAGAAGTGACATTGATCTCATCTTGTCATGGTGAGGAAACAAGAAAAAGGCTAACAGGATGTGGAGAGGAAAAGGAGAGCCCTGGATCAGTTCCAGATTACAGTGAAAACATTAAGACTGACTCCTGCAACTGTACGTTTTGGGAAGACAAAAAAGGACCAAATGGAACATCAGAATATTTAGGAGGTTACTCACTGACACCACTCTAAATTGTATGATAATATGCCATGCATATTCAGGCCAGTCCAAAGTACATCATTTTAAATTCAGAGTGGATTTGATAGTGGCTGTACTTATTCAACATGGTAGTGGAGATGAAAGCAAAGCACCAGGCTGTCATTCCATTGACAAAAGTGTGCCACAACTTCTTTGAGGACATTTTCCCAAAAAGAGTACCACAAACAGAGAAAAAAGGTCATGCCAACAAAACGGTGTAGTGTGTTACAAACACAGGGAAAGGAAGGAGACACTGTTCTGGTGCCCTGACCTTCAGGCTGGACTTCGTGTTCAGGGCTGTCTGAAGATATCGCACATCAACTTAAATTTTGGGGGTGAAATCTTACTGCATATTACTCAAGCTTACCTGCATATTAAACAAGCTTAGAAGTTTTTGATTATGTTTTCACAAGTTTCATCAAAATCCGATGATTATTAATGAAACAACAATATTCTGAATGAACTGCTGCACAGTTCAGCTCAGAATTTAAAATACCCTGAAGAAAATCGCTGCACAGCCCAGTATGAACAGGGGTGTAAATACCTCCATGCCAGAGGGTTAAGTTATTGTGTGAAATTCCAGTAATTTCTTCTGCACTTGAAGTTGGTTATGAAAGTGGTATTAGCATGGGCAGCCCGCAAAGTAATGCTATGACAGTGTGATATACTTACTGTATAAGAGAGTGATAATATGAAATAGGTAAAGTTCCCTCTGCTTATAAAACCTTATGCTAGGTATGTGTAAGTGGTAAGTTTCCTGGAGCTCCTGTATCCATGGTAGCCATTTGGCTAGAAGGCTGGGCATTTCTTAGAGCTGATTGGAATGCAATAGAGGGGAAATAAGTCTTGCCCTGCAGATAATAAAACCCTGATTCCTAGGTCCTACGGTACGTAGTCTAGTCCCTGTACTGGAACTGTCCCAGCCGTAGTGTGGCAAAAACAGTGAGGAATTGATATTGGGCCCATCATGTGCGGAGATATTTGTGTTAAAAGAAATTGCAGGAGTGAGAAATGTTATACATCTGACATGAGCAAGCAGTTGTCACAGCATCAGATATGTTCGTGTATTTGACGGTTGTATTACAGTCTTCATGATAAACTAGTGTGATAATGAAAGGTCCCTGGACTCAAAATTTGTTTAGTGATGTGCTGATATTGAGATATAATTTGCTAACTCTTGCACTTCCTTGAGAAATTCGGCATGATACATATTTTCAGGGGTTCATTGTATGTCTACAAGCTGTTCTTGGTACAAAATGAACTGTGATGGTTCTTTTGTGCAGGACCTGAATTGCATGTGAAGCCATGTATGCAAGGGTGTTTATTTCCTTCTGTTTTGTTCTTTTGTGTTTAAAGTTCTTATTCGAATTAATGCTGTGAACATCCTGAGTTTCCAACCTGTCTCCCGTGCCTCACCAATAAGCGTATGTTTGATTTTTTTTGTTTTTCTTGCACCTTCAAGCCAATATTCTGGTGGCGCGTTTGAGGCACGTGGAGTAACACAGGTTACTAGCTATCCTCCACCACCCATCACCTCAGCCTATGGGTGAGTTACTTGTATCTTGTTGGTACATGGATTTGGGATTTATACAACCAGAACAAAAGTTCTGCAGATATTGATTTAAGGAAAATGTATGTAGGTGAGTATGCTTTTTTAGCAAATTATACACTCAGCATATTTATATAGGAGGTTACATGAACACACTGAAGTTAAGCTCTTTGGTTCTTCACGTTTTACTGTGCAGAATTTGTTTAGAAGGAGTGTGGGTCCAGTTCTTGAATAGGGTATGTTAATCAATGAAACTTGAAAAAATATATTATGTGGCAAAGTAGTCTGGTATGATGAGTATTGAAGTTAACATAGTGTAACTGATTTGTGGGTTTGTTTGTAAGGTTTGTTATGTAATAGTGACTTCAGATCACAAAATGAATAGGCTGTTATGGTTCTCAACTCTTTTCTCTTCCAGTATGGAACTGCTGCAATTACACAAGCCAGTTATTTTACAGAGAAGGTCCTTTGTATCTGGCTTGTATAGACAGTGTCTTCTTACGAAGCTTTGTGGTTAATCTTACTCATCTATGCAAGCCAGTGTTGCTGACTACCCTCAATTGTTACCATCAAATTTCTGAATTGTGGTGTTTGCAAATAGATTGATGTGTAGTACAATTTAAAGAACTTAACACATTGCTCCTTTTGTTTGTTTGGGGCTAATTGCATCTGTCAATCTTAAAAGTGAAACAAAATGTTAACAGGGGGGAAGCTGGCCATAACTACCAAGCAGATGGAACAGGGCGTCATTATGATGGATCAACTGAGGCATTGCCGTACGGAGGAAACCAGGCATATGGGAGTGGAAGTCAGGCTTATGGAGGAGGTGGTGGCTACACAAGTGGTGCTGCAGGTTATGAAGCCGGAGATTACACAGCTGGTGGGTACAGCCAACCTGTTCCTGATGCAGGGACAGGATATGGCCCACCTCCCAGTACAGCTAACAGTGGATACACTCAACCAGACACGTACCAGTCCTACAGTAAACCAGGTAGGTGATGGACAGTTTGCCATTCTTTTTGGCATTTTTTTTTGTGGTGTGGAAATTATTCTTGGTTATATTGAGACTATGGCTTAATCCTAAAATGTGATAAAAGGCTTTGTTAAAAATTATATACACCCCTCAAGAGTGCAAAATTAGTTTGCCAAAACATGGAGGGTGCAGGTGGTTTTTATTACATATTGCATTTTAAGAAGTGCTTTATTTCGTGATTTTATTATTTTGACATACATTTATTAAAGATGAGGAAAGTAGATGTAAATTGCATTTTTTGAAGGGCGAAGTGAGGAAGGATGCGCATAGGTTATAGGAAAGGAATTCTTATGTTATTTCATAACTCTAAAATACTTGGGCTGGCTGTGATAATATCTTTGTATCGTGAGTTCTGTTCATCCAGTTGGTTTGATGTTAACACAGAAGATAAGTTCACAGTCATGAATTCAAATGCTGCAGAATTGTTATGTGTACATGACTAGAGAGCTACCAAAATTGCAAGGTGTTTGCTACTAAGAAATGGTAGTCTTCAGTACTCTTTTTCAACTACTTTTTAGTATGTTATTACTCCAGGAAGGAAAGGAGCAAGTTTGTAATAAGTGCAGATTCCCTCTGCGCCTTTTATCCTGAATCCACTGAGACTTCCAGTAAAAGAATGGATGCTGAAATTCCAAGGGTGTTGGTCCTGACATATTTACCGTACTGTCCACTTGCAGTATTGTAATATGTAACCGTGTTTTCATCAGGCTTGCTTTCCCTATCAGGTGATGATATGTCATATTTGTTACTCCAGAATTAGTGCTGTTGTATATCATTGTATTGTATCCAGTATAGTGACTGTGGTACAGGCTGGGCGGTCGGGTTTGAATCCTCCTATGCGCAACAGATTTTTGTGTTCTCCAAAATGTCCAGACAGGCCCTGGAGCCTACCCAGCGTCCTATGCAATGGGTAATGGGGTTTCTTCCCAGGCATAAAGCAGCTGGGGCATGAAATTAACCACTTTCCTCTGTATAATGCTAAGGCTAAGAATGGGTGGAGCAATACCTTTTTTTTTCCATCTTGGTGTGGATAGGGAAAACTTTACTTTTATGTGTGTATGATACACTTCTCTTTCTGTGTAATGAGAATTTAACGCTGTTCGAGAGTCTGCACATTCTTTCTGTTGCAGCTTCTTTGTGTCTGTGTGACATCTGTTAGAATTTAGTTACGCAGATTGTGGAGTTGCCTTCTTATGGAAATGTGTTTAATGCTGGCAGTGTTGCATGCTGTCATGAGTTCAAAGTTGTGTGCAATAATTCAGCATTTTCCAGTTTGTAAGACATGTTCCTTTACTTAAAAAGGCCCCAAAAATTGCAATGTGTTCTATACATAAGACTGACACATTGGAAATGAGATATACTTAGGTATATTTTTTGTTTTGTTTGTTGTGTAAGTTAGAATTCAAATTTTATTTGCCAAAAACAAAATTCAGTAAATGATTTAGGAAGAAAGAACTCTATTTTTTTCTTCTGTAAACAGTATGCATCTTTCGCAAAGTCAACTTATGATATAAAACAGTATGGCTTTCACTAGCGATGTGGCAGAGAGTCCTAATGTGATTAGGCTGATGCCCTACACAGTAAAGCATTGTCACAATAATAATATAATTTTATTCTGTCTAAATGTGACCTTATTCTTAAAGGTCAAAACCAGCTGCATGTTTTGGCTAGCTAAAGTGGTCATCATCAGGCTGAAAAAAAATAGAAAAGGAAGTTTTACTGCAGCAATTTATATTTTGTTATATATAATCAGCCTGATGATGGCTACTAGGTAGCTGAAACATGGAATACTAATATTGTGATATTGTGAACACAATGGGGATGAACCGCTTTAAGAGCGAGTGGTTGAATGGTCATAGTTGCTGCTGTAATGCGGTCATTTATTTTTTGGACAGTTTTGTAGTTGTGGTTGGTAAACATAATCTGTCATGAATCCCCAGAAGAAGAATCTTATGGGCTTGAGGGCTGGTGAACTAGAAAGCCATAACATTTTAACAGTTCTCCCCATCCTTAGACCTGGGGGACAACATATCAGAAATATTCCATGTGTGCATGGATGTGAGATTGTGCACCATCTTGCTGGAAGATGATATTTGTGTAAGGATGATCCTTGGTAATTTATGTTATCAAAATGTTTTTAGCATGTCTAGATGTATAGTACCAGTGATGACCTTCACTCCCCCAAACAGACTGGACCATAAACTGTATGCATAGACTACAAAATACTGATTTGAGGGCTGTCCTATGGTGGCGTATGCCTTGGAATCATGCAGGGTACCTCACTTCTTGGAATTCTCACACTTTGTGTGTTAAGTTTCCAAATATATGAAACGTGGACTTACTACTAAAAAGGAGATGTTAGAGCAACCCCTTTTTCTTAAATCTAGGTTACATCACACCAGAGTGCCCTACATATGATCTTGTCATCAACCATAATGGCTTTACACACACAGTTTTTGGGGGCTGTAGGGGCAGCCACTTATGCTACACTCTTCACACTCATCTGGCACACAAATTTTCATGCTTAGTTTGGTATGTCAAGTTTCCCTGGTCTGTGGATGAAACAGCTCCCTCTGCAAGTTTTGATGCTTATTGTTGGCATGCCACTTTCTGTATCATGTGTGACAAAATGTGCAGTGTTGATGAAGTTGTTAGGCAATTTGTGTATGGACTGTCTGGTAAGAGGTTTTCTGCTGAAGCTTTTGCAAAGGTTTTCCTGCATTTGAGACTGTTCTTTCAAACCAGGATGTCCCCTGTACACTCTGCTGGACTGTAAATCTTCATTTTTGTTTTCACTGCAGGACTGTCATATGTGACTGGCTTGGGCACTGAATAAATGTGAGGGGACTTGAGGTGTATATCTGTTTTATCTATTTCCTATGCATTATGACTGGGTAACACTGGGGAGATGAAAAACCTTTTTTCTGGACTGTGAAGGGTAATGCATTTGAAGTGCAGGACATGCAGCCCTGGTTGTAACAAAAAGTTAGTAACTCGTGCTAGAAGCTCTGACATTGTCTTTGAACTAAGGCGAGGAAGACATGCTGAAATTTTACAATGTGTAATGAAGTGTAACATTCAGAATATGCTGTAAGATATTTGTCGAATGTCAGTAGGCAGCTTGATTGTGATGTTCTGGAGTTGCTGTGGAAATGCCAGGTGTGCAATTCAGTATGAGGGTTTCTGAGTGACACTGTACTGGTAAACTGGGCATATGTAAGGTTGCATATAGGTTGATTTGTTTCACCAACATAGTTGACTATGTATTAAGAATGTGTGCACACCTGCAGAAAGGTCTGAAATTTAATTTTGTCAGTTTTGCTCAGAGTGAGGGAAATCATTGCAAGGACATTCATTACTGTGTGCTGGATTTATTCCAATAACAAGAAATGTTTAATGGTTGTTTCTGTCTGCAGAGTTGTACCTCTAATTGCATAGTGTGCTTGGTTTCATTATACTATACCAGTTCAAAGGCTTTTCCATTTTGGGTGATTGTTTGGACTTATGTGGCATCAGAAGTAGGAAATTTTTTTTGTGATAGGCAGTTGATAAGTTACCAGAAAACTAACAGTGTGACCAAGAATTCCATTTAGCTGTGGGTGACTGTGCGTCACTTAATTTTACTGTATAAAAAGGGTTGGATGAATATGTAACAGCTGAAGTGTAGTATAGGCGATAAAATTGCAGTTAACTGTTCGTGTATTATGTCTATCTGGAAATGTTGTGTTGACTGGCTTGTTCCGTGAATTGCAGCTGCAGCTCCTGAGACATACGGAGGGGGTTACACAAGTGGAACAGGATACAACACGACTTCCGGCTACGATGACAGGGGATATTCAACATCTACAAGTACTTATGGTAGGTATACAGTGTTCGCAGTGTTCTATGTTGATTGGTACTGAGTTTTATGTATACTAATAATCTGTTACAAGTCAATGGAAGCCCATATTTTAAGTAAGGTTGTTTGAGGAAGTTTGAGACAGTAGCACATGCTAATATGTAAGGTTCGATAGGTGGTTGTCACTCTTCTGGGAAGGGCTGTCGTCTCCATATTCTTATCAATAAACCCAGTTGTATGTTCCTATGTAAGAATGTAGGCTGTGGATTGTAGTATTATCATGTTACCTTACAAGGTGTGACATGTGTGACCAACTTTATCATTGGTGTGATTGAATCAGTGACTGAGATGGCAGGTCATGTAGCATGCATACAAAGCATGAGAAATGTGTGATGCAGTCAAGTGCAGCTGACAATCTCCATGATGTTAGGTAGGCTTTATCAAGGCATCCTCAACAAAGTGTGGGTTTTACTGTGCTAATATTTATAACACGGTCACTTGATAAATTTTTGTTGACATTAGTTTGTAAGTCTGGCATTGTGGTACTTGTAATATTTATAGGTGTTGTCATTTGTCACCCGCACCAACTCTTATCATGTCGCTTCTCCCAAATTGAATTGTGGCTTCACAGTTCTGTTTCAGTACAGCTGCACATGATGTGAAGTGTGTAATGCTAGTCCAGTTATTGTTTATCTTCATTTGGCAAGCAACCTTTTGTGTTTCTGTCAACACCCTTACTGACATCACCTTTCATGGCGCGATTGATAATTTTGGTTGGTTGGTCACCTGTTTAATAATCCCGTAATGACTTGACATCACAGTGCATTAGAAAGTACACAGGAGAGAGTTTGAGAAATCCTTTACAGTGAAGTGCATGGTGTTTAAATTATCAACAAATGATTAGCATGGCTCATTTGTGTGTGTGTGATATCGTGTAGCTGTAGTTGCTATTTGTGCCAATGGTTGTAACTCGTGTAGGGTGTAGTAGTAGTAGTAGTAGTAGTAGTAGTAGTAGTAGTAGTAGTAGATATTGTAGTGGCCCTGATGGCGGGTGTTTTTATTTATTTCAACACTGAAACTTGTATGTAATAGATACGTGCCAGATAGGCTTTGAGATGTACACAGGAACCAAGAGAGATAAAACAAAAAGCTGGACAGATACTGCATGTTTTTAAGACTGAACCATATGTTATTTTAGGATCCTAAATTAAGTGGCTTGTTTCTTGTCTGCATTGTAAATTTAGTCATTCATTTGTTACTAATTGTGGGAGATCAAAAGAATGGCTTTGAAGTGGCTTCCAGTGATTGTTCATTCACAGTTTCTCGAAAATTTTGCGTGGTTTAGGAATCTAAATGGGTGTACACACACATACAGCATGGCAATTTCATGAGCCCACCTTTCCTTGAGAAAGGGAAGTAGGCTGATATAAATATTAAGTTTTTTAGTATTTTTGTAAGTTAAACAATATTAACAAGTCAAAATTTGTGTTATTCAGTTGTGATTTGGTTCCTTGACAGTGTAGTAATGAATAGTAGATTGAATTTATGGATAACCATTTGGTTTTATTTCCATTTGCAGAAACGTCAGCTTATGGTGGAGGTTATGGGAAGCCAGAGTATGGTGAGTATAATGTTGAATTTACTTCTTAGTCAAGGTAAAGGTGTCTTTATATAAACCCCTCTATCCCATACATGATGAGGGGTGTTATGGTGCTAGACCATTTTTGCCTTGATGCTATGAAGGAAAATACCATAAAATATGGAACTAATACATTTACATGATGTGTGTTTTATAGAGTTTTATACTAGTGTGGTGGTTGTATAAAACACATTAAGGAATTCAGAAGTTAAGGATTGGCATATTCATCCAGGCTTTGAAGGAACATCGTTCAGTTGTTCTGTAGCATTAATACTGAATAATGATGACAGCTTTTTACAGAACATCTAAAGTATATCTATAAATGAAAATGGGTAACTGTAGTGGGCTTTAGCTGAAAAATGTTACATCACTATTTTTGGTAGTCCCAGTGTTGAATGATGACAACGGTCTTCATAGACCATTGCCAAATAAAGCTGTCTTTTCAGCATCTTGGTGGTCACAGCATTGAATAATGATGGAATCCTTATAGAACAACGTTAATGAAAGCTTTTGCATTAATACATGAATAGGCATACACATGGAGTACTGACTGTGTGTGGAACATGGCTAAGGAAGGCTGTTTTTGTCCTGGTAGTTGTGATGATTCAGTCCTTACAAAATGTTCTGAGCTAAGTATTTTCAGTATTGAATTACAGCAGTTTAATACAAAGAGCATTGCTAAGAAATAAGGTTGTCTTTATTTTTGTTAGTTTGATCAATGAATTAGTAAACTGTTGCGGAACAATCGTAATGAAGGTTGTTACATTAGCATTTCATTCATTACATGGAATGATGGAGTTTTCACAGAACGTTAACGAGAAAATCCTCTTACACCTGTAATCTGGTGAAGACTGATAACAGAATTTTGTGTTTTAAGACCAGAGAGAAGTATATGATAGGTTGATATAATGAGTACTGAGAAACTAGGCAATATGTGCTAAGTATTTTTGCACATTGATAACATGTACCAAGTATACTGTAGGCAGAATGTAGTATGAGAGCCTGAAGCATGAGTTTTATCTGTCGGTAAATGATATTTTAATTCAGAAGGCTTTTGAAATCCTGAATGTGACTAATGACAGTGCCTTCTGTGAGTGAGCAAGGCACATTAATGTTGCACCTATATTATTTCCATGCTGACATTTTATTTATTGCAATTTGAAGTGTACGAGTGCATAATTTCATGCAGAGTTTTCCCAACAATGTAACTGTTAGAAGCACAATATTTTGAATTTGTATACACATGCGCACACATATTAGATTCACATAATGCAACAAAAATGTGGCAAATAAGTAACAGTAAGTGGTGGGCTAAGTATGCGTTGCGTGAATGCATGTGGGACAAAATGTGTATCTAAAAACTGGACGTATTAGAATGAACAAACATACGAGTTTTCATCTCCCTTGTCCTTTAAGAATAGGATACTTCAAATTAAAGTTTGGCTGCAGTAGATTTTTTGAGTGTTGAACTGTGAACCTTTTCACCACTTGATTTTGTTTCCAGATATTTGGGTAACTTACTGAATCAACAGGAGCAGGTAAAATTTTAACAGATGCTTGCATTATGGAGTAACTATTTTTGAAATATTGATACAAGAAAGTAGGAGATCTTTATTGCCATGGCATTACCATTTCAGATTTGTGTTTAAACTGGCAAAGTATTTTTTAATTTTTCTTTAAAATGGAAGAGTTCCAGTGTAGTAAAATTCGTTATTTTAAATGTAAAATTTAATTTTTAGTTACTGATACTGTGAAGTAACCTGACAGACCTGACGATTCCATGAAAATTTATTTGAAGAGCATTTTTGTATTGTTAAAATCAGTAAAAACTGGTAGAAAAAGATGTTTTGATCAATTTGTTGGATTCCTTTTGTATGTAGGATGGTACGATGGGGTTATTATCTTACAACCTAAGAGGCTTTCCATTTGTGAGATGGCCCTTGTTTATAAGTTGTACTCTTTTACAAATAATTGAACTGGTTATGGTTTACTTGTTTGTCATTGATATTGTTAACTGGGTATGGAACGGATGCACATCAATAGCTTTAAGTTTGGTCACATTTAAAGCTGTTACCACTGTGTGTCGTTTGAGGGGTACGTAAACACATGTGAAAGTTATTTTGTGCTGTTGGTCATTATACTGTGAGAGTGCTGTGCCGGTGGGCATATTTTGAGATGAAAGGAGTTTGAGGAAATTAGGTTGATATTATCAGTAAACATAAGTGACTGGTCAGCAACTCAGTAGAGGTGAGGAGTAAATTAAGGCTGGACATCAGATGTGAAGCTCTTTTGAGGAAAAAAATTGATTCATAAATAAGCTTCAATATTTGAGGTTTCCTTGTGGGCATCCAGGTTGTGGCGCTTGGTAGCTGGTGAAAGCAACATTTCAGGGGAACACGCTGCTTCCATTTTGTGGGTAATGATGCACTCAGTGGGCATGTGTGAAAGAAGACTCACTTGTCTGTTCTCCTCAGAACAGTGGACAGTGAAGTGGGATCCTACCTTTACGTAACTCATCCCATTGCGTTGCATACAAAACCAATAAGATTATCTGTTGAACACAGTTTATACAGAGTGAGCCAGAAATGCCCGATGGTTTTTGAAATGAAATAACATTTTCAGGCAAAGTGGTAACATCAACACTGGCAGATACATTTCCATGTCTATGGGAATTCAGGTTAACGATCACTGTTTGAATATGACAATTCATAGGTGACCATCATGTTGTTCACGTCTAGTTGCAATGGAAAGGAAGTCATACCATGTTCTGGTGTTTCTTTAGGGAACCCTTCAATACATTCCAAAATTTGCCATTGTAATTCATTGATATTGGCAGGAGGTATTCTGTACACCCTGCGTTTGACGTAGCCCCAAAGGAAGTGTTCAGTTACTGCAAGATAAGTGACTGGGTGGGCTAGGTGTGCTAGAAACATATGGCGGCATCAGAAATTTGAAAACCAGTTAGCCTGCTAAGCAGCACTGCCATGCTGACTGTTGTCATGCACACAGTGATGTTTGAAGCAATTGCTGACAACTGATTTCCGTGCAAGTTCACTGGACAGTGTTTCCAGGCAGGCTGATTTATCATTCCGAGGACATCATCTGGCCTGCTATCTTGCCTGATGTTTTAGTACCATACTACTTCCTTGGTTACATCCAAAGCAAGGTTCACGAAACGGCTGACCAGGTCTGGTGACTTAAAAACAGTGAGTTTGGGAATGTATTCAAGGAATCCCTTGAAAAAATTATGCAACGTGTCATGATTTCCTTGCCATCATGATTCAGGGAGTGTATTGAATGGGATGGTGGTCACTGATAAAAGTGTCATATTCAAACAAATGATACACATGAATTCTTGTGGACAAGGAATGTATCTACTAGTGGTAATAATTCTGTTTTCCACTTTGCCTTAAAATGTTATTTCATTTCAAAATCCATTGGTGTTTCTGGTTTACCAGCTGCAAGTTTTGGCCTTTTTAATTAAGCCATCGTTGGGTTTACAAGAATACAAAAGGGTGCAATGTACGGTAGGCAATCAAAATTATTCAAGATATATATGTCACACGTGTCACAACCAGTATTTATAAACATTGTCAATAATGCAATGAAACCTTCTGGTAGAACGTTCAAAGGAAATGGTGGCTTATCATTGTAGCTGTATGCCACATAATTGTGAGTCTAACATTGTTAATTGTAGGCAGTGATCATACATATTAAGACCTGTGGGTTTGTAGTTCCAAGACTTACAATGCATGTGGTCAAGGAATCTGTGGGTCATATAATTATGATATTGAACTTGTGAAATTCATATGAGCTTTCTTTGTTCTACTTCCCACTTTGCTGTCTTCAGTGCCCTAAAAAAATTCATTTCTCTTATGGTCCTGCTGTTCCTCCTGTGGTCACAGGGTCCAAAACCCTGAAAAGGCCATTCTCTTACTCTCACCTGTCTGTCCAGAGAGGTTGCCAAAAGGGGGGTGTTTTCTTGGGGTTCTGCATTCTTTCTTGGTGACACTGGTCGTGGGGCCCAAAAGGTCTATTTTCAAACTTCTCACTTTGACATTCATAATGGCTGTAAAAAGGGCCATTTTTTCATTTCCAATGACCCACACATTCTCAACTATTCTTTCCCAGTCATGTCATAGATTGGAGAGACCAGTTTCCCTGCTTTATGCCTGTATAACCAGATTGCATCATTACCTTTTTTGCTTCAGCACTGAAGATGGAGGCAGTATGTTTCTGAAAAGTGTTGGTACTGACTGGTGAGATTCATGGTGTTGCAACCAAGATGTTTATCTGAAGAAATTGTTTTAATTTTACCATTTTCAATATTCCAAATGTTTTGATACACAGAGTGACTTCAATTTATTTGCCACATTACAACATGAAGTGCAAGAGAAGAAACAGTGTGCTATGACTGAAATATTGTCTCAGCATGTCCAGATTAGCTTCCTTCTAGTGTGACCAGTCCAATTCCAGTGTTTGCATTTTCTGGATTTTATGTGCATGCAAGCTGGAACAGTGGTGGAGAATAGTGTGCACAGTTGTCTGCAGAGTTCTGTGGTAGCATGATGAATTTCCATGTGCCAGGGTAGAAGTCCTCACAACCTCTTTCAGCTGTCTCCCCCATCTGTGTAAGGTCGGTCTCCATCTTTAAGCAAGACACTGCCTGTTTTCTTAAACTGCTCGAGTGTAATTGACTGTTTCTGTATTCCAGATGGTAATATTGTTGCGTTTTAATCACGGGTTTAGTCTCCTAATACTAAAACACATACACTCAGTTGTGTTAAGAGTAATGCCATTTACATTTACCGAACTTCCGTGAAACTGGGATGGTCCTTCAGGTCCAGCAAATTGTTGCTTGATACGTATTGTACGTGTGAGTGTGTGTGTGCCCACATGCGCGCGTGTGCTGTGGTGAATCAATTATGGCCATTGTGTATTTTTTTGTAACTATATTCACTTTGGTAAATGTAATGTAATTGTTTTTCACTAA
This sequence comes from Coptotermes formosanus, assembly GCA_013340265.1. Taxonomy (NCBI): domain Eukaryota; kingdom Metazoa; phylum Arthropoda; class Insecta; order Blattodea; family Rhinotermitidae; genus Coptotermes; species Coptotermes formosanus. Next base: position 3,643,663 of record BLKM01012995.1, on the reverse strand, counting down.
CCCATTTTATTGGGGTTTCTTTCCCATTTCATAATTCCTGGGTCTCTTTATGTGACTGTAGAGGTGGAATCCTGTAAATGGTGGTGGCAGGATGTTACCACTATGTCATTTTCATTCTTTGTATCCTTTAGTGATGCCATTTGCAGTCATTTGCTGGCCACATCTGCATATGACACAGCAGGACTTTCTCCTTTTCCTTGTTGATTATTTGATTAGTTTTGGGGTCCCATATGTTTGCAGACCTCAGATTTTGCTGTCAGGTGTTACCTGTTTGTTGATTCTGTAACAGTTTTGATATGGCTTTCATTTTGGTTTGACTGCTCAAATACGAATGTTTTGTGGAACCTTTCTGCTGCCTGTTTGTGTGTACAGGTGCTGAAACTAAACCTTAGTTCTGTAAACCCATGAATGTCTTGTAAAAAGTACAATGGGGTTTTCAGGACTGATTAGGCAGTTACTCCCACTGATAAAGCTTGAAGTGGTGGTGGGCAGTACATGTATGTTTTCATGTTTTTAGTGTGATATGCTGTCTGTTTTGTGTTTCTGCCCTTGTGACAGACGTTCTTCCAGTACTGAAGCATTGAAAGGACTATACCCTTTCCTTGAGCTATAGACACATTGGGCATAGATGGGAGGATAATATTAAAATGGATCTTCAAGAAGTGGGATGGGGGTATGGACTGGATTGAGCTGGCTCAGGATAGGGACAGGTGGTGGGCTCTTGTGAATGCGGTAATGAACCTCCGGGTTCCATAAAGCGCAGGTAATTTCATGACTAGCTGAGAAACTTAGCTTCTCAAGAAGGCCTCTGCTTCATGGATTTAGTTAGGTAGTTAGTTAGTTAATAGATACATTGGTGTCACATTTGCTTGGATAATTAGCTGCTGGATGTAGATGGACAAAGTTTAGACTAATTTGTCTTTAGTGCTAACATATGTAAAATTGGTTTGTTATCCTTTTCTCATTTATATAAAAACTGCATTTAGAGGAGTAAGGCATCGCTCCAGCATGTTTGGCTAACATGTAGCCAGCTTCAGGGAGTACACACAAATGTGACTGAGTAAAAAATATGTAACTTGGTTGAAGATTAAGGTAAAATGTACATTTCAGAGTTAGTGACTGTTTGTGTGAAATACATGATGATGTAAAAGATAACATACAGTTAGTAAAATTTTTTAGTAATTTTTTATCCAAGCATTTTCTTTTCAGTATTAGTAGAAGGTTCTATTGTAGCAGCAAAGTTGCATGTGTGTCAGATGGCTGCTGTCTTCTGAGTCAGGTCAGTACAGAGTGCTGTTTTATACAGAACTTTCTACTAAAATATACAATAAGATGCGTGTATGCAGAAATAATACTAAAAAACATTTACTGCTTGTATCCTCGTATCTTTTACATCATCTGTTTCGTACAAACGCACTGTAATTAAGCTTGAAATGTACATTTTGCCTTGATCTTTGACCGTGTTATATACTTTTAACTGAACATGACCTTTGTGCGTACACCCTGAAGATGGCTAAATATGTTAGCCAGAACATGTTGGAATAGCTTATTTATGGTATATAATTTGCAGTAAATTGAAATAAATCTTACCTGAACCTCTAAAATGTTATTGGACTGTTTGCTTACCCATAAAGTACAATTCAGTCTAAAGTGTATCTCACACAGTATAAAGTGTATCACACACAGTACTTATTACACAAAAATAATTGGATGGTGATAATTAGATTTAAAATAGTAAACAGTGTGTTTTAATTGTGTTGTCTGTTTTGACATATAATTTCACTTGATGCACCTGGTACTTTGTGGTCAGATTGTGTATGTAGTTCAAAGATGAAAGTTGAGTGTGTTTGAGACTGATATTCTGGAAACATGATTGGTGGAGAAGAGGTTCACATATGTTTTCTGTCCTGTTTTTAAAACCTGATTGAGTAATTTGTGGGGGTATTTTTGTGGTACAGTAGTAATTCCATGATTCTTTGAAAATACGAGTTAGTAGTGTTAGCCTTAATGTGAGAAGTGACTGATATGCTGTGTCTCACGTTATTCTTCAGCAAAGTCACTTAATGTAAACATAGATGAGGTTGAAACACCACTGTTTATATAGCTGGCAGACTTGAGATCATATGAACATACTGTGATAATTCTGATTGTATCAGAAATCTGCCTTATTATTTGATAAAAGTAGCTTGTTAATAATCAAGATACATGAACGAGAGTGCCTTCATTTGTTTGCCTTGCACATTTTAGTACACAGAACAGTCCCATGCTGGATTTGCTATTGTCACTGTGAGATGTGATGTTCAAAGGAAATGGGTATAACTTGTGTGTGTTGATATTGCGTTGCTTGCAGGTGGCAGTTCAGCTGGCTACGGCCAGTCTCGCGATTATGGTGGCCAGTCACAACGACGCTACTAAGATTTGGCCAATCATAGTAGGCCTCTTAGGACAAAGAATTGAGAATGCTGTTCTAGCCAAATGACAAAAAGGGGCTTGAACTTGTTTTAAATTCATATGACTGGGTTAACCAATGCAATGGTAGTACATGTCCTGTGTGGAGCAAACAACCCATTCAGAAAACTTGCACGAGAAGTTGATATGCACAAGAAATATATCTTGCCATTGCACTTCAAGAGAGGATGAAGGACATACAGATTTCTGTAAAATAAAATGCTTGGTTTTTTGTTACTCTCTCGAATGGTACACAACTTTTATGGAAGACATGAATTGTAGTGTCTCGAAGTGCAAACTCAAGATGCGGAAGGTGAAGCATGAATCTTTTGTTTAGGGTTAAAACACTTGTGTACTGACTTTTTGAGAAAGGATTGACAAGTTAAAGTTTGCAGCTGGGGATTATGTAGCAATCCGTTCTGTAACTCTTAGAGCCACTCTTACTGTGTGTCCTGTGTGCATACGTTTGTCCTTGTGAATTAATGTTAATATCTAATGTAGTTACAAAGGTGTGTGTAAGCGTAGAACACCATAAGGTGGAGGAACACCCCGTTGAAGAAGTCAGAAATGCGACGTGGTGTATGTGGAAGGTATTGTTCTCCATATCTGAAATTTAGCACCTTCGCCTTGTGCCACAATCTTAGGTTTTTTTCCTAACATTCCAGCTCTTGAAATATTGAGTTCTCCTTTACAGAAAAGTGTATGTGAATAGGATCTGAAAGTTTTGTAATAATTAATTTGTATGAGAATATCTCTTCACTATCACAAATGTGGATACACAAATTTTAAAGAAATGTAATTCTTAATGCAGCACTTCTAAGTACTAATCTTTTTATGTAAATAATAATATGCAAACACCTCACTGTATTGTTTTTGTCTGTGGCTTAATGTATATTGAATATTTACTATTCCCTACCTGTTTCCCTAAAGCCTTTTATGCAGAAGTTGAAGGAACTTTCCACTCAGTATATGAACATGAATAAAAGAATCCATGGAATATTATTGCTGAAAATAATTTAAAACTGTATATCATTATGGTGGTACCTGCCCTCGAAAAACGTACCATTTGTAGTTCGACTGCAATGCAAATGAAGAGTTAAGAGATGTTTACGTATTACTCTGTGTGTGTGTTAGGATTTAAGTGAGCATTAATAGTTGAGTAGTGTTGCTAAGAGCACAAACTTCTGTAGTGACGAAGCTTAATGAAGCCCGTTCTAGGAATTTAATTGCAGTGTAACCCATTAAATTTCCGATATGACAAGTTTTTATGCAGTTTATTTTTCTAGGAAGTTTGAGAATTTTAAATTTGCTTGAAGTCTGGTGTTAAATGAAACAACTATTCGGACTGAGTGTTCTTCCCAGCTCTGTAGGTTTGAAGTCAAAATAACTTTTGCTCCTAATTATATATTACAACTTCTCATGTGTTATTTTATACCTAACTAATAAAGTGTTATTTATAGCTGGCCTAAGATTCTTTAAGCAAGGCAATGAACAAGAAAAGAAAATGTTTTAAATGAGGCACCACATTGAAGGCTTGAAAACAAAGTTGATACACAAAGGGGCACAATAGTTACATGTAATAACATGCAACACAGGCAGGTGAGTGGCAAGAGTTAATGTTTTTCTAAATGCACTGCTATATGTGTAGGTCATAGATACTTCTAGGTGACTACAAGGAATCAAACGTCTTAAGAGTGCCATATGAAAATGCTCTAGCGCACAGGAATATTTTAAATAATAATATAAAAAAATACATTTCCCACAGATTTAGTTTTTGTTGTGTCTTAATACCAATGATTTGAATGTGGTCTACACTCATAAAAGTACTTCCTTAGATTTTACTTTGGGTGTTGCATATGTTTGTCTCACGTGCAGAAGCTTGGTAAAAGCCTCAGTATTTGCATTTATGCTGTTAGGAAGTTCAAGATTACTGATATTTTTATGAGGCGTGTCTTGATCATACATGATCCTCCATAATAAAATTGCTGCTCTTTAGTTGGCGAGTGTGTGGTTTTAATGAAGTTAAAAAGGTGATGGTGGGGTAGATAACTGCTGATGTTAGGCAGGTTTATGTAAGAGTGTGCAGTGAGCAATTAAATGTGGAAGACATTGTGGAAGTGAGACTGTATGTCAGCTGAACTTTGGAGTACATGACTTAATTCATAATGTGTGCTAATACAGGAATATTAGGTATATAATAAAATGCTGTGCATTGCTGGTTTGAAGTGGTGGTGTATATAACATTCAAAGTAAGGTTTAAGAGGACTTCACTGTGAATTAGCTCATTCATGGATATTAATATGTTGACGATATTGCTTCATGACCAACTGCTGTCTAAGTATCAGTTTCAGTTATATTGTGCCAAATTTGTCTTTCAAGGAGCAAAAGTGCCGTTGTACAGACATGACATAATTATGAAATTGAAATCGTAAATAATAAGTAAATTGCAACCATAGAGGATGTGACTTTATGTTTGGTATGCTTATATGTTGCATTGATCATTTTGGGTATAATGTGAAAATGTATGATTTGTAGACTGACATCTAGTCACTGATGTTTATTTGCATGTGTCCTAACAAATGTGAATTGCTGTTTTGTGTTACTGAGAATGTGGTTTGTTCTTTATTCGCTAAAGTGTGTTTTTGTCTGGCCAGGAACCTGAGTGGAATCAGTGGCTGTCTTGTTCCTGCGTGAGACAGAACATGGGGAGCTGCTTTGCCATATGACAGAGGAGCTGAGCAGAGTTGGTAAGAGAGGATGCAAGTCGGTTAGGTGTTTACTTTCTTATCCATGGGTGATTGGTTATTTATTAAAATGCCTTAGTACTGAACTAATGTCTTTTTCTATAAAAATGGTCAGAATATTGATGGCACTCACTCACCTTAAAATGGGAGTTGAACAACCTCATGTCACATGTGTTACAGAATGGATAATGTGCAATATACTGTAACTAGCAGTGCTGGGTTGGTATCTTATAGCATGGATTTGTCATAGCCATACCTAACTTCATTGGGTCTAATGCCCAGAACTTGTACAGTGCAGTTCAGTTTATGTGTGCATATGTTTACACAGGACCATGTAGCTGGCGTATGAATTGCTGGCTACCATACATCAGAGACCCTTAACAGGAAGTGACTGTATTTACTGTCTGAGTGGGGACTGATGACAGTAATCTTAAACTCATGAATATTGCATGTAGCTCAACTATACAGTTTTAATGTTAGTGGAATTTGGTTTGATTTTGTGGTGACAGCTTCATGCTTTGCAGGTTTTGAAGGTTTGACAGCACTCGCCAAGGATGCTACTTTGGGTTATGATGCTGTGTCACTGAATAATCAGAAACCAATGTTTTGAGACATTGCAGTGTCCTCATTCACTGGGTGAAAATGCCAGTTCTTGGACATCCAGACTTTTGGAGATGGTGGGGTCAAAATATGCGTTCTTCTTTGATATTTTGACTCATGAATATTTCAGTCTGCTGCATTGAAACATCATGATCTGATGACCTGGTGATACAGCATCATATCACAGGAAGATCTGAATCCACAGCCATGTGTGATTCCCTGAATTTAAATTAAGTGCCGTCCATTCAAAGATATGGTTGCTGCAATGGTATTTTTCTCCGTTCCTGTTTTTTATTTGTGTGGTCCAGAATTCATTCATAATCAAGCCACCAGCTATCATGACTGGTTTGTATGATTTTCCTCAGTTTCATTTGGTCACTATCGGGAAAGTACCTTAAAATTGATTTGACTGCTTTCCTTCAACATTCCTTGCAATTCGCTGCTGACAGAGCGTGCTCTCAGTTGATGCTGCATGGTGAAGGCAGTTACAAAAAGCCATGAAACCAGAACCTGTTGTCCCCATTTTGCAGTCTTACTGCACAGAATCTCCTTTGGGTATTTCCCCATTTTGTACTTGAACTCGTGTTGCCTAAAGTATTTTTTCAACAAAAATATTGTATTGAAATATAATGGCTGCGTAGCAGAATGTGATGTGCAGTATAGCCTCGGAAGTTTTAGTAAGTGTGTGTCATGAGAATTTTTCATTTGAAGGTTATGTATGACCTATAGTCATCTCATACCAATGCAGAATGGACTTCAGAATCATTGGTACCTTGTGCAAGATTGGAATTTGGTCCTTCAAAATAGCAGTTGGATATAAATACTACTTACTCATCATATGAGTTCCTGAGTGGGAGGGAAAAGGTTGGCTTCTGCAGGTATGGTATATTTTCTTAGTCTTTGTGCAGAAGAGGTCAAAACATGTCTGTTAAGGCTTCTTTGAAGGTACATGCTTGCATAAACACTAGGCCCAGAAAGTGCCCTTCCCCCTTTTTGGGATTGTGGAGGTTTGTTGCTGTTTTCACTTTAGAGGAAGCAAAGTGCATGGTTGAAAAGGCACATTGCAGTGCAGTACACATTTCCCAGGAGTGTTCTACTATTTTTTGTATTGCATGTTGTCCTTGATTATTTATAGCAGCTTCAAATTGTTGCAAAACTACTGACACTGAAAATTTCACAAAGTTCAGTTAGGCCTTATGTATAATAGATGTTACATTTTAGTTATATGTGTCATGGTCACTTCTGCAGGATCCCAGTTCCAAATTTTATTGCGGTCTTTTGGTTAGTCTTTTTGTGAAACGTGATTCAATTTATGTACTATGTGCTAAGAACATGTAATATAATCCCCTTCTTTGTGGTGGGTTTATACAGTAAATTGCTGCACTTATTACTGATAGTGCTTTGAAGCCCAAAGTGGCATGGAATAGTGCAATTGCAATACAGGAATTTCAATTTCAGACCTACATAAACTACACAATGTGTTCTGCACAAGTGCATTCTAAGGGTTCACAACCCTCCATAAGTGTGATTTGATGCCTGCAGTAACATCTTTCTATAAATCTGGAAGTTCAGTAACAAATTTTTGATGGTGGTTTTACATGAGTAATATCACCAACGTTCATAAGGACTTTTTCCATCATCACTAATATTCTAGACAAACACTACGTTTTGGAAGCTATCTGTTTCCTTCCTCAGGTGCTATTGCTGAAGCTACGTGTCACTTAGTTTTGAATATGAGGACAAAAATTGAAGGTGGACTAGCTAATTATATAACAATGTTGCAAGTCTCTGCATTGCATTTCCTAGTAAAGGGTATCGTCAGTGTATGAACAGTTGCTGCAATGAAGTAATTTGTTTCCATATGTTTTCCTCAGCTGATCCCACTGGCTGTGCAGTCTAAGGCGTAGGTCTGTAGCCAAGCTCTTGCTGGGGTCATGGGTTTGAATCCCGCTGGGGGCATGGATGTTTGCCGCTTGTGAGTGTTTGTGTTGTCAGGTAGAGGTGTCTGCGACAGGCCGATCCCTCGTCCAGAGGAGTGCTGCTGACTGTGATGTGTGCGTGAGTGATAAGTGAAAAACAACCTCAACACCTACTGTGTGAGTAGGTAGAAGAGATAAGGACTACAAAACGAATGTTTTCCTCGCTTTGATATACAGCTGAACTTGGTTATAACAACCTCACTTTGTGTGACACCACGACTGTAGCATTGTACATTCTGTAGTACCAACTAATTCCCCGTAGGCCACATGTTTTTCTGCCTTGCTTAGTAGGATGTGCATAAGAGCATCTACCTCAGGTATAACAATAGTTGCCAGTCATCAGTTCCAGTATCATTTTCCAAGAAGTAGGCTCTTTTGAGAATTCAACCCTGGCCTGGAAAATGACAGTAGTAGCAATAACTGTGCTTCATGTTTCTCTCTGCTTTTGTACTTCTGCAGTTAACAGGAGACTGGTAAAGTGATAATGTGGCTACATTCACAAACAGAAGAAGGTTTTGAGTGTGCAGGATAAAGTTAAATTGGTACAAGAAATAGTAAGTTCAAAAAAAGCAAGCTGATGTGTGGCAGGAATTCGGTTTCATTAATTCTGTGATCAAAAAGATTTGGAAAAAGAAAACCAAAATCATAATGCGTTTGAACATATTGGGTGGAGAATAAAGCGTTTTGAAAGCCTGAACAAAGTGACGTCAATGAGGTGCTGCATATGTGGTTTAAGCAATGGAAGTGACAGTGTACTGTCAGTGGTCTTCTGATGTTAATCTTTGTTGTTCATAAATTTTAATTTTAATTTATTTTTTTGCATAAGCCTGTATGGAAATTTGCAGTTATAGAGGAGTAACGTTTGTTCTAAGTTTTAATTGTAATTTAAATTTAAAATATATCATAGTATAAACATTTAAGCAATATGTCTACACACCTGTTTTTTGTTAAATATTTTTCCTTCACTTTTACTACACATCACATAGAGCAACACTTCTTCATAACAACACAATTTGTTTGGTTACTTTGCTAATGTTATAACCGAGTTCAGTTGTATGTAACATTGAGTTTGTGTTTTCTGATTGTAAAATTGGAATTAAGATTATTCAAGGAACAGTTCTATTTTTCAGATGAGTATAAAACGCCGTGTGAAATTTGAAAGCAGTGTTACCCCATGAATACGACTGCAAGTGGCTTGACATCTGTCCATTAATGTGTGAACACCGCAGAACTGATATGGTTGCCACTGACAACTTGATTTTTTTTAATGTATTTTTAGAAGATGTGTCTTACTTTTGTTGATTGAAGAAGGTGTTGTGCAAATAAAGTTCCTGCAAGTGAGATGTGTTTCTTTTTTCTCCTTGAAGTTTGTTTGTGTTTACAGAATGTATTTTCAGAGGGTGTATTTGTCTGAGTGTGAAGTGTAGAATAAGATAAAATGAACTGGTATATACTACTTTTGTGTTTTCATACTCCCTCTCCCCCTTCAGACCAGGTATTACCCACTTTGTTGTTTGTGGAAAATGTGTAAGATGTAAAGTGAAAGTGGGGGTTGTGTTCAGGTTATGTCAAATTTCATTTTTGTTGCAGCATGTATTCCAGTAATACTGTCTGTGTAAACACATGGACTGTTTGACGCTGAAGATGAAGCCACTATGATCCTTTGAAATGTTGATAACTCATATAGCAGTTGACATGGAATAACACTACAGAAAACTTGAATGTTCCTGGAGCAGTTACATAGTTCTCAAGAGTGGTAAAAACTGGCATGTGCCAGGTGTGCCCAAGGACACCCAAGTGTCTAAAAATGTGGCTTTGCATTTTGATTTAATCACGTAATACACTCTTTTAGTTTTAAGGTATGGTTTGCATTATGCAGTTAGCGCAGCTTATTTAGGGAATAAAAATCATGCCCTGTCTATGAGTAGGTATGCAGTAAACACATGTGCTGTAAAAAAATCATTGGTTGGGTGCTACAGATGCCTGTGGACAGAAGCATTTTTTTTTATTTTACTTTATTGATTTGTATTTTTGCTTGGTTAAAATTCTGGTGCCTCACTGGCTACCCTCATATCTCAGAGCAGGTAGTTTAGTTAGTCTGTGTTGTTTTTGTGTTTCTTGTTTGTATCGCAGTAATTCTGCAGAAGACTTTGTGTGTGTGTATCTGTCTAATATGGACTGTCTCCTGATGCAGTGCAGTTAACATGGTTGGTTTGTAACATGCTTTGTGTGACCTTTATGGTGTAATGGTAACTGCTGTTTATGTGTTTGCAAGAACATGGGGATTTTAATATAGGAGGGCGTTATTGAAGCTGCTTTGTTTATCTAGATGCATTTGTATCCTTGTGGTACGTCAATTTATTTTGTCCATCTTTACATGAACAAGTGGAAGCATAGTCTCTTGAAATCTGATGTTGGGGAACTGTAATAAAATTTGTTGGTTGAAGGGCGTGTAATCATCTGGGGTTTTCGCGATATTATTCAGGCCCTCCAGGCAAATGGCTTACTGTGACTAGGCCACGAGGATTGCATCTGGGGGTTTCGCGATATTATTCAGGCCCTCTGGGCAAATGGCATATTGTATCTGGCTAGGCCACGAGCACTGCACACCGAATAGCCAGATAATGTGAGCATACGAGGGTCCAAATAGCACGTGTCCTGTGCGAAGCAGTACCCATTGATTTAAAGTCTCATGTTCGCGGATGCAAACATCCCGTCGACACACCATTTAGTGGTCGCCCTCCAGAAAGAAGTGCGGGAGGTGCTCTCCGAACCATTGGGCCGCTGCGTCCGACCCGAATGTAAATCCCTCTAGCGTTGTAGCTTTTAAGGACCTTATTGGAAATGGAGAGCGGTACACTGGAACGAGCCCAGTTGTAACGTCATGAAGAGAGCGTCATGGCGTGCGGAAGAGTGGTGACATCGTATTGCACGACGATCCCCGTCCCATTGTGACCCGGTCTGGTCAGGATACGCCCCGTGGGGAACGAAGGTGTTGGATCATCCCTCGTTCAGCCCGGTCCTTTAACTTTGTGACTTCCAGGTCGTCACCCCGCTGAACATGGCGCTGAGGGATCAGAGAAGTATCAACCTATAGTGGTATCAGTAGCAGCCCAGGGATTGGTTTACGGAGGGGTTTAATAGGATATATAGAATCGCCGAGACAGTTCAGTTTGAAGAAGTCACGTGGTTCTGTCGGGCGCGCACCCAGAATTTTTAGTTGGGAGGAAGGGGGTTTCTGACCTTGGTGATGTATATTATTTATGTGGGATTTAAAAACTTATAACAATAATGTAAATAACTGTTGCATAACATTCTTCGCAACAGCGTTTATCTATATCTAATTCCATGGTCCATGATTCACCGAATTGAAATCCAAAGGCCTAATCTTTCTTGTTCGTTTAAGTTAATGGAAGACTTCTAAGTTTTTTATTTTTCATAATTCCAATGTACTAGTCATCTGCCAATTTCAGTGGCTGATTTCGGCTGTAGGGTGAATGACGTAAAACGTTTGATATCGTGTCTACACAATCTTTGTTTTAAATTTCAATTTGGGTGGGGCTGCAACCTGTTTCCCCCTCCCTTCTTCCCTTTTGGTTGTGCTCCTGTATTGTATAACGCCAACTATGTGTGCCACTTAAGTGGCAGAACCTATTGAATTTCCGAAAACAATTTTTGCGTGACGTAAAATGCACATACAATTAAGATATGCGAATTTGATGTGAATCGGCTAAAGGTCGCTGTGGTGCAACTACATTTATTAAGTAATTTTTACTTCGGTTATTTGCCTAACCTTATTGCCTAAGGCCATTGGACTTAAGCTAACAATATAAACGAATTTTTGCATGCAACGTCAGAGTCGTGATAGATTCTGATAACATATGTGTATGTATGTATATAAAGGCTCCTTTCATGTTAATATTACTGGCGGATCTAAACACATTTTGGATATATCTAACATTATTGACGTTATAGTTCTGTGTATTTTAATGTTTGAGCTTTTACATAGCAAAGGCACGGCAAAGGATTCTGGACCGAATAGTACCTGGCATTCCCGGAATATGACGTGCTCTTAACTTCATGCATGTAATTTTGATTTATTAGTATCTTTCGCAAATATTTGAACTCTCACCACATTTTCAGCGAATTTGCTATGTAGTATTTTGTACTGCATTCTATTCACGAGACATGAACATATACTTAGTTTTCTCAGCGTTTGATTATAGACAATTGTCTTTGCTAGCGACTAATAAAACGGCTGTGATATCGTGTATACATGTAGTATTTATGTTTTCACCTAATAAATTAACATCATTGACACAACGGTAGTTGATGTGGTCCATTTAGTTTCAGTCTGCTCTCCTTAACATGGACTTCCGCAGGAAAGTTGCAAACCAGAGACGACAAAGCGTCTGCTTGTTGCAGACCATTCTGAGTAGCGAATGTATCAAGAAATAGGTTATATGTCTGTCCGGAATTCCAGTCTCATTTAACCTTTTAAAGCCTAGCGGTAACTTTACGTACCTCCAGGTTTAACATTAAAACATTCTACGTGGTGCCCACATTGCGTTTGTGTGTTTTGTATGGATCTCAGAACAAACAGCAACTTTTCCCTTATAAAACATTAAGAGATTGGTTTTTATAACCGAAGTGGAGAGTGTTTACAGCGCGGTACGCACTGAGTCATTATATAAAACCGATATGCTTCGTCTTTAAAGGGTTAAACACGTTTTAATGAAACTACGAGTAATATCCTAAAATCTGAGGCGAAGGTGTTTACGGGTCCAGCAGTATCTACGCCCAAGATTGGGGTAACCCCATAGTTATCAGCTTCGCCTTTTGCTTTTTAGTCATGGCATTTATATTATTCATTCCGCGAAACCAGGACATACCGACGTCGCACCTGGACGGACTCAAAATCCGGGTTTGACAATTTTAATGGACCTTGAATTTAGAGTAAGTTTGGATGCTAACATTTTGATCCTAAAACGTACGAGACTATTTCAGCTTCTGTGGCCGAGGGTGTTTTATTTTCAGTGACACTTTAATTGATTTTAATCTCAGTGAGGATTATGCGTTGTTCTCTAGTAAAGCTTAGTCACCCGACGGCTGAAGGACCTCTTCTGGTGCCTGACCAATCACAAACTCTGAGACACATTTGTCAGAAATGGCATTGTTGTGACGCGAGTTACTGATACAATGGAAGCCGTGTGTTCACTGAGTTCTAGGCAGTCGGTCAACATGCATGTGGTACGGAGGACGGACATAAACGTATATTTCATGTACTTCGAAATGTGCCGTCATACGAAGACTTTTGCAACTTGTTCGGTGATAAGCCGTCTACGACGAGACAGTGTAGTTGTTACGGTGTCTTAAAGAACTATCACTGCTCGTGATGTTGTGTTCGCTAATAACTTTGGTAACTCCAGTAACTATTTCTTCTGGATTCCTTTAAGTGTCGTCATTTAAATAACATTTGGTATCTCATTCAGTGAAGCGCGTACATGTTAAGACCATAATGAAGGAATCCATACATCCATTATGATGTCAAGTTACAGTGTGCACTTCAGCTTCTCACGCCACTTGCCATAAGCAATTTTAGTTGGTGCCCCTCCTGTGGCAGGAAGTGTACGGTGAGGATAGATTGAATTTGCGTCGACAGGCAGTGGGGCTTGATTGTGGGCCCGTTTTTTACCGTGGCTTTTTGTATAAGATGCATACATATGTTATATCATACACGAGGCTTGCATAAAATTAATTTCGATAAAGCAGTAGTCAGCAGAAAATAGTGACTTATCAAGTGTGTTCCATCGAAAACGATGACCTACCCCCGCAGTTCTACCATGTGATACCCCATATTTGCTGGAATTACATTGCATTGCATGTAACTGCGAGACAGACAGGAGGCAGACATGCATAAACGAGAAGCACTGTCTTAATGACACCCCAAGGGTGCGTTGATACTTTGTCTTTGCTGGGCAAGATACGTGTACAACCTACATGTAAAGAACCACATGGAGAAATATTCTCTATGCAATACCATGTTTAATTTGTTCATTTTTTTCGTTAATAGTGTTTACGATTGCAGTGTAATGTTCCTGTCAGCCACGGAGAAATGAACATCATGATGAATGATGGTTGCAAAATGGCAAAGAACGTATTCCGGACTGGAGCCGGCACCTTTGCTGTTGTGCTGTAGCATATAGGCTGTTATTATGTCAACCCCATGCACTTCCATTAAGTTTGTTCGCCTGTTACTGGTTTGTCAGTTATTTTCATTTACAAGATATGTTGTTACAGGAATTTGGCACTGCAGTTCGACACATGCTATTTTTAAACCATAACGTGAATTTAAATTGTCCTGCTGTGATCAACCAGAAGTTAAACGAATTTAAAGTATACCAGATGTTTTTATATTTCTCTGTAATAGAGCAGATAAAATGAATTGCAAACGGATCACCACTGTATAATAAATAGTTTTGAAAGGCAATTCACAGTGAGCAATGACATCACGGCTTCATTCTTTTTGCCCCTCTCTCAATATTTCAAACAAAATTGTTTTTAATATGCGTTGCTGTAGGAGACTATATGAGTGTCAGAAGTTTTGTATTGTGCAGCTTTTTTATTTAATATATGTGCTGAATTTGTTTAACGGTGTTGATGACGTCATGCTGCGGAACTCCTGTGGGCTCTCGATACGTGGTCTTGCGCGTACGGAGGTTCTCAGTACTAACATGTTGGGTCAAGAATGTCGTAAGTGCGGAGAAATATGACATAATCGTACTGCCAGGGAAGTTCTTGTTTAGCGGACACTGGACCCGCAGAATTTTCCAACTGAGATTTATTTCTGAAACATATACTGCCAACATTATGTAGTGATAGGATTGGGGATCAACCCATCGCAAGGACGGCCAGCGAACGCATACTGTACAGCCGAGCCTGGAGAGGGATTCAAACCCACTATCTTAGTGTTCGAGTAGTCTGTGCGTAAACATATGTGCCGTAAATTTCGTAATATGTAGGATGCGAATGCAACTGGGAGTATTTTTCAAACATTTTATCACTGGTCGGGAAGTTCTAGAAAAAATATAAATTTTCCTGAAGACTGAAGGTACTCTACATAAAATAGATTTTTTCTCATATTCATTTTTCGGTGCTAGGTAGGAATGAATGGTCAGCCTTACGCCTTGGTGGCATTATCCACGGGAAAGCGCTTCATTAGACATTGAAGAGGAGGCTGGGTGGGTCCCAGAACCGGTCTGGACACTTAGGAGAACAGTATAATATTGTGTCCCTGTCTGGCATCGGAACACAGGACCTCAGACTTCCAGCCCATAGCCCAATCACTATACTGACTGCTCTCTGCAGGCTTTCTAATGTTCTGTAGTATGCCATTAAGCACATCGATCAGACAGGATTAATCGCATTCTATAGAAGCTGAAACTTCATTACAATGTCCATAAGAGCCTGCGACTTGTCACTGTTCTGAGCCACACTGAATCCCGTCCATTCTCTCCCATTCTCTTTCTTCGAGATCCTTTGACATCTTCCATCTGGTCCTCGGTCCGAGGAGTATAAGCTATGACACACCCGCTGGACAATTTCCTCCAGCCTCCTCATACTTCTTCCCACCTAGGGCCAAATATTTTCCTTAGTGTCCTGTTCTCGAATATCATCAGACTATGTTTCTCCCTTAATGTGAGAGACCAGGTTTTACGCCCATACCAAAGGAGAGGCAAAGTCATTACTCTGTATATTTTACTGTTTATGCATTTAGATATCAAACGGGAAGACAATCCTGATAATATATCTCCTTGTTCAGACCAGTTCATTGTCAGATCAATGTTTACCCGCGGGCCTTGAGGTTTTTATTACGATGTAATCGAGGGCTCCGTTCTTTTGAGATACGATGTAGCGTCACCCTTTTCTTCAACGGTTCATGGTCCATCTTTAATGGACCTGGAACCCTTTGAGTTGAGGACGGCACGTTCATTCCAAACGTCGCAAAACACTCGCCCAGCGACGCAGCGTCACATTCGAGAATACTGGAATCCTCAAATCTTTACGTTTCCGCACTTTACTATAGGTTTAATTGGAAACCTTTTAATTAACCGAGCTACTTCTAACCTCATAGGAGTGGCAAACTCATTGAAAATATAAAAAAAACCTCCCGCCTAACCAGAATCGGAAGTTTCGCTGGGTTATGAATATTTAATGCAGGCGGGTAGACTTCATGCACCACTGTGATATATAGTGTCACGTAGCTTGTGGGGGGCCTATGGCCATTGTGAAGTATAAGTTGACCTCCGAACTTTTGCTTGAACGTTATATTTAACGAAATATAAGGGACGGTAATTTCTGACTCCCATGAACTATGTTTGAATTTGTAATTACCCGTCTGTATATGCAATAACGAACACTAAGTTAATAGAGGATAGGCCTGTAGTACTTGAAGATTCAGTACACTCTGAACTGGAATAGTCAGAAGGCCTGATCATGTAATTTTTTCGCAGGTATTCTCTCTTGATTTGATTACAGTAAAATGTTTGGTAAGAAGTACAAATTATATATCTTTACCACCCCATCCATTCCGGTTCTGGGTGCCACCCAGCGTCGTTTCATGTGAGTGCTGGGACTTTCTAGGAGGGTATTTTCGAAACCTTTAGTGACAAGTTGAAGAATGCATGGACCTCTACCTTCATATCCATATATGTCTACATAGCGTTAGGCTTGCGAAGCACAGGGATAAATTTACTTTTCCAAATGATGAAATTCCGCATCGTGTGTTCTAATTTTTAGTCGGTCTAAATATTTGTCGCTTAAGTCTGTCTTGCTGTCAGTATGATGGCCTACCGCAGTTAACTTCAGATTGAGTAGTCAAGGAGAGAAGTTTTTCGTGTATGTGTGGGCACTAAGACCAGCATTTTTAAGCCGATCTACTGGAAAACACGCGTAATACTGTTCAATGGGGGCCACACGCGTGCAGAGTGACTGAATGACTGACGGCTGTAAGTTTCCTTGTCGCAGCAGGCCCATTCGGCTGCGTACTGTTTCAGACCGTCAAAGGTTTTCTTGTACACGCTGTAAAAGGGCGTTGCGTGAATATGATCTGTGCTGCGTGACCGAACTATGCCACAGTGCCACCAGCTGTCAGCGTTAGTGTAGATCCTTAATTGTGTGACACAACGGATATAACGTACTTCATAATGTAGTATAGTACACAAATCTACCAGTGGCATTATTTGAAGATTAAGCTTCGTTGAAAATGAAAATAATGAAATGCGAATTAATTATAGTCAGCTGGTTTGAATTTCAACAAAATCTGGAAGGTTTATGAGGTACGTGGAAAAAATGTATTTGTGTTGTTACGTAACTTAAGTCTTTTATGGATAAATGTGGCTGAAAATCGGAACTATGCTAAACTTAGTGGAAGTCTCCCTATTGATTTTCAACAAAATATGCAGTTTCTTTATGCTCTGCATAAGTCTGTTTATGATCTTATGTAAACTAGGCTTTATTATGGTTCAATATGCCTGCAGATTTGGTTACTGAACAAATTTTGATGGAGGTAAAATGTTCAGGTTTATCAGTATCTTTAAACAGTTTATGAAATGCGCAGAGAAGTCCGTGTGTATCCTTATTAGGAATCGATATGTCTATAATCCTTACTCCCTAACAAATTCGTTTTAGAAACTCTCCGTTCGCAGTTTTAACAATCTCTATAAAGCGGTTTATGAGTGCATGGAGAAGTCCATTTCTGTCCTTACAAAAAATCGGCTATAATCAGGATAAATGGGACTTTCCGACAACATTTAGCAAAAATCTCTAACGCTAGATTTTAAAAAGTCATGTCCAACTGTTTAGGCGCTAATGAAATTTCACACTCAAGCGGACAAACATGACCTCCACAGGATGCGTCCTGTTTTTTACTCTGTAAAGAACCTTTAAAAATTGGAACAGTCTGCATGTTGACCTGTGAAATAGCTGACTGCTTGACAGCATTGACTATAACAAATTCATTTTGTTTATATGACGTAGCTGCAAGAGATACACATATTTAAAAACATGCAGGTTTTTGAAGGCTGGAAACTTGATCATTTCGCGATACGCAATAATTGTGCAATGAATTGGTTTAAATAATTATTTACTACTTTATTTATATACGTGCTGACAACAGCCTAATGGCCACCTACGTAGACAACACAGCTACAAGAATATAACGTCAAAGGACCAAGACTGGAGCCAAATCAGGACATAAAGAAATAGAAAAAAAACATCACTACAATTAATTTAATAAAAATTAAACATACTTTGAATGTAGTGAAGTATTGCTACTAATAATAATAGGCACAGCATACGCATTACTACTACAAAACAAAATGTTTTATTAAGAATTCGTGTTCACAATATGAATAATAAGTAAGGAAAGTTGTCAGATTTTTGTAGATTGATATAAGCTACGAAGAATAAAAACGCACCGGTATCTAGAAATGTTATGCGTGCATGAAGAAGGACATGCATTTGGACATACTCAGGAAATTATGGACGTTTTACGTTTTAGAAAGAATGGGAATCTTATGAATATCCTAGAAAAGTAACGTATGTATTCAGAAAAAATAAATAACCACCAAATAAATGTTAAATCCGCAGTTGAAAAAAAAAACGCGATTTTTTTATGTGATAGTACGACACAAAACCAACAGACGTCAGTTCCGCCCGCAACATTACGTAACCTCAACCAAGGTCATCCACTTAGTATTAAGTTGACCTCTGCGTTACACACACGGAAGGTTTTACAGTAGAGAGTGTAAGTAAGAAAAAACCTTTTTGTATAGTTGCAGTTATTTAAACGTTATATTTTAATTTATAATGTCCTTATAGTAATTCAGTTTTCAGTTCTATATTGCGGTAATAATTGTCTTCAGAAATCAGTATGAATAAGAGCTAAATATAACCTATTTAACACATCAATAAAGGATACGCTCGGGCCAAATTCTTTTTAAAAATATCGTTTTTAATGTTGTAATTTTAACAAAAATAATATGCTACAGATATATTTGCAAGGTTACCGTACCCTTAATTCATACGTTAAAAACGTAACATAAGTAAAAAAGAGACGAGTTAACTTTATTACAATAAACCGATGTGAAAAGATTCTCTTGGGTTTAAAGTATCCTATAGTGCAAGTATTAAAATAACGGTGGAAACCGGAACACCATCGGTTTTATGAAATACAACTATATGGGCAAGAAGTTTTTACATTATATAGGCCTATAATTCAGGCTACTTTAGATGGGATTTAATACAATAGTATAAAATTGTAACAAAAGGAATTTGTAAGGAAGAGATCTCTTTCACCTTAACAAGTACTATAAGTGCTTTAACCATGGTTATTTTACGTACTTGTATTTTTGTCGTTACTCACAAAATGTAACTCTGTTTCAGCAGATAATAGCCTAAAACGGGTAATGAATTAAACAGTTGCGTAATGTAGCTATCGCCATGATGATAATAATAATCATCATCATCATCAAATTTTGCATCATTCCTCTGGTCTAAAAGTACATCCATTTCCGAAGCACTGTGCTATGAGAAACAGCTTATGGAACCACAAGTACCTGTAGTTCCCAAATTTAAATTAGGAAAGTGAGGAAAAAATTGCGTTAGGATGGATTACATATAGCCTGTAGGCCTGTTTATTTATAAGTACAACATGTTAGGTTATATCCACTGAGCCTTGCCCTTCTGACGAATTCGCACTCTTGTTGTCTCCAGATTTCAAACTCGTAAATAATTTTAAGGAAGACATTGAAGGTGTTAGTACTTGAAATACGCCTTTCAGCATTTTAAACAACACACAGTTTGAGTTTTGTCCGTATTTTAGAAAGACATTTGCAGTAGATCGTAATCGGTTTTTCGGCAACGGTGAGATATCGCATACTTTGTAAGTACTTCGGCCGTTACATTTACGTTATCAATTTGTTCGTCCTCCTCAACTCAGCCCTCGCAGAGAAAACAGATTTTCTTAATTATAAAAACAAATCACAGGGAGATATCATAAATGTAGGTAGGTCTTCGTGTGATGTGTTTGCTCTTTTTATCCAATTGTAACCAAAATTAAAGTGTTTCAACAGACCCCGGCAAAAATCCCAAATATGAAATTTCACGAAAATCTTGTCTTTGCCTGCAGACACATAGATGGACGGATATGACGAGGCTAATGGACGCTTTTCGCAGGTGTTTTGCGAAAGGCTCTAAAAATAAATAGTGTTTGGCGTGTGTGCATAACAAAATTGAAACGTCACGTAAGCATCGTATATTAAACTATTTATTTTATCTAATTTAAGTGTAGTTTAAGGCTGAAAGGTTATACACTTCTGCGGTGGCAGGATGGCAGTGGGCATCAGAAATGAAGACCACAACATCTGTCATATAATTACTGTTTCTTACGTGCTCTTGGAAACAAACAAAGACTTATCACAAAACAAAACCAAATTGAACGGACGCTTCTGTGGGTGGCCTTGTTAACAATTTGCGTCAACGTCATCATAACTTTCAGTTTTGATATTTCAAACGTCTGATCACTCAAAGACTTTTAATACCAATCACATCGACAAAGCTCCTTTCGTGGGATGTTTATGTCAAAGGTAATATAAATGTCAGTGGTAACTATATATTGATGTCACTTATTACTGATATAAAGTCGAACGCCGATTGACAAGTTAAAATTTGTTCTATGGACGTGGTCTCACTTTGACATCAGCTTCTCAACGTGCTCCTGGCGAGAGATATGAAATGTCCCATCAAGGGACGCCCCGCGGAGAAATATTTCAAAATGTAACCTTGCACCATTCTTGCCAGTCACTGACGAGTAAGGTCGTTAATGTGAATCGTGTGGTTATCCACGGACTGCAGGTCAACAAATAATTTGGTACGAAGAGAGGTATATTATTGTGTGAGTTCCGAAGATGTGTTTCGAATCCTACACAGCTCGTCTCTTTATATAACGAATTTATAAATTGACGTACATGATACTAAATGTCAAGATATAGGCCAATAAAACAATAACTTTACCAACATGTATGCGGATATCTAACATGGTCCTTTACTGTGAAGGGCGGAAATACAGCGTAAGTACTAAAATACCTAGTTTACATGAAAGTATCTGGACTGGGTATTTAGAATAGGGACTTTTGAATTATAATGATGCACTTTTGTTCAGGAAAACGGCCGCTTGTAAGACTGAAAAGGAGATGACAAAACTGACATTTAGTGAATAGATCTTAGGGTAAAACTTTGTGAGGATGGGAGATGGCTGTAACTGGCTCAGGATTGTGTCAAATTATGGACTTCGATAGTGCCTATAAGTGATGTTGAGCCTACGGACAGTAACGCCAGTCTGTTTATTTAGAATTTAGCTTAGATGTAACTGAGTTTTCATTAGTTTCATCTATCAAGCTGGGCATAAAATATAGATTTTACGCGATCACCATTTTACTGTTTTACATTCTATAGGCCTATAAATTTTCTTACGAATTTTGCATTGTTTTCGAAGATATTCTTAACACAGACACACAAAAAAAAAAACAAGAATCTACATCAAGTGACGATAGAGTCGCTCCCACTACACAGGTTTTTGTGGTGGTGTCGATGGTAAGAAATCAAGAATAAGCTGCAGAGGTAAGGTGGCGTCTAATAACTAGATGCACATGCCGAGTTTCGTGAAAATCTATCAGTGAGTTAAAAATTTATTACTCGAAGACATTAACAATGTCGTGATGGTTCCGCATGCCTTCAGAGTAAACCCACGAAATACTGGTCTCGCTCATGTTCTCAAATCCTGTCGCCAGCGTCCGGTTCCTGTCAGAACCTCTTCAAAAAGGACGTCCTATTCATCCGCTAATTTAGGTAATTTCTGGAATTTAAAACCGATCTTCGACAAGGTATTTTATTAGTTCTCGGTTTTGAAAGCTTCTTTAATGCAGATTTCACTTTAATTTGTAATAACCATGTAAAAGTAATTAATATATGTTGCGTACTTCAGAACGTGCTGTGCTTACGTTTTTGCAACAGTGTGTTTCCTCGTGTTTATCGGTGCTTGCTTCTCGTTACAAAATGGGTTCATTTTTAGACCTCCACGTGCTTGACAGATATGGTGTCTGAAATCCTAATTTCGGCCAGTAGCCGTATTAGGAAATTCGTCTCATTTTCATCCTCTGCTGTTTTGAGATAAGATTTTACGTTTAGTGCGAGCTAACTGCGGTTCGCGGGGAGGTTTGATTTTATCTCGTTTCAAGTGATAAAGTTATGTTAAAATATTTAACATATGAAGTACGTAGTTAAATGTCTAGAACAGACTTGTGTGTCGCATTAGCGACTAATATTGCTTTGACACGTAATAGGTCAGCGGGGCCTTGCGGCTTTTTAATATGGGCCATACAGGACAGCATTATTTTTATTGCAGCCTTACTTTAATTAAAGTGATGAATTAAGACAAAGAAATTCAGTTGTGCATATAAATGAGCGTCACAAAATCACGAATTTAAGAACTGACTGTCTTAAAAAAAACAAAAGATATTTTTGACGGATTTCCGCTATAGAATTTCCTTATAGAACGAGAAAACTGGGCTGAAATTAATAGCGCGGTGTTCAGCCAGACATTAGAGAAGCTCTCAATGTCTGAAATAGAAACCAAAAAAGCCGTACTTATATGCATACACTACTTCTAGGTAGGTTTGTGTATGCACCTTATAATCGTGCGTGTTGCTTTATGTGGGTGAGAAACTTGGTATTTCAAGTTAAAGATAAATATAAACTTGAGGATTCTGGAGAACGGGGTGCTGAGAGGCATGTGTGGATATAACGGAGAAAAGAAAAGAAGGCTGGAAAAAAATGCATTGTGAGCAGGGTTCTACTTTGTGCTCTTTACCTTCGACTGGCTGTCTGGACTAGTATGTCGTGGATACTCAGTGTCTTGAGGCAAATTGTGGGCAATACCATTAAGAAATACCAAGAACTTTTCTACATTATTTGCAGTTTATGTTTCAGAATCAACGAATCATCTGACGCCGTACATCCTATGCAATTAGAAAAGCGCCGTTCAGTAAATCAAGACTCATTCACTGACTTTACATAAACGAATATATTTCTATACAAACAGGCCCTACGTTAAGGCATAGCTAGGTCTACCTGCAATCCATAGCCTGCATATACATACGTCAGTAAGGAACTCCAGAAGTAGTTACAAGGAAGGGAAACAGAGGATGTTAAATGGTGACGTTGGTTATTTACAGGGGCGAAAAAATGGGAAAGCAATATTTAAACATCTGGACTTCTTGGTTTGCAACCAGCATGAAATCATGTTTTGTGTCGTAGTGGAACTGCTCACAAAAAATTAAAGTTTTGTCCCCCCAACTGCTATAATAGCTAAATCTCCCATTAGCTTCTGAGCGCGGTCTACCCCTCAACTTTTGTAATACTTTAAACTTCCACAACAAAACAGTTCATCCCTTTCAGTCACCCTCCTTTTTCCTCTCCCCTAACTTGCTAAAGAAACCGAATCTTTAATTAACACTTCGAAGAGTTTCAATAACACTGCGGGATGTTGTATTAAAAAGCCTTAACATACAAGATGGCGGCAAAGGTGATGTAAAACAAAATGGCCACTACTATGTAACTAGTTTTTCATACAGAATGAATGGTAATTATGTTTACTCAGGAAAAATGTGATCGTGTTTCTTTCTTCGAACATAGTTTCTGTTGAATTAAACAGCATAGTACTGAGACGTGAAGAGTGATTTTGGAGGAAGCTTACTCTTAGACCACATTAAGTAGTCTACTTGCAGCATAATTTCATAAAATAAGTTGCGCTCCAGTTTTTCTTCCGACATCATTCCTGGTTTCATAGTTCTTTGCGGCTAATCATTTCCTCAGATGACCCTAACTTTGCCTTTTGAGAAAACATCCATCCGAACTTCCATCCATCCACTCATCCTTCCGTCTATTTCATCCCTCTATTCATATATATGTATATATATACTAATTGAAATCCATCCGTTAATTTCGACTATGCATCTAAGGCGATAGTATAGTATACGCGCATTCTGCTTTCCTTTTATGTGCATAGTTTGATTTGTTCATATCTCTCTCTGTAGGTCACTCTGTGTTTTGAAAATTTGTCATCTGAACTTGAAAAAGAAATCCGCTCACTCGTTTCCACAACTTAAAAGACTCCCCACTGTTTAGATGCGGAAGAATGGCCAGGGGTTGGAACATACACTAGACTTATATTTGTGCGAATAAAAGGTATCTAAGTTAGCGACATTGTATTTAATATTTGTCCGTCCCCAAATGTCTATTGTTGTCCCCTCTTTCGTTTTGCTTAGATACAACTGTCCTACTTCCCCATGTTGCAGTACTAAAATAAGAAACAGAAGTAATAAAAAGAGATAGAAAAGGGTACAAAAAGAGAGATAATACATTAGATGAATAAGTAACTAATAAAGCACGCAGGCACAGCTGTGCCAAATTGAAGCGTTTATCTGGCAACAAATTGATGTGATTATCCACGTGTCTCTTTCGGTGCCCTCAATTTGTCCTGCTCTGACGGCAAAGCTGTGCGCTCTGCTGAGCCGACATATTACTTATGTGAGGTATGAGACTGGCTACCTTCTGAAGCGTGACACCATATCGTCTAGTAGCTGGTCATTGAAATTTCGAATGAATATACTGCCTCCATCTTAAAGGTGAAATAAATACTTTATGTTTCAGAAGATTACATACAATACGGTAGGTAGGCTTATGTCTTTAGTCGGAAATAAACGGAATATACCGTCAATAAACCGATCGCATTCGTTTGTTCACTGTCACGTTAGAACCTAGAAAATAATTATAGTTTAGAGGAATGTAATGTGTAAATTTGTGTGGTTCATCTAAGGATTGACCGAGACCCTTATACGACCGGTAAAGAGACCCTTTATGCTTCACCTGTCTTCTAATTACCCGATTATTGGCTTCAATAATCACGATTGACAGCCTGTTTCCCCTTAACGCTTCTTCATTTGTCCTCTCAGCTAACACTTCCGGCTACCCGCGGCCCAGCGTGTTTATTATTTTGTACTACTAAATACGCAAATGCACTACGCTGTTTATAGAAAGCAGGTTTATGTTTTTAAACAGATAATTGGGTGTACATAATATTTTTTGAAAGAAGAGTGTATTATCCTTCGCCTGTGTAAAAACACGGTCTCTCAAGGAACTCTCTAAGTAGAGTGCTCAAAATGATGAGTGTCGCTGTGCGAAATTGGAATTTGTCAAACTGTTGTCAAGTATAAACAGATAAACAAACATCATGACAATTTGAAAAGGGATCTCGGCAATCAAAATAACCTTGGGAAGTCACTTCGAAAGGCAAGGAAAAGAGAAGGTTTAGTAGCCGGAAGAGATAAACTCCACCAGAGACCAAATCGTATAGAATTTTAAGACGGATGTTACAATAAGCGTTGCCTGCCGACCTGATTAAATTGCAACAATTAAGAATGGGTCTCGTGAAGACCTGCTTGTATAACACGTGAATGTGCTACAGTAAGCCTATATATCGTAAAAGCTGGCTTTTAAAACGTGGATATTGTGTATATATTGTTTAAAATATTTTCGGAGTATTGTTTTAATTTTAATGTATGTATGTATATATATATATGATTTCACGAGAGACATTCACCTGGATGTCCGGCAACCTGCGGACTGCATATCGTTGGACTACTAACTAAATAATCCTGGCATTGTTTAACCAACCATACTTCACAATGGCATCTACAGTCTCAAGCTGGAGAATAAATGGAAGGAGGGATGGCTGATGCATATTTAATACACTGCATATTGATTATATAGGTTTACGAAATGTTTGACCTTGAGCAAATAAACCTTACTGTGTCACCCTGATGAGTAAACTTTACGTTTAAATATACTTTACAAGCGTTGATTGAAATTCTCTGCTCTGTTTCATATCAGCAATGGTTGAGAAAATTTCTTCTTGTAGGGCGATTAATACTCTTTAAGAATTATTTCAACCACAGAACGAAGAGTTAATTTCAAAACTAAATCCACCGAAGTTGGTTTTTTAATAGGTTATTTGATTAGAAACGCAAAAAAAGAAATTATAGGTTTTGGAAATCGTTTGTTCATCTTGGGGCTCTAAATAACATAGCTTCATACCTGGTGCGAGTTTTCAGATCTCGATAGGTCGGCAAACAATTATCCAGTGACGCGGTGTCATACACCAGAATAACAAGTATCCCAGCCTGTTATCACTTCATGTCATTCCATTACTACGAACATTTCATGTTTCATATGTCAGCAGTTAATTGAAAAACTTCCCACCCGTGCCTGGCAGTTCGCCTCTCACGTCTCCACTACTCACAGCCACGAAACAGGCGAGCTTAAGGTATAGGCCTACATCTTTTGGCTTGTATTCGGGAGGAATCGTGTTGGTGTCACCGACATTTTCCTGGATATTATCAGTTTTTTTTTCAGGCAAGCGATGTGAATAGAGAGTCACCTCTAAACCCCTCTATTGCCACCTCCTACCCCCCTACCCCCGGCAAGACATGCTTACTTGTCATGCAGGAATTTTTGCTGAATATTGTGAGATTTCTTGTTCGATTTGAAGTTAATTTCTTCAGGATCAGTTTTTCAGAAATCTAACTTTTATATTTTACTCTACAGCTAACACAGTCCTTGCTTTTACCACAAGGTGACAATTTTACATATCAGTCACAAGTGGCGGAAATGTAAGTTAGAGGGCTCGAAATCAGAAATATTGGTACCTTCAAAGTTATTTCGTCGATTTTAGCATTGTGAGGTTAAAGAAAGGATCCGAACTTTGTCATGAATCCTTGTAAGTTCTCTAGACAGTCATCAGGTATACGGACACTAAAATTGATGAAACTTGGATAAGTCTGTGTAAACTACAAACTATTAAACTTTATGGTTCTTGTGCTACGTGTTCATTGGAACAACTATTCATCCCCGGTATTGACGAAGAGAAGACAGATTGAATAAAACGCCGCTGAAGATAGGACGGTTTCGAGAGTGACTCTCGAGCATTCAAGTTCCAACTGCAGAAAGAAGTGCCATCATCTCTGAAGTAGAATAATTGCTTCGGGCCTGCGCACATCTGCCCCTACAAGCAAGCATTGTGACTTTTTACGTATATCTCTGCTAAACTACGGACCTAAGGGTCGCAGCAGGGCGTAGTTTTCGACAATTGGTTTACGGATAGACGTCCGCCAGGCTTGATATAAAGTGGCTGAAAATCAACGGGCATCTGTCGTTCTGTGGCACCACAGTTAAACGCTTAGCCTACATGTGATGAAAATTCATAAGATCGGTTGTCTGTTAGCATAGGATTGTGCAGTATGGATTGTGTGGATGAAAATGGTGGGAAATAAGTTCATTTTCCTGCTTTTTCTTCTGGGAATTTGGGGGTCGAAACTGGACTGAAGCGGGCCAAAATAACATTTATTTGACAAATTGTACTGTAGGCCCAATATAAAATGTTATCCACATTCGTCTGAATAAAGTGTAATTAATGGGTGGACAGACGGGTGTTGAGTATTTCATGCATTTATTTAATGTACGAGCAAAAAGCCGCTAGCCAGGATAGCGTAGTCATTACAGTGTCTGGAATACGGCTGGACGACCAAGGAATTTCAATTCCCGGTGATGGCAAGAGATCTTTCTGTTTTCCGAAATTTGAATACAGGTTCTGGGGCTCACCCAGCCTCTTCTCACTCAGTGGCCACCGGCGGTAAAACCATCAGGACCTGAAGCTGGCCACTCACTTCCACGTAGTGAAGTGATTAAGAATGTGTGTAGGTGTGCCTTGATCCCTATATTGCATCTTATGTGCACAGGGAAAAATTTGCCTTTATTTTAGACATATAAATCCGTAATGTTATAGGCAAGAAAACACGATGGAACCTTACGTGTCAAGGTCAATGTTGACAGCCCTTGCTTTGAAATTTATGTATCAGCAACAGTAACAATAAATGTTCAGACAGTCGTAATTATAATAACGATAATATTGGTCACGATGGTGATTACGGTGGTAATGATGTTGACGACGACGACTATGATGATGATGATGATGATGATGATGGTGATGACAGCATTTTGAACCACTGCTTACAGAAGGCTGTAGACATTAAGAAGTTTCCGTGATTTGAGGCTTCCGCCGCGATGCTGATGAGATCTGCGGATCTAATTACGAAGCTTATTCATTTAGCATAAAGACCGTCCTGAACGAACATGTCCGAAACTTTTAGGGGCTTGTGATGTGGTGTGCTGTGGGATTTTTCTCCGGAATACAAGCGACTGTAGCCTGAAGCTAACTATCCACTTCCATCCAGTGACGAGATCCGTAGTGTGTTTAACAGTCGAGGAATTACGCTTCGATTTCCGGCCGGACAAGAGAATTTTTTTTCTTCTCCAGAGCCTCCACACTGGCTCTGGGGCCCACACAGACCCTTATTCAGTGGTACCGGGGCTCTTCCCATGGGGGTAAAGCTGTCGACACGTGAATCTCACAACTGACATACATCTAAAGCCAAGGTTAAGAATGAGTGGCGCTATAAGTCTCCTCCCCATGTACTTTTATGGAGTGCATAAGGACAGATTTACTTGGCCTCTGTAACCGTCTCACAATGTCTGTGCTCTATGGGATTTGTATTTGCAATTACTATCTAAGCTAATTTTTGGTCATATTTTGGTGAGTGCTTGTTGTTCTGTCACACGTTTTATAAATCATTATGACTTCATAATTTTCATTCGATTTTGCCTGGTTAATTGCTCATATTTTGTTTGTTTATCTATAGCGGTCGTCAGGTGTGTCTGAAGGCAGTTCCACAATACGCGGATTGTTATTAGAGCATGCAGCTAGGCTACACCGCGTGACTGTCGTGTTGCACTGGTGCTGGTTTGCCGTAGTGATGTATGTTTGTTTTATTAGCTGTTGCATGGAACTGGTGTTGACATTCATTGATTACCCACGCACCCTGCTGATGGCGAGGTTTGACATACGGACCGTGCTGATGCAGAACTGTTCTCTCGTTCACAGTATGCTGTGCAGCAGACACAGGATGGTTCGTCATCAAGGTGTCACATTTCCCACTTCAAGACTTTAAATTATGTGCAGAACTTCAGTTCTTCCCTCAAACAGAACAGAGTCTGTCAGCATTAAAAGACCAGTCGGCCGATCCTTTTTTGAGGGGAAAAATGTATATTAATTGTGAGAATATTTTGAAACATAATGTGTTTTTTTGTGTGTGGTTTAAAGACACACTCATTCGCTAGGATTGTCTGGGGTCGGTGTTGAATGAGTGAATGAGTGAATGAATGAATGAATGTAAAGCGTTGGTGGATTTATACCCCAAAGGAAAATCGAAGCACTTGGAGAGGAGCCTGAAGCACATAAATAAAACACGTAAATACGGTTGTTTGCAGAATCCAGAGCTTCTTAATCTCACAGCAGGTGGTATATATGATAACCACGGGGTTGTACATAGTTAATGCCCTCATGAATATGAAGCAGGACCGAAATTTGTAAGGTTAAATTGAACAAAACTTTAACATTACTGGAAAATTTCCTTGAATAATTTTTAGTATGAAATATGTAAGTCGGAGGGATAAAAGTAGGAAGAAAGAGAGATAGCAACAAATCTACGCGAATATAATGCTTAGGAAATTATTTTGGAGGTATTTGGCAGGCAGAAATGCTTCTTACTGTATTCGACGAATACGGTGATGTAACTGAGTTGGTTGTTTTAAGAAGATGTGCCTTTATTACCTAATTTATTTGTGGTTTAGGCTTTTAAAGACAGCTGTCAGTAGCTCAGATTATACGAAAACTAATGTTAGAATGATTAATGAGTAATGAACTGGAAAGTGTGTCAAGCAAAACTTTCGAGACCTAATGTGTGGTACTCTCCTGGCTGTGACCTCCCGATTACAAATTACTCGCTTGACCTATTTTGGTTTGGGACTGTAATGAAAATAGTGTTTTTTAACTGATTTTTTAATTCAACCCTTATTCGATACCATTCTCCTCTGTCATATTCTCTCCTGTGTTACTTTGTCTTATACTGATATCTTCTCCTGTCTTTTCTTACCTGTCCTGTCCTATTCTAATCCATATCTCACCAGCTGTATTAACTGGCAGTTTTCCTACTTTTCCTTGATATTTCTAGCCGAAGTAGTGTCTTGAAATAGGCCACGACCGCATTCTTGAAAATCCTTGCCAACTCGTTACGTATTATTACCATCATCCCTAAGCTCACTGGATGCTGTATACTGCAGCCGCAGGTATATCATATCGTAGGAGTCAATCATATATACACAGCCTATGTAACCACACGGAACACAATTTATTTCGCCATCCTTTAGTGCCTTGTCCCAAATACTAGGCTTGCTTTGTTTGATTTTGACGTCGTGAAACAAAACTTTATGCACATATTTTTATTTTGCTGCCATTTTTATGTGACAGATGCATCTTAGGTTTTCATCCTGGCTTAGAATAAGATAGCAACAAACCAGTTTCTTTTGTGAAAGCCTAATTTGTATCGAAGTTTTCAAAAGGAAGAATAATCCGATGAATAAAAAGAGGGCACTGTTGTGTGTGCTCATGTGAGTGATGGCTGGTGATAATCGCTTACCCGCTGGGTAGCACTGCTGAGTTACAGCTCATCTAAGCTGCTTAGAAGAGCTAGCGGAAAGGTTTGATACAGTTAGGCACCATAGACACGTGCAAACTGAGGATTAAGCTAGGAAAAAAGTAGTGCAGTAAAGGAGAATTGTAAAATATAGTACCGACTGTCAGAAAGTTTTGGATTTGACAATGATGCGAAGTAGTTCACTTCTTACAATAATTAAAATTAGAGGGGTTGATGGACGACATTTGCGCCCTAATACCCTATGTCACGTGGCGAGAGATGAAGTAATCATTCGGTCATACTTTGCTTTGGGTGCTGTACGGACCCTGCCACGAATGCCCTTTTCAGACATACGGTATTACACGCAAAACGGTGAGACTTACTCTGATATACCTATGTGTATGAAATATGTGAGTGATAATAAACAGCGCAATAATATTAACGAAGTGCGTACTGATAACGCGATCGGTTACGCGATAATCAGCGTTACATGCGTGACAAATTTAAGTGGATGTAAGCTGTCAGTGTCACGTTCACTGACGGCCCTCTTGGTTCATCCAGCTTTAGGTGGGTTCTTGTGGATGTTAACTGGCGAAGTTGGACAAGCAAGAAATATTTGTGCGATAAATGTAGTGTACTACGAACATACAGAGCCTCTGGGCAGTCTTTCGCGGATTCCTTTTCTTCATAGCTTACAAATATGCAGATTGTTTCCTTTGTAATTAATTTGGTAGTATTAGTACGGTGTACTAGTAATATATGCTCCAGTGAATTTTTCTCATGTGTAACTTCGTCAGGATGTTTGTGTGTATTATTTTAGAAATTGGTGTAATATAATTGAATGCATTTTATTTAAAAGAGCGTAGAAGATGTGTAGATTATAAGGTAAATAAGCTGCATCTTTGGGCCCCAGTTTCTGAGGGGCCTCCAGACATGGGGAAACAGCCGCCAATTTGACAAACACAACTCTATTTTTGAAAACCTCGACGAAGAATGGCTGCTTGCATTTCGACAAAACGCACTGATATTTTTCTCCATACGTCTTGTCATGAAATCTTCCCATGAAGTTTGAAATGAAAATCTAAGTATCTATTAACTGTTTTCTCCACGATGCTTAAAATACGTACAACGCTGTCGTCTTTCTCACAGCCTGGCGCCCCGCGAAGTCTGAATCCAGTACAGAATACTTGTAATTTGAATTTGGTACATAGGTTTTCGAAATGTGTTAATATAGACTTCAATTTATGATGTAAGTTCATCATCATTTTATAGAGGTACAAATCTATTGTTTCTGTTTGAGGGTCTGTGTTTTTCATGATCCGATGACAGGTCTCCGTTATTGCCAATGTAATTAATCGTATAATTGCTTATTATTGCAAATTTAGGCCTCACGCATACGCCTGTGATGACCTTCAGAAATACTGCTTTGTCGGTTATCAAGTGCTACGTGTTGCAATTTTGTCTGAACTCCATAGCCAAGAAGCATATTAATGAAATCCCCCAACCCTCCACCCCACACACACGCGCACACATGCACGCACGCACGTACGCACGTACGCGCGCGCGCATTTGACAGTACGGGAGACTTGAGAGCTGTCATTTGTAAAGTTACAACGTGTTAGGTGCCAAATTTCCTGAATCATGATAACTAGAATGCTAACTTATTGTGCATCCTGTAT
The DNA here is from genome assembly GCA_013340265.1 of Coptotermes formosanus. Lineage (NCBI taxonomy): Eukaryota > Metazoa > Arthropoda > Insecta > Blattodea > Rhinotermitidae > Coptotermes > Coptotermes formosanus. The sequence continues at coordinate 3,611,507 of BLKM01012995.1, read as the reverse complement.
TTTGTTAGCACGGGTGTGGTCTGTTCCTTGTGTAAATATGATTTTGCGGTGTAGGCGCAGTGTGCCCTGGTGTGTGTACATATGAGCTGCTGACGTACACGTCATGTGATCAGTTGATCATCTGTTGCTGTCATCCCATTTAAACCGCAGTGTGTGGACAAGCACACAATGCACAGCATACTTCATGTACCGACACACAGCGGTTAGGCTACATACTAAAACGCGACTGACATAATTTCGCGAGTTGCATAATTACTGCATGTACTGCCAGTGTTCCCTGCCATACAACTGTGTGCTCTGGCTTTGCACATGACGGGAATAAAAAAATAATAAATACCGATCTTAAAACCGGCAATTTCTTTATGGGGTTTTACGTTATAAGACATTATCATGTCTGTTTTTTCATAAACATTGAAGACTACAAGTTACGTACATAAGCTGCTTACTTTTAAAGACACTGGGGCTACCCAACTAAGTGACCAGCTCCGTGAAACATAAACCTTCTCCACAAAGTCGAAGTTCCTTAGTTAGTCAAGAAATTTCCAGTATTTGTGGGTCCCAAACATTCCTCACCATGTTGACAAAATCCCACCATAGGTCTCCATCTTAAGCCATATACATCAAGCCCACCCCCCCTCCCCATTTCTATTCCTTTAAGGTCATTTATAATATTGTCCTTGCATCGGCTAGTAAGTTTTCCATGCGGTCTCTATCCGTTAGGCTTTCCCACCGCTACCCTCTACGATCTGGATGTTGGACAGGGAATTAAATGGCTAGGTTAGCAAATTAATAAGGCACTTTGTGATTTATAGAAGTCACTCCTTCTTCGGAAGATAGTGAAATCAATAAAATAGCTATAAGGTAGATATTTGGCTCGGATTTTAGAAACAAAGGCACAAAGCAGTTTTCGAGTCCTGTTTTCACACCGATCTTCCGGGATATGACGCCATATCACTGAGTGATCTGTTCCTGACGTCCAAGAATGCCTAGGCATTTTGCTCGGACTTCCTTTTAGTTGTAGGCTTCATGTTCTTTCGAAACGTCGGGGAAGGTTTACCCAGTGACGCGGCGTCACATCCCACAAAACAGACACCTATCAAAGAAATTTCTTGGGGAATATTTTGGGCAAGAGCACTTAAAGTTTATTTTCTTTTGATATGATTTTTTACTGTGGTGTTGGAATTTAGCCGAGAGGGATCACTTGGGAAGAATGTGTGCCTAATTTCGAACCCCTAAACTATGTGCAGAATACACTAATGAACTGCCGAACTCACAAGAAGGAAAGAAGCATAGCCTAATGGAGGTAAGGAGGGTGGAGCAGTAGCAAATGCATTTTGGTATGGAAATCTTTAATGTAACGGCTGCACTTACAACGCTGAGGACATGAGGAGGTAACATCAAAACTCATCTTAAGGAAGTAGGTTGTGAGGACGGTAGGTGGACGGAACTGGCACAGGAAGGTGTTTAGTGGCGCGCTTCGTTTAGCGGTGTTCAATTTTTGGGTTCCGCCGCTAGAGATTGCCCTTTCTGTCATTCCATAAAGTCAAGGAGCAAGAAGGGTTACAAAAATAAATTGATGGTGTCCGATGTCCGCTGAAGTAAATTAATAACTTACCACTCGACACGGCGTAACATCTGAGAAGACTCGAATCTTTATCAGGACCGCTGTGGGAACCCCAAATCTAACATTAATAATGACTTCAATGTAAAACGAATAATACAATGTATTTTTTTACCAAAGAGGAAAGTCACGGAAAACGTAATATCGAAATGACCAAAACGCCGAAAATTAAAAGGGAAAGTTAGAAGGCAGGAAAGTATGAATAGAAGACATTACGGCCGCTAAAAGAACACAGCGTGTGCGCGCATTCTTTGCAGGTGTGTGTCATTTGTTTTACGGCTTAGGTCATGTATCATTGTCTGTCATACGGAACACAATGGTTGGGGCTTTGGAAGTTTGTGGTAGAAAATATGATCATTATTAAATACTGCTTGCGGCCGGCCTGCAGGTTCATCCATCAGAGGCTGTGAGCCCGACATGCAAGCGAAATTATTCCGTTCTTATAGTTCCGTATGGCACTTGGATAGATTAAGGGGGTGAAGCTAGGAACATCGCTATCGACTGGCAGGTTTAATTCTTTGCACGAAGTGAGTTAAAGGAACTCTTCGTCTTTCAGTTGTTTCTCTGTCCGTATACTTCATCAGCAAAACAAGTGAGTCACCACACACAGCGCTTCTAAGCCTCTTCATGTAGCGCAGTCCCGGGGCTCAGAAATTCCGGGCGCCAGGGCCAACAATTATAATTGTTGGTCCTCAGTGAGGACCATGCTTCGTGTGCGATTTCAGGCTTCTCTCGCGGTGTAAATGAGACCTTCGCTCTTCTGGGGTGTTACATAGCGTAGCTTGATAGTTGCTGATGTTTGGAGACAACCTATCGGTCCCACCTTCAAGGGTCAAGCAGTCCCTTGAAGGTGGGACCGATTGGATGTTCCGAAACTTCTGTAACTACCTACCAATCTATAAATGTATATTTATTATACTTATAATTGTCCTTACCGTGTGCTATGTTTTCACATATATTATCAGGACCAACTCGTAGACAATTCAAATCACAATGCACCAAGCTTCACTGAACTCCCGACATGTTTCGGTGTGAATTCACACCATCTTCAGGGGAACAAATAGAATACTTAAAGCACGAACTTTTGGACAACCAGGCTAGCTTTAAGTGTTCCATTTGTTCCCCCGAAGATGGTGTGAATTCACATCGAAACATGTCGGGAGTTCAGTGAAGCTTGGTACCTTGTGATTTGAATTGTCTGCGAGTTGTTTCTGATAATATACAGCATGCGCATATTTAGTAATTTATGAATCACACACACAACAACAAGCTGACTGTAAGCGTTTCCTGCCAGAGAACGCTTACAGTCAGCTTGTTGTTGTGTGTGACTGATAACTGAATAAATGTGCATTTGTGATCCGATACACCAACGGGGATGCCACATGTCAAGGTTATCAAGTAACACCCCAGAAGAACGAAGATCTCATTTCCTGTATGTCACCTTTCTGGCGCCTAGAATTTTGAGGTGGCCCCTGGATTTCTGAAAATATGTGCATCTCTGGGTAGTCCTTGAGAAGCTGATGGCCGGTCAGCAAGTCAGTGCACCCCCCCCCCCCCCCCACTTACCTGTAATCCTCCAAGGTACATTCCAGTGCTCACAAAATTCTGCAACCTAACTCCTTCTTGAACCACTTGATTCAAGTATCCACGCATGGCATTGTATCTTCAAGATCCTCTTATTTACGATCATATCTCCAAGTAGCCTCCTTCCTTCAGGAGTTATGAGTAAAATTCCGAATTTCACATGCGGACAGTATTATCCGTTCGATTAATCTTCGTTGATTTGAAAACCCTAATAGTAATTGGTGAAGGCTTCAAATCCTTCTCTTTAGCCTTATTCCGCTCCATTTCGTGTGTTGAAATTCTTAATAAAATCGTTAGTTTTGGCACACTGCAGCGCATATTTTTCATATTCAATAAATATTATCTTTAAGATTTTTAACGTAAAGTGTTACATTATGCATTTGTATTGTAGTACATTATATTTTTCATATACAAGTAGTACATGTGACTTATTTTTAAGTGCTTTCTCTTTGTTACTTGTGTTTCATTTTATTTGGTGCAAACAAATTCAGGCCTGAAAATGTATCCCACCTAGAAATAATTCACAGGAAATCTTGCAGCATGGTGTTAGTCACAAATTTGTTTCCAGTAAATTATATAGACCTGCTCACAACGGTTAGGTATGGCACAAAAATTAATGAAACTGGCGATATTAGAAGTAGTTCTAGTACGATATCATCAGTACTATTGCTATTATCATCATCATCATCATCACACCTCCATACATATGTAGACGTAGCAGGGAAGAATGGTTTATTGTTTTATTACGACGCGTGGTTTTGTTTAATTCGCTTAACGTACACACGCAGGTCTGTTGGGCCCGTTAAAATTCCTCACTCAGCGAGGGGTATGGACCATTGGGGGCGTCTGCCTGTCTTCCAAGCTAAAGGGGTCAAGTTAAAACATCGCCAGACGTGTAGAGGAAACGCACAACAATAAATATGTTCCTGTTGTGTTCTTCTAATATTCCAAGTATGTTGTGTGGAATGCAAGGAATTTCCTTACATTAAGACCGATTAATATCTGTGGAGCCATATTTCTTTCTGTAAAGATGCTACAGTATTTTATAGTTCGTTGGCTTATGTAACTTTATTGTGCGAGTCTTTTTGCTCGTTTTCCCGAGGGCGTCATTGGAGTTTTTCATTGGCATAACCCTCCCGCCGCACTAGGGCCCTTGTGTCGACTCAGCCTCTAACAGAAATGAGTACCAGGAATATTTCCTGGGGGGTAAAGGCGGTCGGTGCCTAGGGCTGACAACCTTACCACCTTCATGTGCCGATTGTCTAGAAGTCTGGGAGCTTGAACCTCCTGGGACCCTCAGGGCCTCTTAAGGCCTGTAATGGGACTGCTTTGCCTTTGCCTTTTTGCTTGTTTGGCGCTAAAGGATAAATATCATGCAGCGAGCAATTGTGCCCTGTCGGTAGTGGCCGATCATGGCCATATCGTCAACAGAATTTCCCTGCCGACATCTAGAGCAGTATAAGGATCACGTGATACACAAGCGAACCGGTACGTCAGGGTGTCCTACCGGTCGGTGACGGATAGTTTAGATGTATAATAACTAGGCTGCGGCCTGACCGACCGAGGAATCGGGATTCGATTGGCGACAGGGGTGAAAATTTTTCGTTTCGCCGCTTCTTCCAGACGGTTGTGGGCCCACCCAGTCTTCTAGCGAATGGTACCGGGTGCAACAATAACCCTCTAAACCTACAGCAGACGTCAGACTAAGAAAGAGAGAAGAGAAAAAATTATGATATTTCTCCTTACGTATTCTCCTCCACTTCCCTCTTATTTCGTCCCTCTTGCACCCAAATGTCATCCTTAGCACCCCATTTTCTGACCTCACCCTGTCTTGTTCTCTTAATATGAGAGACCAAATTTCGCACGGATAAGAAAGATAAGAAAAATTTTATTTCCTTATATTTTAATCTTTTTATTATTAGACAGCAAAAAATGCTGGACCTAATGGTAAGATCAACTCCCTGAATTGCATCTGCTCTTAATTTCTTCATGCATGTAATTTTGATGTGTTAATGCTCTTTAGGAAAGTTCTCACTCTTTATTGTGAGAATCACGTGAAACACGTAAGTACTCACTGTTTATTGTGAGAATCACGTGAAACACGTAAGTACTCACTGTTTATTGTGAGAATCACGTGAAACACGTAAGTACTCTTTGTGAACAAAACGTTAAGACAGGCGGTACCCAAGTATCATTATCGTCAGGCCTTAAAGGGTTAGTGTAGGCCGAAGCTCGTCCATAAAAATAGTTTATTACACAAAATGGGTAATTTGGTAGGCTATGTTAGATAACGAAGAACTTCATGAATCTTACGCCTCCTAGTCAGGGAACAAACCTTGCTCTTGTACTAAAACTAACACTAAAATATATTTGTATAGTTAAATCTATCAAGATAAAATGGACTGGACTTACAGACAGGAAGGACAAAAGGGGAAATGCATAAAAATGTTACTCTATAAAACGTCTTGAGAAAGGAAATTTGAAGTTTCTACTGCGATAGATTTATCGTAGTTACAGCGCAGGCCTGTATTCTCTGATAAAGACCTCAAGTCGTTCCCCATCAGAATACACTGCACCACATCCAAGAAGACATACTCCATAGTCACCACTATAAAAGCGTCATATCTGTGTCGATTACCTCGTTTTAAATGCATTATTCACGTATAGTCATAAAAAAGACGCTGCCTAACACAAGCATTTAAAAGCGTGGTTGTTCGCTTATAAACCAAGAATCCATCTTCTTATTCTCAAAACCTGTTTCTCTCTTATACGTCCTGTTTTTTTTACCTCAATGGTATATTCGCATGTTACTATGTGCACAGAGTGCACGTTTTGCAGGGAGTTTCTCGATCACAGTACCTTATATGTCTCTTCCGCCTTGCGTCACTTACCTCTTGAGTGCCTTGCCTCTGTTTATTCTGGAGTGCGGAAAGCGAACTTGGAACTCGGAGATGTGGGTCCGCGCGATACTATAATTTTATTTCCATTGTACTCTCGACCCCTTGCCCTAGAATCGCGTTACCAGGCAGCAGGACCTCCAGCTGCGATAGTAAGTGCTTCGGCTTAAGTTAATAATCATGTACATAACGAGTCTCCTCGACCGAGCTCCGATATGCGGGAAAACTAATGGAATATTGGTGTCCTCCCCGTCGGGGCGCCATTTTATACCTACTCCGCAACCATCCTGTCGGTTGATATATATATAACTTCGTTTGAAGAAACATCAGTAAATAAGGTTAATTTTTCTGCCTTCATTGGGTAATAGCACAGGACCAGTGTGTTGATGAACTGCGATGGCTCAGACAGCAAAGTGGCCAAATAAGAGTGAAATAAGAGGGCATAGGTTCCCATCAGGGCGAAGAAATTTTCTTCCCGACCAAATCCAATCCAAATTTCTCCCTAGAACAAGCTGTTCTTTCCTGGGAAAAGAAGCGGGATCCTGAAGCAGATTAGTCTTTTCCCTTCTGTGCTGTGGTCGGCAATGTGTGGGAGTTTACTGTGAACCCCATTATAGGCCTTTCTGGCATTAGTGCTTAGTCACAGAGGAATTTGATCTTTTGTTATAAATTTGCTAATTACGCCACTATACTTCAGCACATTCTAAATAAAACGTATTATGATGTTACAGTGCCGACGTGATTCAAAATCCGTATACCAATGCGTTAGATTGAGTCTTAGAAGTACTGAGTTTGAACCAGTCCCACTGTTTTACAAGTCTTAAGCGTTGCCAGTATTTGTGGCCCACAGTCGCCGAAGGTCATAGGCGATACCGACACAGCTGCTTTGTAAGTAACCCCATGCAATGCATTTTGCTCTGGGAAGCAATGAAATATACGGCCTGTCAGTCACCTTGTTTAACAGTTACATATCTGCATTTATTTGTATACTGGGAGGACTGAAATCTTTACAGATGTCATTGATTTGTAATTATATCCAGGTATTTCGTTGGGTCCTGAAAGCAGCGAAGTATATCCAGTTCCACTGGTCTGTAATTATGCCAAGAACTTATGCCACTTTTTCTCGTAGCGTGATATGCTCATTAGTTTTGAACTCAAATAGGAGGCTGACCGCTTCTCCATGTCTACTCCGCCCACTTTCAGCACGGAATGAAACAGAAACAAAGAACGTTAAGATTTAGGGAGATTTAAACGATCCATTTCTGCGGTCTAACCACCTGCTTTTTCTTGAATGGTGAAGGAAACCGAAGGCTTAACGACCTTTGTATTACTGGCAACATTATCTAAACTTGTGATTGAAGAGCTGATGATTGATCTGCTAATGGCGCTAGAGAATTTGACCCAAATATTTTACACGCCTCTTCTAAAGAAGGCTTTTTATATAATTCCTCCGGAAAATTGCTGTATAACGTTACTGATTATATGCCCTGTAATGCTGGTGAAACCGACATTGCAGGCACTCTTTGTGAGACCGTGAAATATTGTACCATAATAAGTAAATTTTCGAGAATATACGTTTAGAAATTTGCCTGTTAATGTAAACGTTAAACGGAATATATATGGTAAATAATAAATATACAGTTAAATGGAACGTAAATTTCGAGTGGGTAACGCTTCTACTTTGCATGCAAGGGTCCCATGTTCAAAACTATGCCCAGAGACCGGCTTTTATGAAACAAGATTTCTCGTCGTTTCCTCAGTTTCCCCGGGAAATGCCTGGACAGTAAGTCAAATTAGGGTAAGATAACATCTTTCCAAACCTTTTCCATTTCACTATTCACGTTGTTCTGCCACTGGACAGTACATAGCCTGGGCTGCTGACAGCGTTGTTAAGTAAACCATAAACAAGTAAACAACTGAGTTATATTGCAAAATCTTGCCTGTGTAATGACGGTAATGGATTAACAATTTTTTAGGTATGTGGCACTGCATATGAAGTTGAGACTTTCCGTAGGTAGAGCATACATATAAATTTTGTTCAAAGTTGTCTGTTACATGAATTTATGGTTAAAAGCTTGGTGAAAATTTGAGATTATGCTTTAAAAAGTTTAAGTGATGGCAAGTGCTGACACTGGAAGCTAAACACGAACAGGTAGCTGGTAATTTTTATGCGTAGACCAAATAATATTTTCTTCTAGACCCATTGTGGGAATTGACATATTTAATCTAAAGAAAGTAGGCTGTTATCCTCGCCTCATAAAGGGAATATATTCGTCTTCTCCAATTGGGTTCACGTGGAGCACAGATATTTCTGAAACTCATCAGTTGGGGTGCTGCATATTTAAGAGAATTTGATTGTAATTCCCATGAGATACAAATGAACTGTTGCAAAATAAAACGCAGTACATATAGACTAATTGCCCTGCACGCAGTTGTAAACTAGTGTGTTTCGGTAAACATTATTCATATTGAAAAATATTTCATATAAAATTATAACCCTTACGAAAGCTACGTTTTTGTAATCTGCAATTTTATTTTGTAATTAACCATTTTATGATACTGATAAAGTTTGAATTGAATTCTTTATGAACCAGAACTAAGTTTACTCAAAAGTGTTTGTCTTGCCCTTACATACCAAATTTTATGCAGAAAGGTCAAGCATAAATTTTCGAAGATGCATGCGAAAGGAGAGATATGACCTTAACACTGTGTATTTTATTTCATGCATTTTCCGTAAAGAAGCAGACAAACAAATTAATGTGGTTCCATAATATAGGCCGCGATATATAACAAATATTACTGCTAAATAATAATGTGTATAAAGACCATGTGCATGACTTGACCGTAAAAAAAACGACGAAATCCAGCGCACAAAAGATTACGACGCCGTATTTGTTATTTGTCAGATTTCAGTCCTGAGTGCGCACACAAAATAGCGGGCAGGTCCAAGGCGCCCTCTCCCTTTACTGTTGCTCAAACAGGGGAGGGGTACTCGTACCTACTCAGCTAGATAATGTGCTTTGTAACCACTGCTCTACCCAAGAGTTCAACAGCAATTAGTGAATCCCAGTTCGGCATACACACCAAAAGAATAAGACAGGCGTATAATACTATATTTTTGTAAAAATTGGCCTTTGAAAGTCAATGAAGTATGAAGAAGTATGACGAAAATGTTGATGAGGGTTGTTACATAGTATTTTGGAGTTTATCAGTTACACCCCCGTTTGCTGACATCATACCAACTACTATTTGGAAAAATCTTTGGTCAGACGGCATTCATACAGGAAGGTAACTAATAAACTTTTAAAAATACTCACATTTTTTGCACGACGATATCAGTGCTTCTCAAAACGTAGCGTCGAATTGTCGGATGGCAGTAAATAATGAAGCGGAAGTGGTTATGAGAGGAGGAAGTCGCAGCCCAATGTAATATTTTCTTTGGGGATTTTGCTAGAGGGTCAGAACAACGCCACAAAGACATCAGGACAATCGGTATCTCGACTGACATTCGAACTGGATATTTCTGTCATAAAAGTGAGATGCTGCACCGCGTGAGTCAACTTATATACGTCAACTGTATACAAAGAAAGGCTTTTATGAGCTAAACGCTCTCCCTGCGAAGTTTGAGATAGCTGTAATTTGGTCAGATTTGGTTAGGAAAAAACGCGCGGTAAAGAAGCGATCAATATTTGTGTTAACGTGACTGTTGACGGAACTTCTCGGCCACCCGCAGTGTTTCAGTTTCCGGACAAGCCCTGCACCACACTCTTTGCGTTATTTGGTTGTTGTGGGCACGATTGTGTGCCTTAAACTGTGTCCGACTTCCTGAACTTTGCGCGCAGGCTTATTAGTAGCAATTAAACAGGCAAAGTTGTCCCTGTTCACAGCATGAACGTATAAAGGGGGGGGAGTAGATTTGTACTTCCAGTCATTCTTAACTTCGATGCTAGATGGAGATGAGTGGTTAACTCCACGCACCGGCCGTTTTATCCTCGGGAAATAACGCCGCTACCCATTGAATAAAAGGCTGGGCAGGCCCCAGAGCTGGTCTGGACGTTTTGGAGAAGAGAAGAATTTTTTCCTTTTGCAGCAATTGGAACCCCGAAGCTTCCAGCCCCATAGCCTAGTCGCTATACCAACTACGCCATCCCGGCTCCTATTACTAACAAGTGCGTTACGTTTTTCGTTCAGAAATGGTTGAACCTAATAACCCAATACGAAGATTGACTCTTGTGGTGTGTTGCACTGTCTCAACCGGTAGGTAGTTACTGGCGATACGAAGAACCAATTTAAAGCATCCCAGGACAGTTCTACCGTGCAAAGGAAGGAGTGCGCTCCTTTGAAACGTCGGTAACTTCGATTATTTACCAGTTGACACTGCGTAACCGCTAAGAAGGCTGGAACATTCAGCAACACCGCTGTGAGAACCTCACGTTTTGCAAGGTTTAGCGGGTTATGAGCTGCAGACTTACTTGACTTACGAATTAACCAGTTAGTAATGAATAGTTACATTGTTACCAATTGTAACGAAGTGTCGGTTATTTTCATAGGCCTAAATACGCATTACATTTCAATGAAACCTTTTCCTAACAATAACATAATATTTCTTCAAATAACTTGTGGCTTTCATAGAAATTGTAGAATGTAAGTTGCGTAGCTTGTTATTCTGCTGTCTATACAAGACGCCTCTCAACAATGGCGAGATCTGACCTCATCAGACATTCTGTAGCAACGCCAAACAATGCGAAGTGTGTATTGTACTACATGAGGGTGAATCGTTGCGTGCGAAGAGTGCACCCTCGTCGATATGAATTGTTATTTTCGAGACACCCTCAGTGGGTAGGTACTTGAGGGGGCTGGTCGGCTGAAGAGATGTGGATAGTGGTTGTGTAGAGGAGTATTTTAAAATTGGGACTGCGTGAACTTTTGTGTAAGTGCGTGAACAGTAACCAACAGCCATACGATTTTTATTCTATCCTGTTACCATTTTTGTAAGATACAGCCTAGTCATGTTTTCGTGTAAGACAATGACAGGTTGTAACTGGTAACACTGTAATTAATTGTGGGATTTGACGTTTTCGCAGCTTTATTAACCCTTTAAAGACGAAGCGTGTCTCTTTTATATAAGGACTCAGTGCGTACCGCGCTGTAAACACTCTCCACTTTGGTTATAAAAACCAATCTCTTAATGTGTTATAAGGCAAAAGTTGCTGTTTGTTCTGAGATCCGTACAAAACACACAAACGCAATGTGGGCACCACGTAGAATTTTTTAATGTTAAACCTGGTGGTATGTAAAGTTACCGCTAGGCTTTAAAAGGTTAAACATTACAACCCTCGGGTATCTGACGTTATGTTGACTGGGAATTTGTTACCGACGGGTCAGTAGAACTTGCTGCCTCTATGATGACGGTAAAAAATCACCAATCAACTCGGCGACTTATCCCAGAAAACCATAATCTGAAAATAGCTTGTGTGCTGATGGGTTTATGGACTTTATCCATCGTCCGAAGAGTAAAATATTAAAAATATTAAAAAATTAAAATCACAGCGTTTCGGAAGCTGGCTCTGCTTCCGTCCTCAGGTGAATGAAGGGGGAGAAGAGAAGAACACCTATACCTTTGGGCCCCTTAGACGGAGCTAGCCTCCATCACTGGGCCTGAAAATAAATAACCGGCACATCTCTGATTAAACCATTTTAGAACGAAATTCTTGTAAGGAATATTTAAAAATTTAGTTTCTGCCGTTAAGAAAATATTGCATCCTACTTAAAAAGATCAGCCGGCTAGTAAGCTTCCGACACGTTTTCATCGTAGGATTTGAAGAACCACTGTGTGCAAAACGCAGACTTTTTTAATATTAAGGTAAATCGGTGCTTCATTACGGGTGTGTAGGTAGCTAAGTTTATTTGCCCTTATCATAATATGTTTATTTCTATCACACGTGTATCTTTAATACACGTGTGTAATTTTCGTCATGTTTATTCTGACTTGTACGAGTCTGAAACCCAGCTGCTCTGACTACCTGGCTGCCATAGACGCTAACCGCGAGAATTTGATTTAATTAACACCACCCTATAAATTCCCTTCTCATTCCTCAAGCGGAAGCAAATTATTGTTGTGTTTTAGGATTCTATTCAAGCGATTCGTGTTGACGATTCAATATCCTAATACAGTCTGCTTCACTTAGACTACAGTTTTTGTAACTTTGAACTATACGTGTTGTAGAGAATTAAGAATCCTGTTGTTTCATCAGTCACTGAAAAGTATTACTTATTTCCGTCCGATTGAGTTTTCTTTGAAATCTTGGAAAAGTTCAAAAGTTTGGAAACAACCGTAACAAATCAAAATGGCATTCATGAAGAAATTAAGAGCAAATGGAACTGAAGGAATGCCTGCTACTATTAGGTCCAGAATCTTTTGTCTTCCAGTTTGCTATCCGAAAATATAAAGATTAAAATATACAGTACCATAATTTTGTCTGTTAGTATCTATGGGTGTGAAACTGTCCTCTCACATTGGGGGAGGAACATAGGCTGAGGATGTTGGGGAATTGTGTGCAGAGGACGCTGTCTGAGGGACGAGATAACAACAGAGTAGTGGAGTTGACTGCATAATGTGGAGCTTCGTGAACTGTGTTCTGCACCAAGTATTAGGCGGGTGATTAAATCAAGAAGAATGGGATAGGCGGACATGAAGCACGTATGAGGGAAAGGAGAGGTGTATAAGTGTTTGATGGGGAAACCAGAGGCAAAGAGACCACTTGAAAAGCCTAGGCATAGATGAAAGGATGATTTTAAAATGGATCTTCAAGAAATAGATTGGAGGGACGTGGACTGGGTTGATCTGGCTCAGGACAGAGACAGGTGGCAGGCTTTGTAAATGCGGTCGTGGACTTTCGAGTTTCATAAAATACGGTGAATTTCTTGTCTAAATGGGGCGTTTCTTAAAATAACTCAGCTCCATGGAGTTATTTCAGTTACAGACACTTGTGTGGTGGGCAATAAATAAGAGCATAGGGCCTGTACGTGATCTACTGGGACTTTGCCATAAATGGTACGCAAATTGACGGCATATCCCTACATCGAAATTTGTAGCTTCAACAATATCATCATGGCGGCTGCACCAACTTGTGAGCTGTAAACAACACCGGCGCCGTTCAAATACAGTGCGTTTAGATTCAGCCTATATTTAACACTCACATATATACATGCGCCTAAGTTTTATATTTACACGAAGTGTGCTAAACTAAAAATTTGCTCCTGTGCCTAATGACCACGCCAGGAAAACGTATGGAGGAGTGAAGTCAAAGATCGGTGGAGTCCTAACCTTGTCGTTACATTGAGATAAGTGATATGCTTTTTCTTCCCTCCACTTTCGTTCCGAGGAATATTCGGTGGTACCAATTTAAAATGAGACATTTGGCCCCAGAGTCGGTCTCAATGCGATGGCAGGGGACTAATTGTTACTGCTACTGTAAGTACACACACAGACACACAGATACACAGACACACACACACGCGCGCGCACGCAGTAATTCGAAGCAATTAATTTGTAACTCATTTCCAAAAACTGTTTGATGTATTTGTAGTCGTGTATACTACTACACGCGTACGTCCCTACGTGTCCGAAATACGGCGACAGGTACGACACGATGCTAAAAGTTATTAACTTCTGTTTTCATTCATCCTTTATTTCCGATTGTAAAGCACTTGTAAATGTGTTCAGAGCGTACTTGTTACTTCGGGCTCACGTAGTATTCCCATTTCAGCGTGGTAGGGAGTCTCCTGTATTCAGTTTACCATGACAACAGGCGCTAGGTGCCCCACAGTGACACATTCCCCACATGCAGACAAGGTGGTGTGACGACACTGCTTACCGTGAGTGTAGCATCATTGTAATAATATTTGCAGCAGCTATTAGTAACCTGTTTTTACTTCTTAAATATGTGTTAACTGAAATTCAATTTTACAAAGTTATTGATATGATTTTAATAATACTCTTAGTTATTCGCCGGCAGGCTGTGCCAGTCGCTAAGGAATGTAATGTCGAGGCATTTCATTATTCCTATCACTCTCTTTAGGCAGACTTCACGATCGTACAATATATTTAGCTTATTTGGGTATAAGGCTTCCTCTTTTACTGAACGGCAAGAATATGCTCTTTGAATAAAACGCTAAGGCATTGGTCCCCAAACTGTGCTCCGCCGATCCCAAGGGATCCGCAATGAGTTGCCAGGGGATCCGTGGAGGTAGTTCTGTAATGGCTGCTTTGAATTTGACTAATTTTTTAATTAAAGGAATAATGTTTTTTTAATAATAGCGGAACTTTTTTAACTGCCAATGTGTTTATTTCGTATGACCGTTAGAATATCTAACTTAGAAACTTCCTGTACCCACGAAGCGAGAGGCAAACTGTTCAGTTATGGCCAAATCATGCAAAGCCTTGTTACTTATGCTACTGGTATGTAGTAGTCTCTATCTAAAATCAGTTCTGAGATATAAATTTTCAATTTTGGTTACCTATCATCGGGACGATATATTTACGTGAGCAAGGATATGAGGATCTATGTTTATTTTTCGGTGGCAAGTGGGGTCAGCAAGCAAAAAGCTTGGGAAACACTGCGCTGAAGAAAATGTACAGAACTAAAACACGAAGTAAGTTAAGAAGGGTGGCTGGAGTAAACTGACAAAATGGCGAATTAAGAGCTCTGGATCTTATGGACTGTGACGTTTTATTACCTTATTCACTAAAGCCCAGTATTACACCTTAGTGTGATGCAGTTTACCCCAGCTTCCAAATCTGTAATTCGTCTCTTAAAATGATACATTCATTAAAATAAATTAAAGTAGACAGAGCCTATAGCATTTTAAATTACGAAAAAAATCTTGACATTCTTTTTTATTTACCTACAGTGAATAATATTACTAATTTATTGCAGAAGAAGTTCTGCTTTTGTAAACATAAGCCCACCACGGACGTCGCAATTCATAATGGCAGAAACCGTTGCCCCTTGTATATTTTAGCCGCAGCATCTGCCCAGCGAAATGTTTATCGTATTGCAATTTTAAATCTTAATGAACTTCGTATGCTATTTGCATCACATGTGATAGCAAGTATTTTTAAAATGAGAACACTGGTACAGTTAGATTTGAGCTTCATGTAAAATAGAGTATATTGGGCCTACACGAACTGTACTTAGATTCTTCAAAAATGCTTCAATACATATAGAAGCCTAACAACAGAAAAATAGGATTTCACGGGGTTGTTTTATTAGATTAATGTGTAGCAAAAGAAAGCAAACTGTAGTTTTAAACCAACGTATATGTCTTCAGGTTTTTACAGGGGTATTTGTTCAGACTGTGGCCTGCTGGGGTTTCGAATGATTATTCTGTTTCCGTCTTCAGGTTCGAAATTATTAGGACGAGAAAACACTGTGAAGGAAGGTGGCCAGTCAAATATACGGGAAAGACAGAAGATAGAACCTGGTCTGGGACAAAATTAACGCTTGACGGAAAATGCAAGAACCTAAGAAAAAACCCGTAATGAATATTAGTATTATTTCTAAAACTTAGCCTAGAATATTAATTTTTGCGGCAGTCGTTAATAATGACAGTCCCTTTCACAAATCTAATGGTAATTGCTGTCAGTATTTTTATCGCTTGTATCTTTTCAGATATCAAGGAAAATTAAAGCGTTTCCTCCAAAGAACAATAAATTAAAACAGTATGTCCCGTCAAGCCAATTGAATCCAGCATTCCTTCCCCATGTATGCCCTTCTGTATGTGCCAGGGCGTTATTACAGCGATGGGGAGATAAAGTGCGTTGCTATGGTGACAGACTGTGCTGGACCACATACTGGGATGTCATCAACACGACAGCGTCTGTTGTTGGTCTCCCCATCCACATATTCTCTGCCGCATACCTAAAATACCTGCTATATTATATGTGGTCTCTCTACTTGCTTGTTCATATATTTCCAATTTACTAAGTAAGGAATAGTTAATATTCCAATCAAGCTCTTCGGGCACAATGTTGATTACTGAAGCATATGGCCAAGTGTAAACAAGCTAGGTCTTACGTCACTGTTATGTTGGATATTGTTCATTTTCTGACGGCGTGTTTCATATACACGGCATTTCGGGAGTTCTCTACTTTTGTCTTAAGAGGAACTGTTTACGGACAATTTTTTCGAGTTTATTTTCAGCATTAGCTTACTGACTGCGGTCAAGGTCTGACCCGGAACCCCTTTAGTAGCCTACTAAGTCCGCGATACCACCGTCATTAGCGCAACTAACTAACTAACTAACTAACTAACTAACTAACTAACTAACTAACTGACTGACTGACTGACTGACTGACTGACTGACTGACTGACTGACTAACTAACTAACTAACGAATTGATTGACTGACCGAGTGAGTGAGTGACTGACTGACTGGCTGACTTACTCACTCAGTCCGTGGAACAAGTGTCCATATTGAGAAGCTAACGGAAATTCCCCATATTTTACGTAACCCGAAATTTTATTCACATGTTTACGAGCAGCCCAATACGAGTCCCTGTTCTGTGCCATGTGAATTCAGTGCACGCTCTCCTTTGTTATTTATTCAGATATATGTTAATATTATATTGTATTTTCCTAAGTCAGTGATTTTCAAAGTTTTTCTCGCATACCACTGTCACAATGCAAAACGTGTACACTTACAACTATCACAATACAAACATACCACTAGGTACCAGACACTGCCCACTTTCAGCATACTGGTCTTCTGGGATGTTCCGCTGTGGAAACGTCAAATTTCGCAGTTGCTGCTTTTCTGATTTAACGCGATTAGACGACAGAGGAGAGTCTGTATTGATATTTCAAACAGTGAAATAGTAGACGTATCATGGTATACATTTTCTGTAAGTTATAAATATTTCTCTGTATATTTCAATACATTTAAAAGAATTTTAATAGTGCAATTAACGTTTATAAATTTTAATTATTTTAAAAATTTTTAAATTTCTTCACCTACTACCAGGCGACCCTCCGGGTGCCACCAGTGGTACGCATACCACAGTTTGAAAAGCATTGTCCTACATCTTCCAGGAGCTCTCTGTCCTTCAGTTTTACCCAACCCGAGTTATTATAAAGTAGAATTTATATGCAGGTGTTTCTAACTTGGATCCCGATCGCTGGTGGTAGTACTGGGAAAGAAATAAAAATACATATCGGACGACCGGCAACAGGAGACAAAACCGTGTTCAGGATTGTCACTACTTACGTTGGACAGACCATCCGCCAGTGAACAGTGTCAATCAAATTGAATTTTAGTGCAGTGGTTCAAAAGTTCTGGATTGTGTTTTGGTCCCTGTAAGCGGATTGTTGAATGGTGTTGACAATGAGTACCAAGAGTACTCAAGCGGTAAACTTTCTGACTTGCACTGCGATGATGCCATTTCGAATCTCAGCAGGGACACCGACTCAAGCAACTGAGATTTATCTTGATTTTCCTCAGTCATTCTAGACATACGCCGAGATGATGGCTTGTATTACGCCGTGGTCGCCTCCCGAATTCTTTGTAGTTCATTTTTCATAATTGCCCTTTCTTTTGCCGTTATGTAACTTGATATGAACCGAAGGTTTAAGTATTCTGAGCAGCAACTCATATACCAGAAGACCTAAATCTTCAACAGAAACGCCGTGAGGACGGCAACTCTCGCACTAACCTTAAGTAGTAACAGTGTCATTAGAATCTAAACCAGTAGATAATGGACGCAATGAACGGCAAGCAGTACTTGAACGTGCCTGGCCATATTTTCTTGCCCATTCTTTCTGAGTGTGACAGTTGTGAAGACATGCAATTCCTAGAAATGGAACGTCGTCAGGTTTTGCATTTCCTGTTCGAGCGTGCCTTGGAAACGATTTACTTGGTCGATGGATTGGTTTTCAAGAACCAACAGAAAGGCCTCCTTGTGATTTTTTTTGTCTGTGGGATTTGGCCTCAGAAGGAATCTATCGTTCAAAATCAAACACACTCGATTAACTGAAACAACAAATTACACGTGTTTTTTGCAACTGTTCGTCGTGTCTTCTTAAGGAAGGTTGTTGAATCTGTCTCAGTCTACGAGGCAGAATTGTGTACAAATGCTGGAACATACATTGAAATCTGGCATTAAGTGTTAGTTTATGGATTTTAAATTTGTACTACAAGAATTGTAGCAATACAGCCTTTGGTTTAGAAGATACTGCCATTTAAATTTATGAACTGACTTTCCAGTCACCCTTTAAGAATGTGTCTGAATGTATCGTACAGTAAGGTATAGGCCTACTCACAAATTAAGTTTTTCCTGCATACACCATGAAAGCATATGGGGGAGTTCATATGTTGCTCCACAATTTCTTAACACTGGCACAAATAGAAGCAAGTGGTCAGCTTCATGCCCTCGCCTCTTTTATACTCGGGGAAGGAGTCACCGGTACTCATTGAGTAGACTCATTGAAAGGTAAAGATAGAGTAATAGAAGATTAAATAAAAGATATGTCTGGCAGTGTCGGTACGTTGTCATACACAGTAGCGTAGTCAAGATTACCGTGAAGTTGATTAATAAATAAAGATATTCTATGGACCGTTTGCACGTCAGTTTTCACAGCGTCGCAATAAAATGAAAATGTTGAAACAAAACCAGAAAGAGGAGAGATAAAAAAGGGAATAATAAAACGAAAAAGAAAGAGAAAGAAGAAGAGAAGACTCTTTCTCTATACTTGTCTCATTTTGGTACTTTGTTGTGTCTACGTTCAAAACCTTCCGTTTAAAAATATGTTCTTAAATTTTAGGACGAATTTATGGAAGGAAAGACGCTTCTCGTACGAAGACAAGTACAGTAAACAGCACACGAAAAGGCCTGATATAGGCCTAAAGTAATAAATCGTGAGACAACTGGAGACGATATGTTTTGAACTGCACGAGTCTAAACACAACCGAAATATACAAGCCACGTTATTTTTCGCTTCACTGTTTCAATATAGGCCTAATTAATGCATCACGTGGAATTCGATTCTAGGCAAGGGCAAGAGAATTTTCTCTACTTCAAAGCGTCCAGACCGGCTCTGCGTCCACCTAGCCTCCTATTCAGTAGGTAGTGGGAGCTTTCTGTCAAGCAACTGCAGCGTGAAGCTAGTGACTAGGCTAGGAATAAGTGGAGCTAAAACTCCAGCCCCCATATTCCTTAATGGTGTACAAAGGATCAATTTACTGACTTTAAACGCGCCATGGAATACCTGGCATTGATATTCACAGAATTAAATGAAAGCTTCCAAGCAAATTGCTCTCCCTTGGCTTAATTTCCAGTAGATGTTCCCACAAGAAAATTTCACTCAATAAACCTCTGTATACGTGAAACTTTATACGTGACGACACCTATATATCGTGACTTAAATAGAGTCTTTTAGAAAGTATTCAAAATCAACAACGCACATGACAAAGTCTGGTTTAATGCCAGGTATGGGTAATTATAGGAGACGGTGGTACTGCTCCCCATGACTTATACGCTTGTGAAACGTAGGGGACAGCACAGTGACTGTAACAGACCATTCAAATTTTCATCCGCCTACTTCCGGTGTTTTCTCAGCGGTCGGAACCACCACCATTTCCAGCAACTCCTAAGTTTAGGGGAAGGGCAAATATGTGTTACAGTAATGTTAGAAATGTCAGACCTTGGCAAGTGAACTTCGTGTGGAGGGAGGTTCCCACAAATGTGAACAATATTCTGTGTTTTTACTACGACCTGATTCAAGACTTGACATTTTCTGCGTCACCTAATTATGACCCATGGGCCGTGAAACTTACCAACAAAGTGGACCAGCGTTTTATTTTCGAGAGGGGCAGAATTTTTCCCTTTGTCATTTCGTACAGATTATGTCTGGATCGCACACAACCACCCATCCAGTGCGTACAGAGGGAACTCTCCTTGAGGATAAAGCTAATGGATTGGAATAATAATGGTCGGAAATTTATCTTGTTTTCCCTCTAAGCCGTAGGTTCAAGGACAGCATACCACTCTCTTGGACGTAAAATGTATTCACGAAAGCCTTACAGAGTCCCTATACTGAGACACACTATTACAGTCCAAGACATCTAACCTGTTTTCCTAAAACGCGTTTTAATGCCATTCTTTTTGTGCCTATGTTTATTAACAGAGATCTTCTTTTGTCGTTTTATTAGTAGGACTTACGTTATTGTATAAATTATTTTATTTTATGTTACACAGTGTGTCATTCATGTTGCGGTTCATTTTGTAACTTATTTAAGGCGATGGACCCCGTAACCTTCTCCTTCCGGTGACTTTACAACAGTTTATTTATTCTGTAATTGAATTTTTATGCTGCAGTTATTTTTGTGTGTTTTTATTTAGTGACACTTTCAGTAATACGGAATATATGTATGGCGTCGAAATTGTGAGTCTATCGATAAATATTCAATTGGAGACGGTATGGAAACAAGCGACTGTAGCCCACGGTAGGATATCTTCCCAGTATTTGCCTGGAAGGACCGAAGAAATCCATGATCAATCTCAATCAGTGTAGAGGATATTCCGCCCGAGATTGGAACCAGACACCCTCGGAATACGCATCAGAAGCGTTACCTGCTGAACCAGCTTGCTCCAGTGGAATGCTGCAAAATATGTGTATGTAGCACCCCACGCCCTCCGGCAAATAACCGGCTCGATCAAAGGTTCCTTGCAGTCCCTATCATTAAATTCTCCCCTGATGCCTTTCTACCGTCCCTTAATTGTGCAAGTTCATGAGTTCAGCACAGAATAAAAGACGGAGAGTATTCGAGGGCAAGGAATTTGGACTAAGAGTGGTGTAAGTCCAGTAATGTGTGTAGGTGTGTGTACATTCCCTGTACCCTACGAACAACGTCGCGGCCCCTTGAAATAACCCTGCGACTCCCTCGAGGCTCCGCGGCCAGCAGGTTGGTAACCGCTGCTCTATAGGGAAGTGATCTCTTTATATTGAAGACTTATACGGAATACATAAATGCGATCGCGAGTAAAATGCAGAGCGTTTAGTGTTCTACTTGGCTGTATATAAGTATATATATATATATATATGTAAACAATTAATCTTAGAGGGTTAACATACTGCATTGACCAGCGCTTTGCTTGAAATACGCGAAATGAAAACATACAGGCAATACTGGAACGAAAGCCAGTCGCAGATATCTGAAATCGTAGTACGTATTATTAATTAAAACAGGTAGGTCTGCCTATAGATACTCGTGCAAGAGGCTATGTACGTCAGTCTTGCGTTCAACAAATGTAATTTGGAATGGATTTTTCTTTGTTGCGTCTTAACAAAGACGTCATCGACTTTATTCCCAAGACTTGCAGAGGTAATACGACTCCGCTGACTCCGTATGCCAGCCAGCAAGCAGTGAAGACGACAAATTATATAGGGGCAGTGCAGTAAAGTCAACATTGAATAACATTTATTTGTTCAAATAATGTAGGGACAAGTTTTCCCATAGCAGTCAGTGAATTTAAATGTCAAGACTCTGACATCTAACATTGCAGCCCAGAGGTGGGCTTGGGAGGAGGAGAGCTCTCGCTGTGATTACTTCCGGTGCATTATGCTTCTTCGTCGCGTCTCGTACTTTTAAGATTCTGGGCCCCACACCGCCATTTACGCCCATTGTCACACTATATGAATGACTGTTACGGGTGGCCCAAACGGACGCAATAGGAGTGGAAAATTGTCTTTACTGCAGTACACGTAATTTGGGAAAGCATTCCCGGCAACGCGAGATTTCAGGCTTCCGCCGCAGTGTAGTTGAGGTCTTCGCTTTCCTGGAATGTTGCGCGGCGTAGGCTGAAAATCGTTGCCTAGATATTTGGCGTGCGAAGTACTGGAGCATTACGCGGTGTTGCTCGACTCTTCGAAGGATCGTCGTGCCTTCATCTTGGAATTCATGGACCTGAAAATACGGCACTACGGTCCTGCGAATTGTCGGTAACTATTAACCAGTCGACACGAGACAACATAACAGTGGACTAAAATTTTGCAGCAGCACCGCTTTGGGAACATCGTGTCGTATTTTGCCTACCGCATTATGTAGGCCTACGATGTTTTAAATTAAGATTCAAGTCTGCTATGATTGCATATCGAACTTCGCTGTAGCAAAGATCTCTTTAGACTCTGTTTTACGACATCAGAATCTCACACTAGCTAACTAGAGCCGCATTTTCGAATGAGAAGTGAACGAGGAAGTGTGAAAAAAATCGATGAAAGAGATAGGGGACTATTCGACGTACTACGCCTTAATTTCCTAATCGTATAAAATGGATGTTCTTTGGAACGTTTCACCTCCAAAACCACTGATGCGGAGGTTACATAAAAATTTATGGATCCTAATTTGGTCCATTTTGAAATAATTTTACCTTCTACGTGTGTATATTTTTTTGCATTTTCCTATAAAAATATTTGATGCATTTTTTCTTCCCAGAAGAAGACGCGTGTTTCTTCTAGAACACAGGAAGACTTTAAGTTTTGAAAGGAATGCTAGCAAACATTTCCGTAACAATTGTCCTTAAATGCCCAATTGTATTTGTTTCCTACGTCAGCACTTGCGTGGTGTGCAACTGTAACTGGCAGCCATGTCACAAATCCTGAACAAGTCCTTCGCTAACAATCGTACGTTACTCCACATGGTGCCCTGTTTTAATGCGTGCGGTATTCGAGATGCTTTGTTATTACAGTAACATCATAAACAAACATTATTATCTGTGACGTGCCGCAACTCCTCCTACACTCCTTGATTTTATTGGCTCGCGTGAAACAAGGCGTGGTTCTGAAGCATTCTCCTCACTTATCTAGCCGCTATCTTCTTTTTTGCTTTCCATTCTTTCTGTCTGTCCATGCATGAGAGAACAAGTTAATTGTATACCCTGCGGCCTCTTATGTTTTTTTTCTTTTCATTTTGTTACTCGTTTCTTCTTCGGATAGTCGCCATCTTTGTTGTTCTTTTAAAAATCGTAATGGCGGAATATTTTACCTTTGTAGTCCGAGTAATTAATCGATTAAAATTAATTTCTCTGCTGGGTATCTTGCATCTGTAATTAAAAATATATCTTTAATTAAGACGTTTAATAAGTTACAGTCGAAAGCTGTGATATGTTTTAGATATGCCCCGTAGGGCTAAGCAACATTTTAATGAACAGTCGGCGCTTTCAGTGAGATTATTTCGAGCCCTGCGGACTGATACCAAGCCCTCCCGTAATGAAATTCATAAATCCCAACAGCGATACGGATAAGTTCTATGCCTATCTTTTCTTAGCCATAGTATGAGATACAGAATCTGTAAGGTTGCCCGCATAACTTTTATTAATGGGATTACGGGCAGATAAGGAATATATCAGGCGATTACTATCAGAGTGAAACCTATTTCTAACGGAACCCCGCGGTACAGGAACATATTTCTGTTTTATTCCAGGCAGGTTTCCTTTTAACACAGTAAACTACTTAGCATATCCCTTTTAGATTAAAGAAAATATTGCACATGAACCCCACATAACCCGTAGATCCAATTCATTATCCAAATCGCAATTCACGAAGTTTTAACACATACAAGATTTTAAGATTAGGCTAGTGTGACGCTTTGTCATATGGTAGCAATTACAGGCGTCACGTCCCAGAATATCGTAGTCCGAATATTCTGTGCAATACAAACATCATCGTGGCCGGGGTAGCCCGGTTGGTATAGGTAGGATACAGGCTGGGCGGTCAGGGGTTCAAATACCAACAGAGGCAAGTGAGTTATCTCTTCTTCCGAAAGTTTAGACCGGTTCTGGGGTCCAGCCAGCCTCCTAATCAATGGCTACCGGGGTTCTATTCCGAGGGTAAGGCGGCCGGAGCGTGAAGTTGACCACTCACGTCCATCTAGTGCCGAGGTTAAGCACGAGTGGTATTGTAAATGTACTCCCCCTGTCTGCCTTCATGGCGTGGACTGGGACAAATTCACCTTTTGTGAAACTCATATCGTCTCTCACGTTAAATTTCGTTTGTGTGGTTATTGTTCCGAGTGTGGAAGTTGCAACTGAAGATAAACGTGATGATGCAAGAATAGCTATTAGCATAGCTATTATAAGTAATTGGAACAGGTATTCACGATATCCAGAGTACCGCACGAAAATTTTGTTAGGATATCTGGATAATATGTAAGACAAAATATGCATTTCAGACCGACAATAGGACTATGGAATTAGCTCGTTCATGAAACTATCCTTATGATAATGGTCTTAGAGCGAAAAATAAAGTTTTTAACTCAAGAAGTCTGATTGTCGAACGTAGCTTCCTTGTCCCAACATTGAAAAACGTGTGTTGACTTCCACTGCGAGGACGTCCATAGGCCTGTAATCTGTAATGGGGACTAGGCAGATTAACCATGTTACCGCATCCCTTTGAAGGTCGACAGCACGAGCTTATTTTGCTTTCCGGCGTTCCCTGGGTGTCTGAGATGGCATTGCTTAATTTTAGGGTTTCTAAGTTTCTGCCGCTTGTCCTTCTGATAATAGTTTTATTAATACGAAGACGAGTAAGGAGCGTTGATAGCATGATACTGAGAGGGGAAAACGGAAATAATTTCTCAGAGAAAAATCGGTCCCAGTGCCACTTTGTCTGAAAATTGCTCCGAAATAGAGCCCGTGCCTTCGAAGTGAGACGTCTGCGAATCAACGCCCGAGCCTTGGCATGACTGAAGACTGGTTTTCATCTAAGTTATATACACTAAATCTTCACTCCCTACTTCACAGAAAACGTAGTCTGTGACACTGAGAAGCACTAATTCTTTGATGCATCCCGAGTGGTGGCCGGGAATCAGAATAGCCCCACCGTACCCCGTGCGTGTCGTAAGAGGCGACTAAAACGGGGACCCAGTGCCTGGGGGTATAACCGGGCCACCCTGCCTCCGGGGGACCTAAATACGGAGGCATCAAGAGAAGGAAAACTCCTATAAAACCCGGTCCAACAGAGTGGTGGTTAGGCAAGGGGCTAACAGCCCCATCCTGTAAAACATCAAGTTTTTCAGAAACCCTGGGATGATTCAAGCCAGGATTACTTAAGGAAACGACATTGCAGGTGGAAAAGGATTCGAAAACGGATATCTGACTAAAATTTGACTATGTGGCATGTAAGGAGTTTGTACAGAGCCTGAGCCTTAAGGAATCTAATTTTGGAATGGAAGAAATATGATATACTGATCGGCGCAAATAAATAGATAAGGCGACGGGGTAACGATGATCTTGACTGTGATGACTGTAATCTATGTTGCAGTGACACTAAAGAAAATTATGTCTACGGTCTAGGTTTTCTAGTTTTTTGGAAAACTCAAGAACTGCTTATTAAATTGTGAATGAATGCACGAGTATATGCTACTTACGAATTAAAGGCAGATGCTTTAGTGCTAAAATTGTCTGTGTGCACGCACCAAGCGAAGAGAAAGATGAAACCAATACGTATGCATTTTGTGATCGACTAGATAGGACTTACGAGAAGATGCGAAAATAAGATATTGTAATAGTAATTATTATTATACTCTCATTGTTACCAAACAGAGAAAGCCTAATAGTAAGATGCAATAAATTTTCAGTTATAATTGCCTAAGTGTAGTTATTATGTTTATCCATGTAAGCATTGATCTGTGTGTGAATTAGCCTCAGTTTTATTTTTAATTTTATATTAATATGAGTAATAATTCCTTGTAACTTAACAAATAAAATGAGAGCGGCGTAACCTTTTCGCAAAACAAGTTTTGATACTCAGATAGGGATTGCAGAATTAAAGAAGCCGTTCTGTTTACCGTTGAAGTGTTGGCTGTGGTTGTGGTCGAATAACCGGCTGTGTTCATTTCGACCAACCTACATAACACAGGTGCAAGACACAACTCGTCAACCTCGAGAAGGTTTGTGCTCAAAATTTTCAAATTTTTGAGTTACCGTGTTGTTTCATATAGACATATGATAATTGGCGAGTTTTTACACTCCTATCTTCAATTTATTTGTGGTCTTTATTTTTTTGTACCTAGATATATATATATATTTATTTATTGACGTCCTACACACGAAGACTAAAGTGTACTTACTGAAGTAAGATGATATTCTTATTTGTGTTTATGGCATTCTTAGGAATGAGTGTTTTATCTGACCAGTTATCTAGCCCTTCAGAGTGATATTTTAAAGAACCAAACGGCTGTCCGGCAAAAGAACAGCTTTCGGAATTTGTCGCTTTTGCAAAATCAGATTTGTTTTATTGGCTAAGAATGAGATATGAAGTACAGGAAAGGAGAATAATGTACGGAAATGTTTCCTTTCTTGGTAATCGCTTTTTAAAAAATATTTCTAAAGTCCGTTTCTATGAGTGTGAGAAACATCGCTGTGGCTACCGGTTGCATCTCGTTGGACATGCGCTCTATATGGTGGCACTTTTTACGCATTTTTGTCCTGATTCCCTCTATAAACCCTTTGATGGTGGCTGAATTTTCTTTTTTTTAATGACTATAGAGATTTCCACCGTCGTGCAGTTGTCTTCCTGACTTACTCAGGTCAATAGGCCCATAGTGCTATTCGCGACGGGGTCTCCATAAAGGGAAGCATGGACCCCCGTTGTTATCACGGGCCGAAGCAGTCACACGGCCGTAATGTCGGAGCTGGAATAGAAATGACACGAGCTCCAGGACTTGACACAAGCTAAAGGGTCGCGTACGTTCGATTGATTCTTCCATAGCATAAAATTTTAAGTGCACTTTACATGTAGGGCTTGCTTGCTGATACTTGTTCTAGCGTGTGCCGTCCATTGTTTGAGAGGTACTTAATTAGTTTATAAATCTAATGATGCCGAAACTATGAACTACGCTCTTTAGGGCGTGTAGGAATTTGGACGGAGAGGCACAGACAACGCCGTCAATCCTGGTTTCAGTAGAACTTACAGAGACCTTCTAGTATCCTGACGTCATTTAAAATGTTATTTGGAGCGTCTCACGACGGAGACTGGGGTTCAATGTCAGGCCAGTCCATGTGGGATTTATGGTCGAAAATGTGTAACTGGTACATGTCGTCCTCCGAGAGTTTCTGTTCTTTCCTGTCAGAATCATTCCAACAAGGCTTCATATTCTTTCTTTCCTGTCAGAATCATTCCAACAAGGCTTCATATTCTTTCTTTCCTGTCAGAATCATTCCAACAAGGCTCCATATTCTTTCTTTCCTGTCAGAATCATTCCAACAAGGCTTCGTATTCCTTCTTTCCTGTCAGAATCATTCCAACAAGGCTTCATATTCTTTCTTTCCTGTCAGAATCATTACAACAAGGCTTCATATTCTTTCTTTCCTGTCAGAATCATTCCAACAAGGCTTCATATTCTTTCTTTCCTGTCAGAATCATTCCAACAAGGCTTCATATTCTTTCCTTCATCTGTCACCAACGCTATAAAGGGTGAAGGAAAATGCACTGCAAAATCTACAGAAGGCGAATTTACGTCACAACTCAAGAAACAAATATTACATGAATATAGGCCTTCCGAAGCATGGTTTCCGATTTATGGCTTGGTGGCAAGGATGTTTTGTTCCATGTTTTTTATTGTTCTGTGTGGGTAGAGACATTGCGATCGGCCAAGCTCCTGTACAAATGGTCCTATCAGATACGTAAAAACAAGATTCGAATTGCTGGAAAAACGGAGGCCTCGAGCCGCATTGGCCTGTAGTGCCGCACAAATTGAAACAGCAATGTAAAGTTGACTTTATGCTGCGGTTATATGATGACGTAATAATAGCTTTGGTAATGCTGGTCGTGTATTAACAAACCTTCAAATCCTAACTGAAATTTTTGTATAGGAAAGCCGTGTTTTTACGTATCATGTCGACCTATTCTCCTCACACTCTGTATCCTCAAGACCCTGTTTAATATTATCCTATTATGTACGCCTCTGTTTCCCAAGTAGCCTCTTCCCTTCAAGTTCCCGACCAAACGTTTGTTTGCATGCTACTTGCCCGGCAGAGTTAATCCTCTTCATTACCCTAAGGGTGTCAGATGAAGAGTGGACTGCATACAGATTACAAGTCTCCTCACTGTGCAATTTTATCTGTCCTTTAGTACATTAAAATATCTCAGGTTAGAGAATAGGTATTAGTGAGATCCAAGAGTAGCAGTATATTTGCTGGTAAGGCATAATCTTTCTTTTGTACGTGCTCTGTGTTTTATTAGAGGAAGAATATGCATCTGTACTTCAACTTTATATAAATTAGACGTTTACTGACTCTGTTGAAAGAATGAATAAAGGTGTAACAGGTCTCTGGATGGATAATATCTGATGTTCTCATCGGTGTTTCTTACAGTTTAAAGTTACTATATTATCGTTGGGCAGGCGTTGAACCCTGTAATCTCAGCGAGTTAAATGCCTAGATACGGGCTGGAAGAAACTAACTTTGATTACTTAAGTACAAATATTTTTCTCCTTTCCACCAATTTTGTTGCCCAACCTGTCTCCTATGCAAGGCTCCTTTTCTGGGGTAAAGTAATTGATAAAGCAAGTGAGACATGAAGCGGGCTATTCACCCCTCTAGTTCCAACATTAAGAATATGCCGAACTTCACCTTCATTCCACAGTACACCTTGATGGCCTCGTGCTTCGCAAGAGGGACGGGTTTATATTCTCGTTAGGCTGCAGGGCTACTCAAATCATTTTCGACAAATGTGTACTTTCTTCTTACTTATTTCCCCTCATGACGTCAGTGAAGTCATGAATGATTGTGTATATAGAAACCCCTAACTGGTCTAGGACACAGAACACACGTAATGTCAAGTCAGCAGGGGTACAAGACCCCCTGCCAAAAATAATGTGAATATGCTGCATTTAGAAACGCAAGCTTCGTGCTAAATGTGTGGTTAGAGTTCATTTAACAGCAGAGTACGTCACTGCTCAGCGTGCGAGTCTTTTTATACAAGATATGCTCACCAGGGGAATTTCTATTCAAAATATCCCTATAGCCCCCACCAATTTAAGTTCAGTGCTATAAAAATAAACGTGGTATAGCCTAAATATAGTTTTATTGTGCGTACGAGAAGAATACGTGCCTAGAGACGATGAGAAACCCTACTGTCAGTTTGGGGTTCTGAATACACGATTCTACTCCAGAGTACTTTATACAAAAAGAAAAGAACTGTGGAAATGCCGGTTTAATTTCAGAATGTGCGAATAACGTAAGAAAAATTTTCTGTTCAGTGCGCAACAATACGCAGTATGTGACATGTTTTGAAAAAAGATACAAAATATAAATGTAGATCACCATGAGTAAAATAGAATACATTTAGAGAGAATTACGAAAGTACGTTATTTTGTAAAAACCGAACGCTAGAAAATTCCAGGGCAATGCGACAAAGATGTGGGAAAAAAAATGTAAATTGCTGTAACGGGAAGAGGTCAACAGGTCAATCCAGAATAAAGTTACAGATTGGGATTTATAAATTTACGGGTTAACATAGCTGAATTAAAGAAAAATTTGAATCTGAATTCTTAACTTTCTTAATGACTTGCTTCTGTGACATTTTACGTCGCGAACTGCCAGCGTACAACGATATGCCAGACCAGCATTTTTTCATGAACACAAGTGTAAGAGGATATTATTTTAATTACATTTTAATTGAACTCTCCATTTTTTCTTCAATTCATGATACACTGAACTATATTCTCTATCAACAACTTAAAAACTTTATTCCACGTTTTTCACACCTGAGCAACGTTCTGTAGGATATGTTAGAGAATTCGTCTCTCTTTAGATCTGTTAGTCTCCACAGGCAGTCTCCATTGACGTTCTCCATAAACGTCGCGTTGCTCCATATTTTGGAAGTCGAAGTTTGAATTTAGACCCTTGTTCCAGCTATCTTGATTGACTCTCTCGTGGCGTTTCTCAGTTCTTACAAACGGACTCCATGGAGAATAGTTCTTCTGGAAATGCTGGTGGTTTCTCAGACAGCCTTGAAATGTATAGCTTTTTATGGAACCCTGATGTTTATTATCATTTTCGCCATAGTCTGCTATGTATCAGTGATTGAGTATTTAAAATAGGCCACTACCACTTTTTTCAACATAATTTTCAACTCATAATTTACAGCCACCCTGCAATTTGATATTTCAAATCTAACGTTTTAAATAAAAGTCCCTTAGTAATACAAGAAGCAACCAAAATCAGGTCAGCGGTTTTGTAATTAGCGATTTTAAATCGACGGGGAGATTTTAACGAAATTTTACTTAATAAACGACATTAAAAGAAGGCGTTTCTTTTGTCAATCGAGGAGTCAGTGCACTTCGTTTAAAACGTAATATATAATGTGTAGGTTACCTGATTATTTGCGCCCACAGTTCATATTGTGCACACTGCCGTGCCTTTATTCCATTAATAATCAAATGATGACATAACGCGACACGCATCAAACTGTACAGGAGATACGGCCGCGAGCTTGATCAGGGGTGCCAATTTTACCATTTTTTAAAAGAAGTTATGCCGACTTTATACTTATGTGTGGCGAATGCAGTTGATCTTCACCGTTTCTAATTGACAGTGAAACAGAAGAAACTGTAGCACGTAATTTAAGTTACCTTATAATTCTGTTAAATCAAGTAGAAAGTATTGTCTCGTTGTTTTAAGTGCTTACCAAGAATGTGTGAAAAGAATGTCTAGACGTAGAAATTTACGTGTTAAACGGGTACGGTTGTTTCATTAGCCGGAACTCCTTTGATCTGAGATCTTGTAATGGTTTGACATCCCTGTCACATTTGCGCATCCCACAGTTCAATTGTTCAGGCAGGCCTATGGCACACCGGCTGTGAACAAAACAAAACACTACCACGCCACGTTTTCCAACAGTTCCCCCCGTAGAGATCAGTTGGCTTTTGTCTCTCGCTTCTGTAAAAGCTAAAAAATGGTATAGAATTCGGGAAGTTTGCATCGTGAAGTGAAGAAGCTTCTAATTTTTGAGCTTTATAGAGCATGACTGGAATAAGTAACATCCTGTCTCCTTCAGCCATTCTGACCTCTTTAACCTGTGATATAATGATTTTCTAAACGTTTTTATAACCCTTTATGCAGTTGCTTTCACATACTGCAGGCTTCCAGGTGGCTGAATTATATGTAAATTGAAATTGCAAGTCTTCTGCCATGTTACTTCGTGTCAACAGATAGTTACATACATTTTTGAGCAGTGTGATGCCTTCGTCTCCAGGTTCTAGCAGTCAAAGAAAATGGTTTTGGACTGCTAGACCCTGAAGATGGGGGCATCACGCTCATCCGAAGTGTCGGTAACTATTTATCTGTCGGCGCGACGTAATATTTCAGATATTTACATTACTGTGAGAATGTCAAATCCGTCATACAGGTATTTAAGTCATGTGGTTTGGCTACGAATTCAGGTATTTAGTTACCATCGTAATGACCTGGTGGTCAAGTGGTTATCACACGATGTTGACACTGACAGGGCTCCGGACTCAAATCCAGTCATTGCTGTTATTATGTTTTTTTCATGGCTCCACAGCCCTACGTGGGCCTAGGCCTCCTGATTGTTGAGGTTTCGAGATCATACTCAGAGGCACCACATTCCGTAGGACTCCTCTGGGCGAGTGGTTGTCCCGTCGTAGAGACCTCTACCTGACAACACTCACAAGAGACAGGCATCCATGCCCCAGCGGGATTCGAACCCACAAACCCAACAAGCGGGCGGCCGCAGACCCATGCCTTAAACCGCCGGGCCAGTGGGATCGGATCTATTATTATAGAAAACAATATCAATTAATTATAGTCAACTAGCTAACTAACTATCTAAAAATTTAAATAACGAATTAGTCTATTCGACAAAAAGGTAAAGTTGTGCGTGTCAGTGCCATGATGGCATACAGGGGTAGTAGCGTTATAGCTCCACTCACTCTTAACCTCGGCACTAGATGGAGCTGAGTGGTCAACTTCACTCTCCTGTCGCTTTACCCCCAGGAAGGAGACCCAGCACCCCCCGAATAGTACCTGTTGGGGGCTTCGGAGCGGTCTGGGCGTTTTGGAGAAGAGAAAAATGTCTTGTCCTGGCGGGGACTTCAACCGCTGACCGTCCATTCCGTAGCCTAACCCACCTAACTCAATGTGACAGAGGCCTCGTGTTTTTTGAAGAGATTTAATTGTTCACTTAGTAAAGAAATTCTCATGTTTTTATAAATTCCACAAGTGCATCAATATTTTCACATAAGCCTGGCACACTTTCGTATGCTGAGTTCTTTCAACAGAGATCGATAGGATTCTGGCATGGGGTATCACGTTAGAAATCGTTTAGTCATTGGAGCTGTTTAATAATCCGCGTGTTTGAAAAAAGAATTAAACAGAACTTTTTCATTCCCCGGCCTCAGGCAAAGAGTAAGGTAACTCATTCTGAGTTGGGCCCGACAGGCAAAGCTATTCTAAAACTTTGGGCTTCAGCTTCTTCTGTCCGACCCAGGTGATTGTTTTCTTTACCTTTGCTTAAGTTTACCATGTGCTCTCTTTTCCTGATGTTATTTAATGCTATATTTCGGCCTACATGTTGTGTTTTTCTGTGTTCTTACAGCATTGGTCCACTTGTATATAACAAAAAGAAAAAATCACGATCATGATTAAGGCATATTTGCTCAACAAGGGAAGGAAAACTTCAAAATGGAGCCTACATAAAAGTAGTTATCACTTCACGTGGTTTTACAGCCGGTGTCTCACAGAAACCCACCGTCCACATAAATAAAATGATGTAGGCCTATGTATGTTAGCTTACGGTCAGAACTATCAACTATTACAATTTAACTTCGGGAACCATACCGTTTTATTATCGTGCAGTATAAAAGCATGCATTCTTACCATCACAATACATCACATCAACGGTTCACAATACAATACATGGCCTGCTCACAATACATCATATCAACTGTTCACAATACAATACATGGCCTGCTCACAATACATCACATCAACTGTTCACAATACAATACATGGCCTGCTCACAATACGTCATTCAGTCACAACTTAGATTGGTCCTACGTTTTTCGAAGTATTGTAGCGTTGGCCTACCGTCGTGTTGATTGTGACAATGGCAACACAATGTTTACCCAGTCAAACAATTTTTATGTATGCTTCTGTATGCAGGTTACATGTTTCGGCACTACCATCACATCATCAGAACTTAATTATCAATATCCTAATGAAAGTGAGAAGCACACACAGAAACAAAGGTGCTTTTGAGTTCTGATATTTGCAAATATTTGTAATATTTTAAGATTTTTGAGGTGGGTCTCTCCAATTTTGCAAACAGTGGGTGTAATAAGGCTTTGTCAATTAAAAGTAAAAACATGAGAGAAGTTAAATATCTCTATATGTATATATATATATATATAATGCTATTCGTGTGACTGAGTGGGTCACACCAGAGTGACCGTGGTTCCGATAAGCGCCACTTTTCTGCTATCAAGAAAAGGGTCTATAAACCACGGGTTGCAAATTATCTAAAATTTTACAGCCTCAGATGTCACGCAAAATTTGTTTAGTCTGTCATCTTACTGGAGCACCAAAGATGTTTGTTGCCACTTTACACTGGGAAGTAATATTTGGGGGAAAAATGTGGCGCGACGCAGCAAAACATTTTCGCCATTTCTGCTCTGTTTAAGACACATTTTAATATTACGCTCCAATCTACGCCTAACTTTCCCAGATTCTCTCTTTGCTTTAAGAATTTCGAATAAAATATCCTGTGCGCTCATTTCTGTAGATATCCGTTACAAAATCTTACAATTTTTCTCTGTTCTTAGCCAGCTGTATTCAGTTTTAATTTTCAGAAATATTTTCCGTCTTATAAGTTATGTAATTTGCTGCCAAACAACACATCACTCGTTGTTATTACATTCCCGTGATCATCTCCTAACCACCACACTGAAGAAGCAGATGAGAACTAACCTGACCAAGATTCTAACCGGGTAACTCCCGAACTCATTTTCCGAGCCTTACCTTTGCATTAACCAGTCATGCGATGTCATCTCCTCGGGACATTTAAATTTCTAATACGGACATAGGACACTTTTGAATAAACGTGGTACATGATCCCACAAGCGATGCCCGGCAAAGCTGTTATTCAGCGTAACAAATGCTGACTGCTGAGGCCATATTACTTTTCTTGTTCTGAAACTGGTCCATCTATTATTTAACAAATAATGAAATGATGTAAGAATGACTTAGCGTGAGAGTAGGACATAAAGAGACAAACTGTCGGCGAAACGGAAAGGGGTTGGTTGTGGGTGTGAAACAGAATAGCAGAGGAGGACGAAATTGAGAATCGTTATATCTGAATACTAGGTTTATTTGGAAGAACTGGAGAGAATAATAGTATATATAGAGAACTGAAAGCTGCGGAGTAAAAGCGAGGCTGGGAATTGGGAAGAGATTCACCTGCTGGGTGTAGTGAATGGACGAAGTTGTACGTGCCTTCAAGACTCTTTAATTTTTTCTTGTTATTATTAATGGGATTTTATATTGAAGATCAGGTTCGTAAAGAATTATAGATCCTCATGCATAAAAAGGGAAGAAAAGGAAATGTTTATCATCTATCTATTCTTTACGAAGTAGGTTCAGGGAAATGAATTTTAAACTTTTCTTCTAGCATTAACCATTTAAAGCCTAGCGGTAACTTTACGTACCGCCAGGTTTAACATTAAAAAATTCTACGTGGTGCCCACATTGCGTTTATGTGTTTTGTACGGATCTCAGAACAAACAGCAACTTTTGCCTTATAAAATATTAACTGACTGGTTTTTATAACCGAAGTGGAGAGTGTTTACAGCGCGGTACACTCTGAGTCCTTATATAAAACAGATACGCTTCGTCTTTAAAGGGTTAAAGTGTCGTTAGGCTGTTACGTGTGGTGTCATCACCAGAAAAATAGGGCGTGATATTTGCCAGTTTATGTGGTAAAAGTGAAGCTGTCCTTGTGCTAGCCATAAAGGCATACAAAACGAGTGGAGGTATAGAACCAGTTATTCTTAACCTTGGCGCTAGATAGAGGTGAGCGGTGAGCTTCACTCCACGGCCATTTTACCGCCGGGGAAAGCTCCTCCACTGACTGATGAGTTGGCTGAATAGGCCACAGAAGCTGTCTTGAGTATTCGCATTTATCAATTTTCCACCACACAAAACACACGCCCAAGAAAATAACGTTTGCTTTTATTAACAATGGGAAACAGTGTCTGTAACTGGCTTGATAGTGACTAGTTTTAGTCGAAACATATGGTCACAGTTTATGTCAGTTGATAAAGATAGCTTGGTAGTGTACGTATTAATATAATAACTGCGGAAGTTGGATCTAGATATACTTTTTTGTAGAAAAGGACCCGCTTGTGTGTTTTACTTTTACGTCATGTTTTTCAGGAACGCAGCTGGTGTATAGGTTTAACAAAAATGTATCTGTATTTTAACAAATGCTGTAATTAGTAGACCAAGCCAAGGGTTGTCACCTGTGTTTTGTAAGGAGGCGGAAAACACGTTGTGTTCAGTATTGTACGGTCGAGGAAAATACTTCGTAAATATATTCTGTAATATCAAGGTACAATCAGTGCTATCTGCTAATATGTAGTAAAGAAGAGTGATCAGTTACCTTGGGATTTTTAAAATATTTCTGCTTCTGGCCCGAATGAATGGCGTGGGGGCGGACGAGCGTTTAGGCCCTGACGTATCCCAGCCTCTGGTTTCGCCACTCTCCATCCTTGTCCGATTGGTATTAAACATAAAACCATTGATGATGCAAGAGCCTATGCCTAACGCCACTTCGTGACTGGGCAACTGTCAAGTGCATGAAGTTATCACTGTGTGACCCTGCGGCAGTAAATAAAGAGGCTGGCCGATGGGAATTTTGCTGAAATTGAGATTGTTATAATAAGTAAGAAATTTTGTTTTCTGAGTAAAGTTTATTTTAAGAAAACCCCCAGCGAGTGACGTGGTAGTAGGTACGTAAGCTTGTATACAGCTACATGAATTAATTTTTCAACAGGTTTATTTGTAATTCTGAGAAAAGTTGATTTTCTTAATTAACTCGGATGGCAATTTGTCCCACACAGCGTGCAACCCGGTTCTTCGTTCTTTGAAATTAAGTGAGCACTTTGTTAGTGTCCGTTTCTCCTTTCTCTTAAACTTCAGAGAAACGGGGAACCCGAATGTCCTTTAATCCTTTTTACTTACAAAGTGGAAACTAAATTCATTCGTATTTTTGCTGACAGTATAGCCCGCAGAGTGTAGATGAGTCAGTCACAGCGCTTTTATACAGGATTTCAGCGAGGAAGTTAAATGGGCGTACCAGCTCTCTTGCTGCTTGTGATAGTTTTGTGAGTTACTTGATTAAGTGTATAAAATTAACGCATAATGGAGAGGCAATATTTCCTGTGTTTCATATCTGAAATTACCCAGAAAATTTCGACAGAGCTTAGTATAAGGGTGCTGGCAGCTAAACATATTTGCCGAATGAATTTTGTGGTGGTTATTACAATTCCAGTAGCATAGTAACTTAGGCTTACTTTGCCTAAATTTCAAGTCCAATGTCATTAATGTTCTTGTGGTTCATCAACAGTACTTCTGTACTTTAGGGGGGAAAAAAAAATTCCGGACCACTTTGGAATAAAAGCGCAATCGCAACCAGGATTATTCAAACTCCTGTCCCTCATTCACTCTCTAACACACTGCTCATCAAACGGTGGTTGGCGAACCCTTTGAACAGTCCAAAAGAGTGCAGAATATTGAATTCGAATCTTAATTCAGAAAATACACTTATAAAGGAAAGAAAATATGACGACGAATATTTTCCTTCTGATTCATATACATATAAAGGGAGCTCAAAAGTCGTAGTGCGCAATTTGTTGCGTTTTTGGTAAAGAGCATTTCAAAGTTTTTTGCTTCGGCGCTACATAGAAACAAAGATGTTCTACGCGTTACAAATCCATACGATTTTTGATTCTCCTTTAAATGAAAAGATAATGAGTTGAAGACTGACATTATTAATTCAGTATCAACCGCAAGCAGCGTCAACAAATAGCTCTTGAGCCGTCATATTTACTGAGCTACCGAATCAAGAAAGTTCAGAAGCACATATCATAGCAGAACGCTTGACCGGCCCATGCATACTATTGAACGCGTAGTTCAGTTCACGTTCAGAGAGAATGCAGTAATACAATGGCATGGTGCCTTTGCTTAATGATACACCGTCTGGAATAATTAAGGACATGTAAAATAATGTGGAAGGGACTATCGTAGAGAAGATTTGGTGAACCACTTGAGCCAGTACTAAATTTGGCACCAAACAAGATATTAGCAGGCACCAGTTATTACAGGTTTAGTCCACCTTAAGATCTGAAGTCACTTGATAATTCATTTCACCAAGGCAATCTTGTGTTTAGTAAGGTGCGTTACTGCTGTCTCTCTGTGTCTCCACCCTCAACGCCGAGAAGTACGATTACTCAGGAAAAGACAGTTACAAGAAAACAAAACGCTGTGTTACCGTGTCGGTTATTTTCAACCGTAAAGCACTGGAGGCCTTGTTTAAGAAGCCGTCTTACAAATGAACTGAGTGCCGTGAGTCACTCTCATAACCGCATACAAGCAAAAAATTAGATGACTACCAGCAACGTAGCAGCAAATATTTCACTGAGCTCACGACACGGTTCTTGAGGGAAAATGAGGACAGGCAGTGCTTCAATTGCTAAGAACTTCTAAGGTGCATCTGACACCGAGCAGCGAAAATGTGCACTACTCCTGTACAGAAAGTGAGAAACAGCTCGTACTGTGTTTTACACGAACAAAGTGATGTTTGTATGTATCCTTTTAGTGTTAGTAGGCTCCGTGAATGAAGATATGATCTCAAAGGCATTATGTTTTGCAATACATGTAAGAACACAAAGAAAGAAAGATATTTTCCATATGCCTGATACACATTTATTTACGCTGACATAAGTAGATTGGCCTCGTTGCATACGTTTTCACTGATGGATCCACATCACTGACGGGAAAGTATAAGGAATTTGCAGCTCAAATATAAGAAATCACTGCAAGTATCTTTTGGATTCGCTGCAGTATCCAGAAGCAATGCCTTGCCGCAGAACGCATGCCTGAAGGGATGAAGTAATTTCTGGACCTGCCGGCAAATTGTAAATTTTATTAAGTCAAAGCCTGTAAAGTACAAATATTTTGTGTAATTTTCGAAGAAATGAATAGATTGCACAATCATCTGTTCCTTAAGGAGTAGAGCTGTTGTGGCCCTGTTTGATTTTAGAACAGAAATCCTAGCTTTTGTGGAACCCGTCATCCATCTCGGTATATGCATGGAAAATAAAACTTAGCTTCAGAGTTTAATTTATTTAGCAGATATCTCTTCTAAGGTCTGTTATTTAAATTTGTCTCCCCAGTAACTCTTGAAGATTCCACACGGTATGAAAGAGAGTTTAGCTATTATAAAGAAATTTCAGTTTTGGAAAATAATCCACAGGTTGTTTTAAAAACCTGCTTGAGTTTTTACTAAGAAATGAACTTCGTTTGGGTGACTGCGATAAAGCTAACATAAACGTCCCTCTAAAAGTGCAGCATTCAGTGGTGTATATCGAGAGGTAATGACTGGATTCGCATTTTCTTTGATTGTATGACTTTCTCGTGACAGGTAATGAGACCAAATGAAATATAAAAAACTGTTTTGAATCTCCTGTAATCATAAACGGAAAATGAGTTTTAGAAGTGTGTCATTAATTAACATTTTTGCTGAATTAAGTGAGTACCTCCTGCTGGCAGAAAACGCTTGCAGTTTGTTGCCATTTTTAGCAAAGTACTTACATGCTGAAGCATTTTATACATATGAACACGTGGAATGCAAATACTGAAGCACAGCCAATGCTGAAACTTTTAGGAGTTTATGTGTAAAGGTCAGACTTATAGACGTGATAGTTTCTTGGAAGTCTTCCGCGGGTGTGGATTTTGAGAGGTGGTTCGTGAAATCTCTATATCCAGAATAGGATTTGGCTATACTAACACATTCAGTTCTTAACATTGGATGCACCATAAGTATTTTACAATTTTATGTATGATTATCTAGTATTATTAATGTCAATATTAATAAGCTACTGGCTGTCTCTTGAGAACACTGTAAGGAAAATTCGGGTTCCGTAGGGGGCGGGGAAATTCTTTATCAGCTAAGCCACTAACAACTTTTCAAGAAAGCTTCTACTGCTTAAAATTAATCAGCTGGTTATTCATAGAGGTTGGAGTGTCAGTTTTACATTATCTGTGGAATATACGACTGGCCTTGCTGCACAAGCATACCACGTATTACATAACCGCACTGAAAAAGCGACAACACTGCTTGTAAACTTCTGTTGAGTTACGTAGACTGTAAGCATATATATAAAAGTCAGTCTTAAGGAGATCAAAATGTCAGCATAAGGTAAAATAAAGTAATGAAGTTGCTACAATGCGCGGGCTTTTAGACTTAACAAGGGTAAGTTCAGATGCAAATTTTTAATTCAAAGAAAGACCAGTCTCATATTTATACTGTAACTTTAGATATGGGTTATGCTTTTAAGTGATACAGGTTTTAACATGCTGGTGGGCCATCTGTTTAAACGTTTAAGGACTGCAGCACGTGCATTATTAATTCTCTTCAAACTTTTCCTTTTTATGTGATGTAATAATCGGAGGCCAAAATCTCGGTGGCAAAATGTGTAATCGTACGTAGAGTACGGAACTCAGCTTTGCGGTCCTGGAAGCTGGGGAAATGAATGGGAAACAGAACTGCAGAGCTCAGGCCCGAGCTATAAACACAGCATACGTATATGTGGACCGAAAAAAATATTATTACACTGTTTTAGTTTTAATTTACAATTTTTCCTTTTATGAAAATATTAACGCAGTGTTATGTTCGAAATAGTTTTAAAAATTGATTACGATACTCTGTGTAGATTCCAAAACTGTAAAGTTTTATTCGGATAGCTGTAACATCTTCCAAAGAAATGGCAGTGCAGACATACTCTCCACAGCCGGGAGCCGTGTAAATCCTTTTATTTGATACAGTACAAGAACTTTTGGCACTTCGTAACAATTTTACAATGAACATAACATTTTACAATATATTACAGCGCCTCTTGGCATAGTTACACGACGAGGAATTGCAAAAGGGAGCTATGTGAATTCCCCAGCATACGCCCAAGATTCGTTTACTAAATTCTGTCTGTTAATTTATGATACTTTGCAATGACTCTCGATGAGGCAGTAGCTTATTACTTACATAAATGGAGAGTACTTAAAATGTGAAGTAGGAAATTAAATAAATGTAGACAGTCGAGAAGGATGTAATTTTGCTTATGCCACTGATTCTTTTAAACTGAATCTGCATTGTGTTGGCGGGAGGGCATCTGTGTACGGCATGGAAGCTAATATATTGTACACTGTATATTTATTATTTTTTGCATCAAAGTTTTCGTTATAAAGTGCCCCATTCTCAGTATCATAAATTGTCTTTGCTATAGGTATGGGGAGGAACTTGTAAAGTTATACCAGCAGGATATGTTGTTGTTGGTGGTTGTGTATACAATTTATTATATTTAATAATAAAATATATATCAGAAAGTTTTCCCCCGTCTCGAGGGTTCTACACCCCCGCAGAGCTCAAATTGATCCTTGCTGTTTGGGCCTACGTCACGATGATGAAGTTAGAACAGGATGAACCGTTAAAGTGCATGAGTGACCTATAATTCGGTGTTCTTTTTATGTATTTTTCTCTCTCACACACGGCTGTTGTACACCAAGGCGAGATAAGCGAATTAACAGTACACGATAATCGGAGCAGAGTCTTTCTTCAGCAGGAAGTAATGCGCGTAGCTTAGCTGCGTCAAGAAATTAGTTGCTTTTTTTTTTTTAATTCGAAGGTTCTTTACTTGTACTTACAAGAATTTAGGACTATATCCTATCCTGGATAAGGTGAAACCATTCAGCACCCTCACACTTCGTTTCTTGATGTTTCATTTCAATTACATGCTCCTGTCTGTGGCCACACATGTCGAGATTTTCAAGTTAATATGTGTCTCTTTTTCACAGTTTACCAACTTTTGTTGCGTGCCACGAAAAACTCATTCTCTTGATTTCAGTACCTTAATAGCATTTTTTGGACGGTACACATTATAAAATATTGTATTACCTAGTGTTCTCCGTCTGCCTATTACTTTTTATGTCTTTGAGTCCAGATATTTTCCAGAGTATCAAATGACAAAAATGTTACGCCTAAAAACAAGACAAGTTCAAAAATTAACTTCGGATTGTAATGTTTATAAAACCTAAACATTTTCACAGTGATGGGCTTTCTTCGGAAATTGCCATAAAATGTTTTGTTTGTTCATTTTTGCCTGATATACTTGTATAGCTCAGCAGTCAAGTGAGTGGCTCTGAATCTTCCTAATTACCGGGAACCGAAGGCCCCTTCCTCGGGTGGTAAAGCGGTCGGAGCGTGAAACTGATCCTCTACCTCCATGTAGTCTAGGACAGAGCAACACGTAGTTTCCTGTCCACTTTAACGTACGCCGTCATGGGGCAGTGCTTAGACACAGGAGTGTCTGCGCCGTTTTACATTTGTTGGAAATTCTTCTTGTGACCGTGGGCTGTTGTGTTATCTGGCTCCTACTCAGAATTTTCTTTGCAGACTTTCTTTGATCTTTCTATCTTACGCCCAGTGGGGTCTAGGTTTAGAATTGAAGCCCATCATTGTCCCTACTCCCTGTCTGCATGGTCTTTCCATTCTTCTTATAGGTCTATGTACATAATAACTTCGGATAGCTGAGTTATCCAGCTTAAGTCTCCTTAGAATTTAAAAAATTACGCATGTTTTGTCGATATTTGCAGGTCTGCATCCAGCTAAGTTTGTTAGGTTCTTTGTTCTGACATCTGTTTTCCATTGTTGCCTCTGTCACCAAATGTCCACGCCTTATACCGAAATAATTATCTATAAATTTAAGTACGTATATGTACTTCCGAATGTTAGTCCACAGAAGTGTCTATTTATTATTTCATCCATTCTTTTACGAATAAATGTTAGTATTTTATTTTCTAAGCCTCTTTTATAATCCTAGGGTTTTTTTTTCAAATTTCGTATCAAATTCTCGTATTTTCTCTTACATGTCTGTACCGTCTTTACTCACATCCTGTTTTTTCTCTTTTAAAGACCACGGGTTTTATTATTTTAATGTAGTTCTTTTTTCATACCAAATCATTTCATTATTGAGTTCATGAAGTAAATTCCTGACGTAAATTATCTTCCACTTATTATAAAAGGCAAAATTCAGTTATAGTTTCGTGATTTATACCAGAGTTGACCACTTTCCATTAACTGCACCACATGACAGACGGATGGAGAGTGGAAGGTCATATTCACGAGCGTCGTATCTGGAGGGGCACATATTTATAAGGGACTGAAAAAGTAACGTGTGTGTATTTGATTGTTACGGGATTTTAAGCAATAATTTTGCAGTTGTCACTTTAATATATTTCGTCATCCTGTTTATTCGCATCTCTTATGTTTAAGTATCGTTGTCAATATTATGAGCAGAAATAAAAATATGCCTACTAATAAAATAATATTAGTAATAATACTTGTAATAATTGTAATAGTAGTAACAAAAATTCGCTTTCTTATTTATTTACGTGCTGACTAGAGAATTTAGTGACCAGTTACAAAGAGGGCACAAGGAGCCAAATAATCAACCAATCAAACGAAAAATCGAGATGGGGCAAAGTTGGGACCAAAACGGACGGCGTGTTAAAATTCATGTAAACTGAAAGTCCAAATGTAACAGATAGAAGAAAAGATCATACGTAATTGTAGTAAGAATAGCGTAACCCATATTAAGGTTGTTTAAGGAGTAATGAAGTACGACAGTAATGTAAAATGCGATTGATGTTGATATAAATTGTTCTCTCGGTGTAATAATAATAGTTGGACCTTGTAACTGCGACACGTGACATCGCTGAACGCTGCTGCAATTCTCAAATTTAATCCACTGTCTCTCATCGCAATTAATTTTCTGTCATCTGCACCTTTGTTCTCCACACGGCTTTGCTCCGACATATTTTCTTACCATAACATGGCATGTTCCTTCCTTTCAGAGAAATTTAGCTGGCACGATTCTGATTGCTGTGTTTTCGTAATTCTTCTCATTCTTTTCTTGCGACGCGACCACATTTCATACCCTTATCTTCTCGCCA
The DNA here is from genome assembly GCA_013340265.1 of Coptotermes formosanus. Classification (NCBI taxonomy): domain Eukaryota; kingdom Metazoa; phylum Arthropoda; class Insecta; order Blattodea; family Rhinotermitidae; genus Coptotermes; species Coptotermes formosanus. The sequence goes on along the minus strand of BLKM01012995.1, from coordinate 3,568,106 downwards.
TTCATGATTATCTCCCTACTGCTTTGTTTCGTGGTTGTATGCCACTCATGTTCCGAGGGAGGAGGTTAGCTTGTCGCGCCTTGATTCAGCCATACTATATATCTTATGTTTATTGTAGTCTTATCCTCGTCACTGAGAAGCTTTATACAGCCTTACTCGCGGTAACACATTATAGCATGATCTACTGCTTCTTCCCCTCTACATTACAGCGCAAGGAAATAACGCCTCTCACTGTAAAGTGGCAATATATACGAAAGAGTTTAACGTTATTAAGTTAGGAGTGGAACGATTTTCTAGATCCTCTCTTACTATTTTTATGTCTGATTGGCCCTGATGTCTGTCTACATTAATTTTAGATATAGCAATGCAAAACTAAGCATACTGTAGTCACCACTGTTAAAATGTCCCTTGTACCTCGTTTAACACTTGCCGTAACAAAACGTTTTACAAGTAGGAAATATATACTTTAATTACATACGTGATATATGTCACGTTCTCGTTGTGTGTAGCTTTTTAGCCTGTTTCATAAAGTTAAATTCGTGTCTTGTGTAAATGCAGCTGATCTTTATATTACATGAGCTACAAATAAAGTGAGGCATAAGCTTTTTTACCATCGATCGGCTAATTTATTCTGTCCCTTATCTAGGTTAGATATACGTCAGTCTACATTAGGTGTCAAATTAGTGTTACGTACGTCGTATACTCGTACACATTTGGAATGCATGAGAGGAGAGTTTTTAATCATCTTACCTAAATTTAGTTTTCGATTATTTACGATTTCAATTTGAATTTATATTTAATTTGGTCACAGCCATAAGTAACCAGTGTAGCTGAAACAACTTTCAAATTGTAATCAATACATTAATAACAATAATAAAAAAATAATAATCTATAATAAATATTATGCAGTGTTAGTCGAGTTTTAAATAAATGAGAATGAATTGACCGGTCATGTATTAAATGCACAGAGGTTTTGATTGGAATACCCTCTGGTGTGGAATCCATTGGGAGATCGAAGTATGCGAGGAAGCTCATAAAATTAAGTAGCTCTACGAGCAGTGAGATGCAAGAATTAAAACTGCGTTCGAATTGCTCAGTATGGCTCTGGTGACAACGATTATGGACCTTTGTTTTCTATAAAGCAGGGAAATTTTTTCATTAACTGAGGGAATTACGAAGGCATGTATAGATGTATATTCCAAGTAATTATATTGTTTTATCTTCGTGGTCACTGATCATGTTCCGATTTTACTCTACGCGGTTGCCATGGCGAAGAAATTCTATAGGCAATGGGGGGTGTGACGTCACAGAGGGCAGAGTTTACAGCTTTCAACGTTAACAGAGACCCATTAATAATTTCTTATTTCGCTTTTTATTATTTTCTTTTGAAAAATTTTTTATGTTGGCTTCGAAGTTGGGTACAAGCCCTGCATTGTAAGGAGACAAAGTTGCTTTCGGATAAAGAAAGTTTTATTTTATTCAATTAAGACTATTAATTTTTTTACTGCAAGAAACACCAACAATCTGACGGTAGTGTATCTCGTCTCTTTAGCGGCACACCAGCAGCTGCCATAACGACAGCGCCTCACCAGTTCCTCTGTAAAACTAGAAGTACCATTAAGTCGCAAATGCAGTGGGAATAGCTCCACTACTTCAGTTCTTTGCTTTATTTCGCTGATACACTTTATGATTACAAGAACACGGCTACAAAGACAATAATAACAACAATGAACGTACAGTCATGTTGTTGGCACTCCTGCTTCCTATTCGGCAAGCCGCGGGTTCCAAAACTCAGGCATAGTCCGGCTATTCTGACCAGGTTCCTAATGGTTCTTCTCAGGCCACTCAGGCAAATACCGCAACATAAAATTTGACGACGACTAGTTTCTTTACAAGTCTTGTCAATTTATTGTTCACTAATCATCTTATCAAAGTATGTGGAACCGTGCCTCCGCGCTTTTATGGCTTGCACAGGGACAACGTTTTCTTTTAACTTTTAGTAGACTTAAGTGTGCCATCGATGACGTTATCTGGGTTACTGTAAACCTCCTCGATATAAACTACAATGATAAAAAAAATATACATAAAAATAACAGTGGTCGTTTTATGGTTTATTAAAACGTTTTAGAGTAGCTCATATTACATTACATGGCGTCGAATGATAAAATGACTAGTAGATAATGAATTGAAAATAATGTGAAAAGAAACGATTTTGGCTTAATTCGAAGTAATGTTCGAGCATTTTTGGATGAACTGAGGAGAACCACGGGATATCCGGACTGCAAGTCGGTATCTAAACCCAGAACCTCCCAAACACACAACAGGCGTGATAAAATTTTAACCGCATCTTTCAGTGACGAAGGTGGTGGTCGTGATGATGATGATGATGATGATGATGATGATTGTAAGGCGTATTACTATTATTGCTGTTATTATTAGCCCCTTGCACTTTGTATGTGGGCTGACATATTCTTGACATATCCTTTGAGTAAACACCGCGTTGGTTTCACTCATCGGAGTGCTGTCATCGTGTTGTGCCATGTTGCATAACATGCTCGATGCTAAACTTTTTCTTCAGCCTCAGCTCCTACGTCACGTAGAATACAGGTTTCTGTTTCTTTGGCTTCAGCGAGGAACTCAAAGAGAACCCGGGTGTTACGATATGCACTTTTCCACTGCCTTTTTCAACGGTCGTTCCTTTATTCTTACAGCAAACCAAGCCTTAATTTTATGCAATGGAGTGCTGTAGTCGGTTAGGCTATGTTATGTTACATGCTTGATGTTCAAACCTTTCTTCTGCTCCAGCGCCGACCTCACATATAACGGGGATTTAACACACTCGTACTTAGTTTTATGTATGTAGGGACATTATTACTATTATTATTTGTGGTAGTAGTAGTAGTATTGGTGGTTGTGGTATTAATAGTAGTGGTGGTGGTGGTAGTAGTAGTAGTAGTAGTAGTAGTAGTAGTAGTAGTAGTAGTAGGCCTATGTGTGGGCTGTCCGGCAACAAAGAGAAAACGATGTAAACATCGGGGCAAGAATTTCACTTTCCAAAATGAGTACTGCAGTAACAATACGTACAAAAATTACACCCATAGGAAATGTTGACTAATTGTGCAGTATGAGAATTAAGTCAGAGACCTGCTACGTAAACTAATGAACTGAGACATAATTGTTGCGGGCACTGAGAAAAGAAACGAATCGTTACTTACTCAGATAACCCGTTTTTCGACATTGTATAATTCAGGGTATGCATTTGGGACAATGTAGTTAAAAAAACCATGGAGCAAACAGCTATAATTATTTTATAAATATGAAGCCAAATCCAAAATACTCCTTGTTTCAGTATGTATTCGAAACATTAAAGTCATACGAAAGTATTATGATTGATACTGGGCGTGCAAGTCTGCAAGGTGTTAGGCACTTGTTTAGGTCCGTAGGCTATGCATTCTGATATACCTTTACCAGCAGATGATGTGTTTCCAACATATCTCTACAGAAATTTCAATTTCCATTTCTAAATAAAATGTCAGCTTGCATAAAACATCTAACATTATACAAAATTTATGACCCCACAGTTTTTCTTCCACCTCCGCAATTCGCATGGTGTCTATGTTGGAACTGTTCGTGACACAGTGCGAATATAGGATAAATAAAGGTCATATGGATAACAAGTTGGCCATTCCCAACCCAAGGAAAATAAGAAGAATATTATAATTGTCTTGTGATATTACATAAGAGTAACAGCGACACCAAGTTAATTTGAATTATTTCTCTGGTAGATTCTTTTATCCTCTCGTCTTTACTTTGAGATTTGACATTCATGTAGTACAGTAAGGCAGACGGACGGATGGATAAATGGCAAAGAGGTAAAGGAAGAGGAGAAAGGTAATTGGAAGAAAAGGTTCTTGCTATCCAGGCTGCTGTCATTGATCATGGGATTTTAGACAGACAACAGGTGAATAATTGGGCTATTAAAGTATATGGCATGCTACAGAGATATAAATGATTGTCATTGGGTCGGTCGATGGAACCAGTGAATCTAATGGTGCTGCATCTCCGATGATTAGCTTTGTGAATGTACTAGCCTTGTTGTACGCAGTGGGAACTTGAAAAGTGATATAAGTCGAACCGACTGAAGAATAAAGTGACCATATACTTGATAATTTTAGGAGTGGGTGTACTTTAAGTAAAATTGTGCTTATAATTGTAAAACTTTATGTCTTACGTAAGTTTTCGATATAATATTTTTAAAAAATTACATAAAATGATACCAAAGCAAATTGAACAAATCAACCAACTACGATTCAGGTTATGTTGTTTGTATACTAAAACTTGTCTAGAAAGATGAAGATTCAAAGGATACAATGAACATAAAAACGACGGCTGTTTTAGACAACGTGAGAGTGTTGTTAATTTGGACCGGCAAATGAGTATTATTGCGGCCGGACATCAGTATGGTGTACAGAAACCGATTTTCTTTTTAGTCATGGAAAATAAAAACAGGTTCATGGGAAGAGTTAAGGCCTTTGCTCAATCGAATGCAAACTTGTCCTGTGTAAGACATCGTGACCCCTTTCTAGGAAAGATGTAAAGGGTTTTGTGTGTGTCTCTGGAAGGTGCGACAGACGTAGAAACTATTGTCAGTCTGTTGTGCTGTTGTGAGGCCGAAGGCCATTCCAGGGAAAGATAGTTTCCAAATTGTATCTGAAGTCTAGGGATATAGCTTTCAATACCCTCATTGTCCTTGGTAATGCCCCAAGTTACCAACAGGACCTTGGTCTCTTCCATCCGAATATCTACGTTGAGAATCTGTCCAACATCAACACAACCACCTCAGTCCTGTAGCCGGTAAAGCAAGGAAAGAGTGCAATATGCAAGAGCTCTTACACTCACCGCACCTTGTGTAGTGTTCGAGTGTTGGATACAAGTGAGAAGGAGACCTACGTTAGTGTCAGTGACTGCTGGAAATCATATAACTTAGCTGACTTCATAGTAAATACAAATGAGTGCTTGCGCGACGTGAAGTCCTCGAATCTGAAGGACTGGTGGAAGAAGCCTTGGTTTGAAGCAGTTAGTGACTTCCGCGGATTTCCAACCCAGCAGGAAGAAAAAGAAACCTCAGGTTGGCACGTAAGTTTCCAGCAGAAGGATTCCAAGACTGGAAGGAAGCTGACAGCCAGGACGTTCTCGAATCTCACGCAGTTGAGTTAACTGAGGACCTTGGAAAAACTGACAGCTGTCAGTGATCCATAATATGAAGAAGATTCTGACGCTGTTGTGCAGTTCTCAGCCCTGTACCAGTGCTGTGAAGAAAGGTCTCCACTGGGCTGATAAATTAGTCCATCATTTATTTGATGTTGACAGTTTCATGGATCGATGCCTGAGATATAAGATGAAGGCTGTCATGGAACACACAAATACGTATACAAGGACATGCAAAAGAAGGCAAAGCAGTCAAGGATCGCCACTTTCTTCATTAAGCCTTCTATTTTCTCCCCCGCCTTATATTGTGTTCTTCGGTCACCCTAATGGCTTCTAACCAGGATCACCGTCGCTGTTCCATGAAACACAGACACAAATGTTTTCGTGTTTATGAATCAATAATTTAGATTGTATCATGTTTCGTGTTTACCTGGGTTCTCTAACACAATTTTCTCCTTTAAGTTCTTAATTTGACGTATCGCGGTTTCACTTTTGTAGGATTTTTTAAGCATGTGGCCCCGCGAAAGGCGTGGGTTTCTCTATTAAATTGTAACTAACTTTTCCTAATTTTATGTAAAACATTTTTCGTTCTACCAGAATTTAATGGGAGAAAAAAATGTTTAGGCAAGTCTTCAGTCAATACGGCATGTCTAACTGACAGAGTTGAGATTCCAGTCTTGTTTTTATGCGATCCGAGGATTTCACGTCTGTGAAAATTAGGTCTGGGATCCTAACTCCAGGAAAATTTCGGGATTGTAGATACTCCACAGTAGGTCACGACTGCTTCGTTCTGCATGCTTCAAGAAACATTATTCCCTAGCCATCCTGTCATTCGATGCTGTTTAGTCTGAACTACTAAGATTGTCGTTAAAAGTAACACAAATAAACCTACATAAAATTTTAGCGTATATAATTCTTATTAGTTGTATAGCACGCAATTTGATGGAATGCTGGTAGATATTACACTTTTGCTGCCATCAGACTAGGAAGTAATGACTATGTTACGTACAAAATATGTGGTCAGTTATATTCGGACGGCAGGCGTATTCGACATCCAGCCGAGAATACATTCCATGCAAAATAACATATTATCTGTGCCATCAGCATGACATATGAAACAATTAGGTAATTTAATGACGAGTAATTTGCGTAATCCCCCAACTGTATTCGTGGTGCAAAAATATTCGCATGTTGTTCTCACCTCCTTCAACCATTCGTGACAGTTGTCAGGGAAATACACAACATAAGTGATTAAAAACAGAAGATCACATTTATCCTGGTAGCCACTGTCGTTAACCGTGTATTGTTGAATAAAACAAGGACAAGTTCTGGACAGCTGCACCGGTTATTTCCGTTTGTTCATGAATTAAAACATTACTTCATGGACGGTAACACCTTTTAAAGAATATAGGTCGGTTTGTACTATGTTATGTGAATAGAAATGAAAACGATTACTCATGAATGTCCTGGCTAGAACTTTCGAAGCTACGGGTGTGTTCGGTCTCAGTATTAAAGGTGGCAGTATGTGTGATAATAGTTGTTGTGCAGCAGAAGTTCCAATAATTCTGTACTCCGTGTTCAGTTTTTAGGGTTTCTGTCGAAAGTTCTAATTGTATTTAATACACAGTAAATTAGTCCCGTTTTCTTTCAGGAAAATATGTCCTCTTGCTATTAGAATCAAATTATATTTCCAGGAAAGAGAAAGCTACTACATCATATTCTGGTATTGGGTTTTTACCTTCGTAAACACGATTACTTCCCTACACAGGTAGAATGTTTAATTCTTTTATTGTTCGTATCTTGGCAGTATCGAGACACATCGCATCTTTCACGAATAAAAAAAATGTTAAGTATTCCTTTCGAGGAATTTTTCGGTCTGGTAGAATTTTATAAGCAACGTTATATGTTTGTAAATTAACTGGTAATAGAAAGTAGCCTCTGAAAATTCTAAAACAATGCTGTGCTGGGGAAAAGCTGGTTATGGTGTAATACCAGAGCCTACACTGGAATGATGCAGATTAATTTTTAGGGGAAGACAAAACATGTTAACATTTGAAGTTCAGTTGTGACTGAAATAAGAATACAATTTTATTTGAACACAGAGGGAATTTGTTCCATTGTGAGATTATGGAGTGAGAATTTTTCATAAGCCGCTTGGAAGCGGTGACGGTGAGCAGTGGTGAGCACAACCTCAGCAGGGTTCAACAAAGGATCAGCGGGACCTCTTCTTTATATAAAACTGGCTGTGTTCAGAGAAAAAGAAGAAAATGACAAGGGAGCATCGCGGAGGGAAGCTTCGTCCCAGGGCGTAGTTTCACGACAAGCAAAATGAATTGTCACAAAGCCGAGGAGTCAGGCTTCCTTGTGTGTGCCTGTTGCCCTACACACACACAAATACACACACACACACACACACACACACACGCGCAGTTTTTTTGGTAGAGCTGAGAATTGTCGTCATAATGTTTTATTATTTCCTGCTTATTCGGGGACAAATTAGTTTCGAAATTTTGAGATGTAAGTACACAGTAAAGAGCGTGACAAGATCATTTCACACGTATCTGGCAGGCGTTTCCTTAGTAATTTTATGCTCACTGAGGCCATTACTGATGTGCATCTTATAGCGGGAGGGTTAAGTTTTATTTTTTCTTTCTGTAGCTAATTACAAGCGTGGGTCATCATGTCGTTTGCCGATTCCTGTGGTCATGATGTTTAAGGCGTAGGGTTGCGGCGGGCGGATTGCTGGGATTGCGGGTTCGCATCCCGCTAAGGGCATGTATGTTCGTGTCTTGCGTTTGTTTTTTGTTGTGTAGGTAGCGGCCGCTACGACGAGCTGATCATTCGTTGATAGCAGTCCTACCGACTGTGTGTGTCTAATTGTACGTGATGTATAAACCTCAGCTATGAGGCTATGGAGGTGTTGCGCCAAAGAAACAAGTCATCTCGTTTATTTCATGTAGCTGATATCGGTAACATTTATTGAACTCTGTTACTTTAGTAACCTTCTTGACTTGCCTATTTTTTTTTAAAGATTCTCCTTAAAGATCTAACAGTCGTTACTCCAGTGAATAAACATACCGCCTTCTGCGGAATTCGGTCTGTTAGCATTATCTACGCCAGTGTACGCCTGGATCCTACCCTGAGTTCTACGAATCCACTCCACACCTTCACTCTCTACCTGTTAAGAAAGGGTAAATGTAAAAGTTTTCTCTGTGTTCGCTATGAAGTCATACAGTGCGGGTGTAGCTCCACTCATTCTTAACCTCAGCAACAGTTGGAGATGAGTGGTTAGTTTCACGCATTGGCCGCTTTGCCCAGCAGAAAGAAGATTCGATGCCAATGAACAGGTGGCTGAATGGGCCGTAGATAATTCTGGGCGTTTTGGAGAAGAAATTTCTCGTTCCGCTGAGAAGCCAAATGCAAATTCTTAGTCTTCCAACCTACAGCCCCGTCGTTATACCAACTACGCTATCCCAGGATCCAACTTAATATTTTCTCCATCCATCACCAGGTCTTGGCACTGATCTCTTCCTTTCAGGTTTTCGGACCGGAATTGTGGGTGCAGAACTAGTTCGCCCGTACTGTTAACACTCATGGCGCTCTGATGAAATCTAACACAGCGATGACAGATCCTGTAATATTGACTTAACAGATGTGTGTAAAAGAATTACTGCCCACGTGCACTTCAAACTTTAGGGAAGAATTTCATGACAAGTAGAAGAGAAGACGTCATTTGTTTACTGACATACCGGTGGACGTCGCAGGCAAACACTAATCTCTCTATTTGTACTGGCAAAAGGAATTTTCAGATTCATTTCATCGTTCAGCTAACAGAGATCTTAAATGTCAGAGGGGACTATTCTGAAATTTTTGAATACGTGTCTGATATTAAACAGCGCTGGCGTATGGCGTGGTACTGCCTTCGTCTGCAGGGTCAAGCGGTCCCAAAGATGAAGGCATTACGATCTTTCGGAACGCCGGTAACTGGCCGCCCAATGAAAGCGCGTCACACCGCGGGACACTTGAATCTGCACACGTTAAAAGCCAGTTACACTGTATGGATGTGAAGCATGGTCCGTGGCTGAGACTGGTGAAGTGGATGAGGGATATTGTGAGGAAGCTGAATGGATCGGTAACCGGGAAATCAGTCTGGAGAATGATAAATAACCAAGAATTTAGAGAATTTTTTAAAACCGCTATTCTGTCAGCGTTTATTGAAAGGATAACTTTGGAGTGATTGGTACTTCTGATTAGAATGAATAAACAAAGGATGGAGAGACTGACACTTGCGATAAGGATGAATCGCACAAGGATGTAGAACAAGATTACTGAAACTAAGGTAGAAATCGTGAGGTCCACGCTAAGATGGGAACAAGACGCAGAGAATAATTTACGAGAGGTGAAAGTGAACGATAAAAGATGGAGGCAATTAGATGCCTATCAGAAAGGTAAACGAAGTTCTTAGAAGACTGTACAGCCAAGGGTTCCAGTAAGGAGAATCTGGTGACATATCGCGACAGTTGTTTTAGAAGAAAACTTTAATTTTGTTAGCCAGGACCCGTACAGTTTACGTCACTCTTAGTCGAATGTGTTGAAACAGCGACCCGTCTCCGGTTTTCGCCAACTAACTCCCTAATTTCTAATATATATTACTTGTCGTGCGCTCTTCCTGCGGCGGGGCGTGCTTGTGATGTTTTTGTTTCTAGTTTATGAGGTTCGTTATTAGTTTGGAGAACCACGCGGCGCTGCGCTAATGAAAAACAAGTGCCGACACCCACCCGCTAAATTTATTGTCACGCCCGATACGCAAGGAAGGAAGAAAGAAGACAGAAGACCCGCGACGGCAACACATTTTCAGACTTTCAGACTTATGCCACCTAGTTCCGAGGTTAAGAATGACTGGAGGTGCAGCTCCGCTTCTGCGCAAGCCTTCATGGCGTGGGCAAGGATAAATTTACCTTTACCTTACCTTGCTGAATCTGAGAATTTTACACATTTACACATATTTAAGTAAATAAATAAACAACTAAATAAATGACCTTCCAATAGTTGAAATCAGAGGCTCTATGCTGCCGTTACAAAAGCCTGCCATTTAATAATATTCTGTGTGAGTTTCATCCACAAGACCTATCTGCCCGTCATCAACATTAATGTTACTGTCCCACCTTCTTTCCTGTGTTGTAAGTAGCTGCCTTTCCGAACCTCCCCACGGAAATTCAACGTATTTTGTCTCTTTCGAATTACAGGCCCCATGTACTGTAGTCTACTTGCTTTACCACCCTACAAACTGAAGTGTCCAGCGGGAGATTTTTCTCTTCTCCAAATGGTCCAAACCAGCTCTGGGGCCCAACCCATCCTACTATAGAATGAGTACCAGAATTTCTACCGGGCGGTAAGCGACTGGAGCGTGAAGTTAAACACTTACCTCTCACCTCCATCTGGTGCCGAGTTTAAGAATGAGTGGAGCTAGACCTCTGTTGTCCCTATATGCGTTCATGGCCAGGACAGGCAAATTTTTACCTTTGCCGTGGTCTCAGATATATTCATGAGGCACGTTATTGTATAGGTAACAGTCGATAAGCTTATTTATATGCAGGAGGCGCCGGATTCTAGTGTCAATCACTTAAAGTTTATCCTGACAATTTTCTTTGTCCTCAGTCTCTCGAGGCGCGTGCCCAATATCATACCTTGAAGCAGGCTACGCCAACCTACTTCCGAAACCTTACTAACTCACAGGCCTAATTTACTTTCCCATAGTCTGTCATGGCGGCTTCAGTTGCCGCACGCTTTCTGGGACTGGGGGTTAGAATCCCGCAAGGTTTGTTGTTGCCTGTCTCTTGTAAGTGTTGCGTGTTGTCAGGTAGAAGTCTCTGTAACGGGCCGATCACTTGTCCAGAGGAATCCTACCGAGTGTCGTGTGTCTGAGTGTGATCGAGGAACTTCATAGAAAAGGCCTAGGCCCACTAGGGCTATCGTGTCGAGTCATGAGAAAAAAATAACCTGTCGTAGTCATTACATGGGCTAATTCTGGTACTTCAAAGAGTCTCAAAATAATACAGAAATCAATCAAGCAGCCACAGTTTCCATGTTTCGTCCATTTGAGTTACACTTCCAGCCCCTCATGACGCCCTGCTCTGACTACATCACACTTCAGGGGCTGCCGAGTAAGTTGGCTTAAGCAGTAACACTTCTGACTTTTCCGCTCTTGTGGAAGGTGCTACTGCGTCGTTGAGCGAGTGATTAACGTCGTTAAAAAAAGGAACGCGTTACCTTAATGCTCGGGGGTTAAGGGTGCAATTGTCCCTGGAGAATGGTGGCACTGCGTTGCTTCCAAAAAGCGTGGGCCCGTCGCCCAATGACGCAGCTTTGCATCCGACGTGACTGCAATCCTGTGAACACATCACAACTCTCACAGTAATGCTTCCGGCTTTTATTCGGGAGGCACTCGTATCATTACAGGGTTTCGTGGTTTTTCTCCGTCACTTCGGGTAAGTGTCACTACAGTACCTTAAAGTAGACCAGGACCGCTTCCTTCCACGTTCTGTCTAATTCGTCATTTACTACCGTGCAAGCGTTCGACTTCATTATTTTGGGCGTCTGACAACATCGTTATGTGAAAGACAAATAAATGCTCGTACTTCTGGTGATGTGTGTATTTTCAGAAATTCCTTGTTATGAATATCGCCAATTGCGTCATTTTTCTTGGATAAAATGTTCCCGGCAATAAACAAATCATATCGAATAAACACATTAGTTTTCGTTCATTCCCCGTTCCTCTAATGTTACGTCCTCTTTGGTCACATTGTGTCAACAAGAGAGTCTGATTGAGCCTTTGTGCATCCCCCGGCCTTCCACTTTCATATCCGTTACACAGACGGTTCTGCGCACATTAACCTCATTTGTTGAGGCTCGGCTCACGCAATTAAGATAATAACATCCAGATAAGTACACAGATGCACGGTAAAGTGGCACATATGGTCATTACCTCCGCTGCTGGAGAGGAAGATTCCTGTGATTGCAATCTCTTTTCTGTTTATTAGACCGCTCATTGTCTGATAAATTGACCTTCATTGTTCAGTAATCGTGATGATGATGATAGTGGTGGTGGTGATGATGATGATGATGATGGTGATGACGATATAGGCCTAAGTAACTCGTGTTTTTGCTTTTCATATTCGAAGATAACGACTTTCCTTTAAGAATGATATAACCCTGCATTTCCTTTGCGCTGGGTTCCCTTTTGTTCTCCTGCTTTGCCTACTCACTATCTTCCTTGGTTCTGGGGGGGGGGGGGCCACCCACATCTCCGTAAAGATAAAGTTTTCCCTGTGCTGACCGTGAAGGCATAGTGGGGGAGTCCAGGTACACCTGTTGGGGCACGCGGTGGCGCAATTGTTTGAGGTACTGCCAGAAGGTCGCGGGTTCGATTTCCCCTGGCGATCTGGAATCTTTCATTGACTTTAATCGTGGGTTTGACTCAGCCCCTAGCAGGACTAGCCAGTGCGTAGGGCTATCAACCTTACCGCTGTCATGTGCCGAATGTCTGGAAATCAAGGAACCTCAGCCTCCAATAACCCACAGGGCCTGCCCAGGCCTGTACAGGGATGCTTTACAAGATATAACTCCCATCCTTCCTGAAGTCGACACCAGATGGAAGTCAGGCTTCAGCTTCATGCCGCGGCCGCTTTAACTGTTGGTAAAGGGCCCTCGATACACATTGAATAGAAGGCGGGTACGCGCCCATTTTGGGTACGAACGCTGAGGAAAAGAGAAAAGTTCTTACCCCTGCCGTGAAATGGACCCCCATTCCTCGGTCGTGCATGCCGTAGCCTGGTTGCTATACCGGCTGATTTACCCCGGCTTCTTTTATCGTTCCTTCAGATAGAAATGTTCGTTGCAATGTTGGGGCTGTGTGGGGCCTGAATATGTGAGAACAGCTGCTGCTGTGAAGCATTTGTGAGGGCTGAGTGAGCGCTACGGGATATGATGAGGGTAACAGGAGAGTGACATGGGGACCGAACGGAGTGTCAGGGATACATATCAGTCCGTACAATTATCGAATGAAAACGAAACGTTTTGGAGGAAGTATCCTCTTTATCTTACATTATGAGTCACAAAACTACCTCTTTCAGCTTGAGAAGTTACATGACTTCAAACGAGAAAGATCACGCTAAATGACAACAGTCCATATGTTTCACAGTTTTCCTCTCTGTCAGGATATCAATGGCCTAATTTCAGTTTGAATTTCTTGTAAATGGGAGTTATGTTGGATTCATAGAAATAAAATTAAATTCACCCAAGCAAGCAAAGTGTGGAGTAACTTACAAAAATGTTATTAAAATTGTTTTTTAAATTTTTGGGGATAAAATATGCAAAACTTCAGGAGTAAATGTCTCTTTCATATTTTCATTTTGGAGCATTTAAATATATGTTCCTATACATCGGTAATCTTTGCCTTACAACCGATTTTTAATTATGATGAACAGACTGTGTTTGGTTTAGTGGACTTGATAGCCTACTGCAATGTTTTCTTGACAGAATATTGATTGATTTCTGAAAGCGTTTGACAGCTGTGTGCTTTATTTTGAACCTTCTGATTGTTATTGAAGAAGAGAAATATTGTTATTGAATGCTGCGTGACTAGCTAGGGGATTCAAGGGATTGTACAAGGCATACGTTAAAGTAATGTGCTTTGTACTTATTAGAAGAGTTGATAGTACATCATTTCATCTTCGTAAAACACGATATTGTTTCAGTAACAAAAACAGAACATAATTCATGGCGAACGTTGAGTAATAGTTCCATGCGCAAGAACGGACAAGCAAGAACACGTACTGTATTAAGCTTCACATTACATGATTGAATATTCTTATTTTATAAGCCCATATTGAAGACGTTGAAATTGAGTGTGGTATGCCATTAACCCCCTAAGTTTACTGGTTAGTATATGTACCATTAGATTTAACACATGAAAGTCTACATCTTGGATGAACTGTGTAATTTTGTATTCCGTATGGTTCGTTGTTTAACTAGCAATTATTTCCCTGCGGTCTACACAGCATTCTCTGTTTGGTTTCCTATTGGATGCACATTGTGTTCTTTGCGAGGTACGAACTGAATCGTTACGTGAAATGTACACTGATGTCGCCGGTCTGTCACAGTAGAGGCCCGGTTTCGATCTCCGTCCTGTCCATCACCTTGTACGTGCAATGATACGTGAATTGCACTCGTTAGTGTTAGGGCACACTCACGTATCTTTTGTAGTATCTTAAATTATAGCTTCCTGCTGATGGCTCAAAGTCGAAACATTTCGGACAAAATATAAAATAATAGAGTAGAAGTTGCCTAATAAGTGTGTTTCTTGGAATTTAATAAATTGTGAAGTGGAACACACAGACGAATATGTCAAGATTGTACCATCTGTGTTGATACTGTGGGCTGCAGGCAAAACGCTAGATATTTCATGCCTTATCAGAAACGAGCAAATCGAATTCTGAACTTAGAGCCAAGAATTTTGTTCACAGTGCTTTCCAGATAGGCAGCACGGAGGCTTTGAGCGAGCTGATTTATTTGAGATGAGATTCCCATTTAAATATGACAATGTTTGCCAATACAGTAATAATAGTAATAATGAAGTGCAGTAACTTAACATAGGCCTAAACGTCATGAACACAATAAAACTTTACACCTTTCCTTGTTCAGTTCAAAGTGGATTTCGTTTTAACTTACTGTAACGAAATGCCGTGCATTGGCGGATTAGTTGATTAATCAAACGAAAAATGTTAATAATCTTAAAAATTATGTGTTATTATGTCGTATGAAAAAACACGGCCTTGAAAGCGATAAGAAACAGTTCAAACATGAAAACTTGTCTTACGAGGTCCTGTACCATAACGTGTGTTCAGCAGGCGGAACACAACTTACCGCTTGGATCCGTATTTGCTCTGTTTGAAATCGTATTAATTGCTATTTATCTACGGATTGTCAACGCAGAGATTAAATGGCATTACATGAGATGGAAGTACATGAAAAATGGTGAGCAAATAAGGATTTGTCGGTCGTAAAATATGTACTTTATATTAAATTTGCAGTTAATAAAATTTTTCACTCTTATATATACACGTATTGTAAAACCTGTGTAATAGGAGCTTGGATGAAACGAATACCTGCCATAAGGAGGGAACATATCTGCGCAAGAAAATATAAAATTTTGCGTCAGAACGGAAGATGTAAGCTTACGACGCAAAGGAGAGGAAGAAGGCAAAAGAAAAGAAAACGAGTCATAGAATAAAATATTGTTTGAAATATATATTTTTTGTATAATTCTATGTTGCGCTTTACTTCTTTGGGTTTGGAATAAATATTCTTTTTACAAATGAGCAATAATTAAGCCGACCACTCCACAAAATGTATGCAGCACACGTTGGTGGACGGCCGACAGAAATAAGACAGGAAAAGTGCGGAATTAAAATGTGTTGCGCGACACTGTAACGGCTACGTAAATGCAGGTCGACATCATTACACAAGATGCGTGGCGTATGCTATTTGCTACATAGTCTAATTACCAATATCAAATGGAAATGCTTTTGAAGCGGAGGATAATGTTCATTTACCTTTGGTTTCTGTTACAAAAAAGTTGTATTTCTTTTGCATTGTCGTAGTAATGTATCCGAAATTTTTAAATGGCATTCAGCATGCTTGAGGGCTTTGCTTCTAAGGAATCTTATGAGGGGCAGTAAACTTATCCATAACCCTGACTTAACGGCACTAGAGCTAGAGTTTATAACGCGTGGGTTTGTTATACGTTCACCCCCTGCATAATAGAAACACGAAGGCCAGCGTGACATTTGTATTCTTTGAAAATTCCACAGTACTCCCTCCACCTCCTTCACTTTTTTTTAACTTCCTACGTCCCTTTCCTTATGTGCTATGTCCCTCATAAATTATCTGATCGGACATTTAAAATGAGTTGTCTTCTTCTCTGTCTAGGTTATACTTTTGTAGGTGTGGGTCTTTTTTCCTTTCGCTGTGTTGCTCTTCGCTTTAGCACGTGAGTGACACAAAACACAAATTTGTGTCTGTGGACACAGATCTGTCCCACGACATTCAGCCCATTGACATTTTTGTTTCCATTAGCTCTGTTGATTCTTCTAACTGGGTGACACATTAACCCTTTAAAGACGAATCGTATCTGTTTTATATAAGGACTCAATGCGTACCGCGCTGTAAACACTCTCCACTTCGGTTGTAAAAACCAATCTCTTAATGTTTTATGAGGCAAAAGTTGCTGTTTGTTCTGAGATCCGTACAAAACACATAAACGCAATGTGGGCACCACGTAGAATTTTTTAATGTTAAACCTGGCGGTACGTAAAGTTACCGCTAGGCTTTAAAAGGTTAAACACAGTGCACTTTCCATGGGAGCCGGCACAGTGTAGCTGGTATGTTGTCCAGGCTACGGGCTGGATTATCGAGGAATTGTCTTTCGGCTTCCGGGAAAGGTTCTCCCCGGAACACTCAGGCCGCGCGCTGGGTCCCCCAGGTCCCTAGCCTATGTGTAGCAGGAACTCTTTTCCTGATGTAAAGCGGCCGAGAAATGAAGCTGAGTATTCTCATCAATTTAGTGTTGAGGTTAAGAAAGAGTGTAAGTACACTTTCGATTTCCCATTATGCCTTCAGTGCGTGAAAATAAACAATTTACCTGCGCAGTAATTTATTACACACCAAGTTAATTACAATAATGAAAGACTTAAACACCGTCAAACGCAGCTGGTGTATACTTTATTGCAGCAGCATGTTTCCACATAATTTGGTGATCTTTTGGCCAAAAATATAAAACTCATAAACAGTACTGTCCAAATGTATTGAAACATATTAACAATTGAGATCTAAATTTGTACGATTAAACCAATATATTTGTTGTGTCAGATTTGTTTGATAATAATTAGAATGGCCAAAGGTGATTAAAGCACGATTAAAAAGAGTATTAGTATATGATGTGCTTCTACATTTCGGTGTGGCAGGAGAGTATGCAGTGTCAAGTGTGTGAAACAGTATATGTATCGTGCGTGGTCTTGTGGGTCTTTCTTACGCTTGTAGCTGCTTATCGGTGTTCGTTATAATTTATTATTTTGGACTGGTGGTTAATTATGTTGAATTCCCATTCTGTTTAAGAAATGTTGTATCCAATACACAAATATACGCTCCTTCGTCACAGTATCTCCCGAACAGCAGCGAAGGATAGTACGTTTGAACACTTTGACGACCAAAGCGTAACTGGGGATAGTATGGAAATGGGTCTTCAAGAGAGAGAGTGAGAGCTCGTGGACCTGATCTATCTGGCTTAGGAGAAAGAAATGTCGCAGGCTCGTGTGAACACGGTCATGAAATTTAGGATTCTATAAAGAAGAAGAAAAAAATCGATTGGCTAAGGAACTGTTAGTTCTGAAGGAGGATTCTGCTCTATGGAGATAGTTTTATGCAGTTGTGTTTTGTGTCCATGTTGATTTTTATGCCTTGTTTTGCTTTTAGCTACCAGTACACCCATGTATTACTGTTCACTGGCATCATTGCATCCTGTTGCGCAGTGTGTATCGACGAAACACGTTTGTTTCGGTCGTCAACTACGACAATGTCTTAGTAATGACAGTGCACTGAACTGTATTATACTACGTTGGACGAATGAAGGCTACACATTTCGTCGCTTATAATCATGTTTAGGCCTGCACATTAAAAATCTTTCGTAAATTATTTACAGTGGTTTCTTTACAATTGGAACGTTGTAATAACAAGTGAGCTAATATAAGAAGCAATATGCTACATTAAAATGCAGTTCTATACAACCGATACCGCAAGTGCAGCCCCTCCCAAAGGTCAATAGTTACCTTCCCCTCCTTCTCATTTCTCCCGCACAAGCAGTTAGAGAACAGAGCAAGAGACACACAAAATAAAACCGTGTCGTAGTGTCGTAGTCAACGTGGGCAGGCGCACAGGAGTAACAGCATAACAGGAAGTGAGTAATCCTATACTTAATTAGTAGATACTAATTTACTGACTCCATGGAGCAGAGTTCTTCTTTAGAAGCTAATAGTTGCTCAGCTAGTCAAGAAGTTCCCCCCCCACCCCAATTGTATGAAGCCTGAATATTCGTTACCGTGTACACAAGAGCCCGCCAGGTTTCCTTGTATTGAGACAAATCAATTTAGTCTACGCCCCCATCATGTTTTTTAAAATTCTATTTCAATATTATCATCCCATCTACGCCTAGGCATTCCAAGTCGTCCCATTCCCTCAGATTAATTATCAGATAAAATAAATCAAGTAAACAGTGACTCAAAACAAGCAAACAAGTAGCGCAAGGTAAAATAAATGCGGTAGTTTTAGGCAGTAATTTATAGAAAACAACTTTGTGTATTATTTGTTACATTAGCTGGTTTGGGTCTGCAGGTGGTGACTAGAAAGATCGAAATATGTAGCCCAATTTGCCAGACGTAATGCAAGCCTAATAGTCCAAGTTCCACATACTGTCATTAATAAAACTTTGGTGTTGACGGCGGGATGAAGTCATCATCGTCAGCAGCGGGATATAGGTCCTTTTGTGGGGTTCTGTCCATCATTTCCTTGGCTGACGTGAATTTGTTCTGCTGTTGGAATACATTCATACACTCACTTGGTAATGCGTGCATTGTTCACTCTTAATAAATATTGTGTCCGTTTGCCTCTAAAATCCGAAACAATCTTGTTTTATTTACCTGCATTTGAATTCCTGTCTTATTTATTATTTGTTTTATGGTCATGTAATTCGTATCCTGCAACTGACCTCAAACATTTCGTCTTCTCAGGCTCAGTTCTTACATAATGTTTTTTTTATTAAGGTCCAACTGTCCCACGCATGGAAGCGTTGATACTCTACAATAGGCTTTGGGGATCAGTTCACAGAACTACAAATGTAGTCTGTACAGCAAGACAGTCATACTAGTAAAAAGCTCTGACGGAACACAAATGAAGATATGTTAGTGACTGATCAAATAAATAATCAACCAACTCGATAGAGCAAAATTTTAGTGAAGGTGCTGATAATAACTTTGCTGGTCACAGAATCTCTACCGTCTTTTTGTCCGAAATGTTTATCATATTTACAAAAACACTGCATGTATTTGACATATTACGTCAGCTTAACAATATTCAGAAGTTATTGTAATATTATATTGCAATATTTATGGAGAATTACATGGACAGGGCATGAAGCGTGAATGGGAGAAATCAGAAATGCTTATAAATTTTGTTCAGAAAACCTGTAGGGAGGTGTCCATTAAATTAGAGCTAAACGTCATTAGGGTTCAGTAGCGGGATATTGTGACATAGTACTGAATTTCGGGTTTCATATAAGGCGGAATGTTTCTTGACGTTCTGATTTTCTTAGTATGAGCATTTTAGAAAATGTCTTGACGTGTGAACACAAGGTGCAGACGTCTGTGTAATGCATTTTCTTTTGTATTTTTTCTGTGGTACGTTCGTGGAGTGTTCACCGTGAATAATAAGTTACATCTAGTTGCTCATTACCTAGAACAGGTTCGCAGTCGCCTTTGAAATCATGCTTGTTTAGAACAGGATGGCGGAATGAGGGTATAGGCAGCTAAGTGAACACTCGGGCATGGGGAACAATATCATCGTGACGGTGAGAGTAAAAAGGAAAACGTTCTTGCATTGAATTAATTTATTATCACATTACGGAGGCATATGGAGGAATGAAGGATCTACACACATGTTTTTCCCCCAACGGTTCGTACTGGGAGATAGGCATGGGTTGGTCTCAGATCCGGTGTAAGCCTAAATGCGATGTCGAGGAACGTAAGTGCTACACCTAACAGCAAACTAAAACCACCATTTAACATTGTAGCCAGCTGGTCCACTGTAGTGCCTGATGCATCGCAAAATGTAGTTTTTTTAGTCAGTTTTTAAAATACAATACGTATAAAGCCTTGCAATTCCGTGTAGTTGTTAGCTGTTTCACATTTGCGGCTGTATATCGTATGTGGTAAAACTTGTAAACATATTTGTTCAAAACAATTCTGAATACAGGAAATACTTCACAGAATTGTTTATGTTTATAAATAAGGGGGATAGGTTAGTTGTTATTGGACATACGTCACTCTTAACCTACAGATATCAATGTTCACAAGCATAAACTATTCTTGTACTTAACCAAAGCAAACTTTCGAAAACCAATAGAAAATATACAACAGTGTCCTTTATATTCTTCTCTTCCTTTCACGATGATCTTTTCAAATAAGAGAAACCTTATGGAAGGTCAGTGAAAGGACCTCACACCAAGACCACAGCACGAGTCACCGTCTACACAGGCCTATAGCAGGAAACAACGCAACAGCGCCTATCGTAACGAACAAAAGGTTTGTGACAAAGATGTGTTATGAAGGGACACATGCCTATATTGGACTTTTTCCATCGTCTCCTTTTTTAGCACAAAATTTCGGAAGATATTGCTTCTTCCTTCAGTAGGCAAAAAATAAAAATCACGAATCCAATGGGTTTGGTCGGTTTGAGCTAACCTCTATTCCCAGCAATGGGTTCATCATAGTGTAGTGGGCTGAGCAGAATATGTTTTCATTTTCTTATGCGACGACGGAACCAGAGACAGTGGCGAAACTTTATCTTTAAAGAAAGGAAAAGGTGATGGAAGGACTTCATTATATGGGATGATGCACGACTTGGAGCTTTATTCTTGGACTTCTTGACCCTGGAAAATGGGACCGATAGGCTGTCCCGAAACGTCGGTACAGAACTACCACTCACCGCTGCCTAGTATCCCAGAAGAGCGCAGATCTCACCTACATCGCGGCGGAAGCCTGAAGTCACGCATTGATGTCGTAATTTCAGTTTCTTGTTCCTGAGGTCATTTCCAGTCGCCAGTGCTATATAAACCTAAACATGCACACGATTCTCAAGCGTTACCTTTTTATTATAAGATTTTTGAAAGTTACGAAAATTAATATAAGTTATAAAGTATATAAGAAATTTTTATTTCTTAATTTACAATAAACTCTCAAAATGGCTACAATCTGCAAATTAAACATCCCAGCATATTAGCGAAATTCGCGTCTAGCTTTGATTGGTTCATTAGGCTCTCAATTTCACTGGTTGCAACTGTCAAATATGACGGAGCAGCGACGCTCCTGTTTGCAGTTTTGATGTTACACCTGATATTTCGTGTTCCTCCACAGATAAATATCTAGGAATTTTAGGTCTGGAGATCTGGAAAGTGAAGGCTGTGGATTGCCACAACCGATTCCTCGACAAGGTGAAATACACTTTCACTGCACGTTTAAAACGGGGACGCACTCCGCTGTGTTGCAAATACACAGTGTTCTTCCGAACCTCGTATATCTTGTACTGACCCTAGGCGACCGTTGGTTCTGCAGCACGCCAGCATGAATTGCTCGTAACATCCACAAATCCACAGCCCTAGAGAATCTGAATTATGTTTGTACAGCAATTCTTACTGGTGAATAATACCTCAGGAACAGTATTCTGAATTGAGAAAGTAAGTCGCTGGTCACACTATGTATGGCTGCTCTTTCATAATTAGCCAAAAGAAATGTAAGAATTCTTGTCACATCTATTTCTCAAGCAATCGTTTTTTTCCCTTTTAACCGTTCTCAGTATGAAGTCCAGCATGATTTTCTGCAAAGAGAATATATGACTATATAACTGAGTAACTGACTAACTGGCTGCATGTTAGGTGATGACATTTAAGTGGAAAAGAATATTAACTATTGATTCTTTTGGATCAGTATTCACAAATGCCAACTGCAGGAACCATTTCATATGTTTACAGTATACTGTATAATATTTAAGTACCGGATATTTTCACAAAAGGCATATCATCTAAAATGTTTTTAACGTTTTCCCAAGCACAGTGTAATTAAGGATTCTGAAAGGTATAATTTGATGTGAAATAATATGGTGCATTTACTTACACTAACGCCACTCGTCACCCAACAGGCCGAAATATTTTAGATTGAATTTTGCATTGGACTAACATTTTACGCATGATGATGATGATAATGATGATAATCAAATTTAATAAAAATTATTCCTCTGGTATAATTTGAGTAGTTTCCATTTTTTCTACTTCATGACATTTTAGACTGACTTACGGATCAATTTCTGCACACTGACCATTTTGTCAGTTTTCGCGAATAGCTCATTGAAGCTCACAATTGTACCCACCTGGAGCCAGATTAGTCCCGTCTACGATTTCATGTCTTATAAATACTTCTATAAAAATATTTTACTATTGTTTCACACGAATGCCTCTCTCCCATATAATATTCTCCCTCCAGTATTTTGGACCAACATTTTTTCGACATTTGCTTCTATCATCTGCACCGCTTATGATATAAGCCTTGATTTAAACAACATTAGTAATATTTAAAGAAGAGTAAAGATATGAAGCTGTTCATCGTATAACAAGTTTATAACCAAGAAACTGCACAAACACGTCGTGTATTTACAGTAATCTCTTGTTTGTTTCATTCTTTAAATCCAAATAAACTTTTCTCCAGCAGCAAATTTTCCAAGTCATGTAGGTACTTTCCTTTGTTAGTGTGAAGGAAGAAGTTTCAAGTCTATACAAACTAAGATGTAGTTAGAAAATTTTTGTTCCATTATTAGCAACGTTTTGCCACCATCAAAAGTTGTTATTCAATTATCAGTAATGTTTTGCCAACGTTTTCTACTAGAGCAGCTCTTAATTTAATTTCTTCTCTGGTGTGCCGCATAGTGTCCCCTGAAGTTACTAATAAATTGAGGGATTAACTTCTGAAATTTAAACCTCTTTTACTGGTCTTTGTTGTATAAAAGTCGCTTAAGAATCTCTAGCAACTCGCTTTGGAGCGTTGTGTTCCTGTTTTCACAGATAGTATGCAATTTGTCAAAGTCAGCAGTCTTTTATCTGTGTGTGCCTTCAATCCTGGGGTCAGGTCTCGCTTTTCTTACGACCTCTGTTGTGTTAGCTTGATCCACTTCCTAAACGTCAACTTCGAGACGTGAAATATTACCCCTCACCAACTGTGCTATCTCTGTTTCCTTTTTACAACATTACAAAGTCCTTTCGTCATAAGTATACAAGGCAAACCCGTAATATGTAGAAGTGTGGTAAATTATCTTTGATTCTAGCGAGTTTGATTATTTGGGAGTAATAGCAACAAATCCTATTTTACATTCAGGAAAAATTTAAGAATGTATTACGTTTGCAGAATGCTGATTGCAGTTAATTTAAAAATGTTTTATTTTTTTTGCCTCATATGAAAACTTAAGACTTTAAAATATATATCTATCTTTGTACATGTTCTTTTGTAAGGGAGCCAAATTCGCTCGTTCAAAGATGAACACAGGGTGGAGGTTGTTAAGATCAGGGTATGCAGGAGAATGTCTTGAAGTAGGAAAATTGGAAAATTACATAGACAGAAAATAAATGATCTGCACACTTCAACAAACAAGTGAATTATGATAGTGACCATCTCAAGGAGGATGGAAATCAAGTGACATATGGCGCGTATGTGAGGGAGGAAGACTGTCATTTACATAAATTTTCTACCTATGAATTTCAGTTCTTACCGCACGGAGAACACAGCCTTTCTCCATTAGAAAGACCAAGCGATTTATGTCATATAGAGAAGTTACCACTGTTTATTTTGAGCATCAGAAAAAACACATGCGCTCTGTGCAAAGTGCAGAATTTCTTAAAGTTACAGCAGGTGGCCTTTAAAACATTAAAAATCTTGATTAGAATCACTGAAGGGGCAGAAAAGTTGAGAGATCTAGGAGAAAATGGGAGATTAAAGTTAAAAGAAGGCTCTAATAGCATATTCAATACGGAAGTGCGGACTGTATCCATCTGTCCTCAGCCACGGTCCTGTGGCAGATCTTGTAAACACGGTAATGATTTCAGGTTACATAAAAGGAACAAATGTGTGGATTAGATGAGCGACGGTCAGGTTCTCAAGGAGGACTGTGTTTCATGAATTTACTTAATTGTCTTTTCTTGAATTGGTATATGATATATCAGTGTAAAGATGCACGTTATACAAATATATCACTGCGATGTATTTTATAAACATTGTGATTTTGGTTAACAAATTATAAATTTGAAATCGGTAGCCGAAAACAGCCAGGCATGCTGTGGTCTAGCTTAATCAATATAATGACTGGCTGCAGGAAGGAAACGAGAGTTTTAAGGGCATTACAAGAATAGGAAGCGAGCTGTCGTAACGTAGTCGGTATTGTGACGACCAAGAAATAGTGATGTGATTTCCGACAGGAGAAAGAAATCCGTCCCTGCTCCGAAAATCCAAACCCTCTGTGGGATCCACACGCTCTTATCAAACAGGCACCTAGCCGTTTGCCTGGGGTAAACCGGTCGAGGCCTGGAGCTGATCTTTTCTCTCCTTCTAAAGACGAGGTTAAAAATGCTTGGAGCTGTGCATCTGCTCCCTGCATATAACTTCATGGAGTGCACAGGGAATTTACTTTAGAGGAACAAGAATGTTTACGTTCGCCAGAAATGTCTCGAGTCAGATGCACACTGGGAATGTTTGTCTAGGGAAAAGCAGCTGGAGAGTGCGGATGATTATCTACGTCCCTCTGTTGCCGACTTAACAATGTGTCAAGTTTTACAACATATGCTTAATCATTGGGAGAATTATGGAGAATTTTATCATTTCTTTTCCTGCAAAAGTGTCTGTGCTTCTACATTAAACAGGATGTCATATTAGTTGGCCATCGACTTATCTGTCCTGATCACTATTCCATAATTGGGTCTGTGTGAAATGCAGCATCTTATGGACTCTTCGAAATTTTGACATGTTGAGTTGAGATCTTGTTGGGCAGTCTTTTGTGACTTCAGAAGCCAGGGAACAACTGGTCAGTGGAAATGCCTAAGAGCACGTGCTGGGTATTTGTTCTCCAAGGCTCGCGACAGTGATGGACAAGTTCTGCCCTAGCGAGTGGGGGAGGTGGCATCCTGAAATATTTTTCTTACTTTCTTCCCCCCTCCCTCTTAAACTTATGAATGGGGTTTGCAGTAGAAGTTGTAAGGCGTGTTTTGTTCTTAAACCAATAAATAATCTTCTATAACCTAGTTCTCTTTTGTGTTTGCTCAGCAACACAGGGGTCATGTAATGGGTGTTCAAGACCTTCTTTGGATTATTATGTTTCATTTCAAAAGTGCGTTTTTGTGTGACAGAATTGGTTTCTAACCCATCCGAAAATGTATAACACGCATTGTTCTCATGGTGTAATCTAGAATTGTCACAGTGTGTAGGAAGCAGCACGCTTTGAAGGCCTATGAGGAGCCCCATGGATTTTAGCCTCTGTGCCAGACGGATAGGAGTTCACGCTTTCGACACATTACCCGTGACAACCAAGAAGGTTTGTACCCATAGCGTTGATTAGAAAAGAAAAGCTCTTAAAGTAAGCGGAAGTTTTGTACTGAAGCTACTTGAGCCACTTATCCGTAAAGTGACAGAAATTTGTCCCTGAAGCTGGCCGACAGATGTTACAGATACTGAGTTCCGAGGTTTTAGGTGACGGACAAATTTCCGAAAACTTCTTGGTGGTCCATTTTGCTTTGTACTGACAAGACCTTAAGTGTCTGCACATGGCCACCATCTCTACAGAAGCGTGTGTAGAAATGTGTTCTGTATACCTAAGGCATATTGCGGGAGCGGGAAGCCTGCTACGAGAGTTCGCGTTTCAGAAAATATGGGGAATGTCACGTTCATTCCCGTAACAACCTCAGATCTCTACTCTAACAATGGCCTTTTTCAGGCGAGTGCTAAATGTTCGTATAGTGTGTTGAGGGAAAATTTTAAGATTCATGAAGATGATCAACATTAAGCGCTCGAGTCCCGCTTAGTGCACTGTTTCCGCGTTTCGTATTGAGATGCATCTGTTGCACATACGTAGTCTCGCTCTCTGAGGAAGGTGTAGAAAGTATTCTTTAAGCCAAAGGAATCCAAGGCTCAAATACAACTACGTATTTCTTCCTAGTTTAACGATGTTTTCTCAGGTACGTTCGCTATCTAGCGTCGAATGAGAGGACGACTATGAATGTTGGATTACAAAGAATGTTGAACAAAGCGGTCTTGACCCAATATGAATTACTATAAAACAACTACCTTGGAGAAACCGGGAGGAACCACAAAAAATTTCCATCGGTTCTGTCAGCCTTCATTCTGAGTACCGAATTTGGGAACTCTCATATAAGAAGCAGAACTGGCAACTGACTAGTCGCGAAGTTTCTGTTACCCATAAGGACGAATAATAGAGAACAGAAGTACCAGGAGTAAAGGAAGGAGAGTTAATATCAACTGTGAACGCGTAGGTTTTACTTAATGGTCACATTCGAGGAATTGTTGTAGGCATAAAGAGATCCTAGCTTACGAAATAAGAAAGCAAAAACCTGGAAGAAATTCTTAGTGTACCTTATCCTAATTTTCAAAACACGCACGCTACCCAATGCTCTTCTTTACGATAAAAGTATTAAGCGACATGTCTTACTCGAAGTACAGTCACGGTGTCTGTAAGCTAATAATATTATGTTCCGTCCAAAGGTGTGCATCAGAAACACATAAACAAGACATAGGTCAAGCGAAGGGTTAACCACGGAAGCCCCTACAGTACCCGGTTCTTTATCTCACCCTTCTTTCAACCCTCATTAAAGCAGTCACTTCAAGCTCTAAAACACAGACCTTCATCCCCTGGCACATCTGTTCTGGCTTATGAAGAAGCTGTTGATAAGTGGTAATTAGTTGTGTCTGGTAGTTCTCCCATTCATCATAGCTCTATTAGTTGCGCCAGGGACGACACGCCCTCAGCTCTTGGCTATTTTCAAGGAAGAGTGGTTTAGAATAGTCTGAATACTTGGAAGATGGCTGTCCTTTATCAGTGTAGAAATTTTCTGTGAAAACTAATAAAACTAAATTTGAGTGGTGAGAAACCTAAAACCAAGGGATTAATTGGATGAGACGTGAAGTATGAATGGAAGATATGAAAAATGCTTACAAAATTTTAGTCAGGATTACGCGAGAGAACTACACATAAAAGACTGTTAAAGGCATAATTGACCGTGTATTTAATTAAGCACGCATTCAAGAAGGCATATGGGGAAGTGAGCACTAAATGGACGTGAATATTTAGCTTCACACTTAGACTACTTTACTTCCGGAGAAACAGCCCCTCGTACATATTTAATAGGAGACTGGCTGGGGCATAAACCCTGTAATTCACCTCCACATAGTGCCGATGTTAAGAATGGGTGGAGCTGAATCTCCATTCCCCCATATGCCTTCCGGACCTGCACAGAAACAATTTATCGCATACCTATTAGCTGTCTTATTAGATGGACTGCCTTTATGTGCTGTCTGTGGCCTATTTTTCAATAGATTTTCCTGTATTTAAGAACCGATTTTAATTTCTTACTTCCGTAATTGCACGGGTTCTTGAACTTCTGTGGTAAAGCCTAACAATTTGAAGGAAATATGTAAAATTGGTTTTTCATATCGTCCTTACTGTAATACGCTACGTAATATGGTTACAGATTTTAACTAAAATTAAGGGATTGTGAAGTTATAATAATTAATTTTTTTTTACATCAGTGTCAAATGCACAGGTACGTTTTGAATAAGCTTCACAACAGGTTTCTTTGTTGTTTAATAACATATAATGTTTTTCTTGTTGCGTTTGAACTCACTTTCTTTACGGGATGAGGAGCTGCAGTAACGTCCCACAGACCTACTTTAAAACTTTTTTTTCTGAAAGTAAGTGAACATTTTGAGGTTTGGATGGGCCAGACACATAAAGCGGGTGGGCAGACAGTGTATGTAACTGCTTGGAATATAATCGGAAGCTTGTTGGAAAGCGGCCACTTGGAAAACAAAAATGAAGATTAAAGCATAACTTAATGTGATGCTTTATTATGATCTTATCCAGTATTCTGGGACTAGCAACGTTAAAACTTCATCTTCTGCTACCTGGCATTCAGTTCTTTTAAGTTAGAAATGTGGATGCAGTTAAATGTATTGCCTCCTACCTCTTATTTCTATCTACATTTATGTACTCATCTGTGGCTATAAACAGCATAAGTGCCCTGACTCTATGTTCATTTTTTTCAGATGTTGGCAATAGTTGCGACATTTATCAATAACGTTAGTGCTGTCGTCTATTGTATATTTTCTGTGATCCGTAATATCGATTACGCATCCTGTACAGCAGCATAGTGTCCTCCGTTTCTACGTATTGACTCTAAATTTCATTCCTAAGCCATTTATTTTATGTTTCTTCACCTTCGTTTCCGATGAAACTGATTACAATAGTACGTGCACGTGTACATGGAGGCCTATGACGGTTGTAAGTCTTCTCTCTGCGGAGGCTTTGGATAGTCGCCTTTTGATCTGATAAGTCTAGGGGTTTTCATCCTTCGTCTTCTTTTGCAACTGCTTCATGTGTGAAGTGCTTAGAAAATAAATTATGACATTTCCCGTCTGCCTGTTTTGTATTTAATCCTCTGAAACTTAATATCTACAAATTTGCTAGCAGCTGGACCTCGTCATTCTGTCTTTAAAATAAACTTCTTGATATTTTCCTTTGCAACTTTGTAGATTGATTAGTAAGGCCATATTCTTCTGCTCACTCTGTCGTAGCTGTTCACGTAAACACGTCAAAATCACTGAGCACTGCTGTTGCAGCAGTCAGTCCACAGTGAGGTTGGATTTCTAAAAACAGGTATAAGATACTACGAAAACCTCTTACTACAACTACAAACTAATGCCTCATCTAAAGTCAGTAGAAGTCTTAAAACATATCACGCTTTTCTGATCTACTTTAATAATAGTGTGACGATCAGTTTCTCTCGTGTAAGTGATGTCGCGTGAACCGCTCTTAAGTGAAATTTCCAGATAGTGGAAAATAAGGGACCAGCATTTTTTCTTTACTTGCCTGTATTACCGTTAAATTCAGACATCCTGACCTATGTAACTGACGCGAGCAAGGCAGTAACACCTGTCGCGATGTCCAAGTACCTGTGGTGCGAGGAAACAAATTGTTCTGCATGTCGCTTTATTAAAGCCTGCTCTTTTTCTGGCTGTCTCTTCGGCGCTGTCAGACGAAAATAAACTTCCAATTGAAAAAAAGTTAATATATTGTACTTAAAATAACTGATTTTTAGCTTATCTGAAACACGCAGCTTTTGAGTTCATTTGGTTTCAACATCTGTAGCCATTTTTTTTCACCACAAAGCGTAGGGTTTGCGTAGAAAACCGGACGTCGCAAACCGATTGCTGAAAGTCTGATGGTAAGGACTGGACAGCGACGAACGAAGTCTGATAGTATTATTAACAAGAATATGGCATATCATATCGTGTTTGGTTGATTGTGGGCAGCTTAACGTCTTTGCCATTACCTCAGACTTTATCAGGGGGGCACAAGTGCCGGGTGCGTGTGACAAGTCGCCCGGGCGACTAAGTTGTGAGTCCTCAGTATGGAATTTGATTCATATACCTTTCTGACACCTAAAATTGAAGGTGACGCTTAGATTTTTGGGAAATTTGTTTAACACGTGACTATGTAGTGTCGCGTATTGTAAAAAATTAAAGAAGAACGAATTGGACCGGATGTAGTAAGAAACGGTTGAGGCATAATTTGAAATAATGGGCCTATCCCAGGAGTCGCCTGGAGGTACTGGAACCATATGCAACCGCAAAGGAAATGTCCGGTGTCAGGGCTGAGTTTTGAAACCGGAATCTGCCAACTACGAAGCAATATTGCTGCCCACTCGACCTCCACGTTCGGGTGTGACAGGATAGTTGATCTACACATTTTCTTTTCGAACGGATGTATTGTTTCTAACAGCAGACGTTGCTTGGAAAGGAAATGTTAACGTTCTTTACCTCCGGACTGTGAGAAGCCCCCGTGCGTTAAATCAGTGGGAAGTACACAGGCGTAGAACACATGATCCCATTTAGATGGAAGGGGAGACACTCTATCAATCTGCCTTTTCTAACCACCCTACTGGTTTTGGTAGATGTAGCACTATTGATGCATAGATTGCGGGGCTTTCTCTCATTCCCGCTCACTTGCGTAGCAAATAATCTGTATTTGAACTGCCGTTTATTAGATATGTCATGTCTGAAGGGTCCAAAGTAGGGGACTGAGTTCGATGAAACCCAGCGTGACAGACTGACATTGAATACTGCCCATAAGTTCTTTAACTTACTTTGTTTGTTTTAATTGTTACTTTACTGAGGGCTCTAAATTATCTTCTAGGCCGCAGCATGCATTCTAAGAATTGTTTGACATGTTGTGACGACGTTTATGTGCGCCACTTACTTTATATGAATACCACCAATTTTATGTTTAATTTACTTTAATTGATTTTAAGAATCCCTTTAATCAGGAGCGTAAATGTACCTTTTGGAGGATCTCGTTAACATTTCACCTAATAGAAGAAAATTTAATGGAAGTTGCAGGGTTTCGTAAAAGATGCGGCGTAGCCCTATGTCATACAAAATGTTCGCACAAAAACCGTTTGGCTGACGGCTGAAGGACCTGGGTTTCCTATCCGACAGGAAGAGTAGTAGTCCTCTTTACCACTGCTTTATACTACAGGTACAGCGGCGCTGTTATTGTGGTCAGAGCGGTCGAAGCGTGAAGCTCATCACTCATTTACGTTTAATTCCGAAGCTAAGAATGGATAGAAATATGCCTTCACTTCATGGCATGGTGATTAAACGTAGCGAGGGATTTCTGTTTTCCCTTATCAACTAAGGATGCCCGTTAAGGGTTAATTGGTAAGGTTGTGGAAATGAGGAATCCTGGCACAATTTGCCTGTAATGGCTAGATAAAGCCACGAACAGCCTCGCTCAGTGTAAGTGGCCTCCGGTCTTGGTTACAAAAGAGGGCTTTCCGGAAAACGAAGCGGGAATATCGACCACTAAACGGCAAAGTTCCAACTCAACAGTGATTAGTAGGCAAACTGTGTTTCACGGAACAAAGGGATTCCGCGGGCGACTTTCCGCCCTTCCAAAAACACATTTCCCCTGTAACGAAATCGATAAATGCAGCTTTAGTAATTTTTAAATGCATTTTTATTTTTCTGTGTATTTTTGTGCAAACTCGGAACTTGGATTATTATTTTCTGCTTAAATCATCCATAATAAAATTTTCCCGTAAGTATGTGTAAATATTTTATTTATTCAAATAATAGTTTTTGTTTTAAAAGATCTATTTCATTTTTGCATCCAAGGGCATATTTCCTATTTAGTCACAAGGGTTTTAACAGATTTCAGGAGCTTAAGGCCAGCGGATCAAAACAATTCAAAGTTCTGTTTCAGAAGTCATACACATTGAAAGCCAGTGTTGGTTTCTTAGATACATGCACACGGTTGTTCAAAGTCAACAGGGATGGCTTCAACTGAACAAATTTTTTACACTGCAGTTTTCACGCTGAATAACATAGTAAAACACTTAAGCTTTCAAGAGACGTAACAGTTGTTTTATTACGCTCCTTCTTTGGTTAAATGTAAAAGTCGCACAAACGCAAAAATGACCCTTGGGCAGGCCGTTTTTTATAGGGGAGAAACCTCTGCAATGAATATTTATTTCCATGTGACCGTCTTTTTATCGTGCTGGACACTTTCACTCTGAAGTAAGTAGGCATACTCGAACTACCGACACAGAAGAATGTTTCACAAACCCTTTTATAACGTACTTATATAATACCAAAGGATGGAGAGACGTGAGGAAACCAAGAAGTAGACCAAAAGAAGAGTTTTAACGTTTCTAAACATCAGAAAAAATACAGTAGGCGTATCTAGTCGTAGAGGAGGTATAAGAAGGTGAATGAAGAAAAACAAGAAGTGAATAAAACATTAATACCAGCAAATGCACAATAGTACTTTGATGTAGCTTTATTACAAGGTATCTTCCAATACGTTTCGACCATTTGTTTTGCCATCTTCCCTGTGGTATAAACAAGGATACGGTTGCAATTACAGAAGTGTCAGAACCGCTCCACCATTGGAAATAATCGTATAATCAGATTACGAATTCACAGTTAAGGGGCAATTATAAAAGTAAGTTTAAAGTGTAGAGATGAAAAGGTGTGAATTGTACCATGATTTAATTTATGGTGAGCGTAGAAGGTACATGCGGTAAATCACCATCCAAACAAATTATTTGCGATGTAAAGAGTACGCTTGACTCTACTGCTACATATTGGAAGATACCTAAAACTACATGAAAATACTATTGTGCCTTTATTGGTATTAATATTGTATCATTTGATTAATGCGCGGAGTGTGAGCCACATAAAAAGAAGTTTTGTTAAGGGCTAAGGAGAAGACAAAACGTCAAGAACAGCGAAGCTAGTATTTAATAATGACTCTTGGTTTCTCATTACTGTTAACTATTCTTAAGTAAAATATTTGTGTAATGACAGATTAACTAGCTGCGTCTAGGTACCTGCATTTACTGGAGACTGTAGAGTGTTCCGCCGCTATGGATCACATATTTGATTTCCACTCGGTGATTATATTTTTCCGCGTCTTCTTTTGTTGCCCTCTTTTCCTATCATTGAAGAGGCTTTACCATTGAATATCTTTCCTTCTAAGGAGCTCTATCACGTATTTTAATACAGTATCTCTGTTCGTGCTGTTTCCTTCTTGATATTGTTTAGCTTATAACGTTTATTTGTTTGATTACGTCTGAATATGCTTCGTTAAAACACAGATTCTCTTTCACTGAACCTAAGGGACAAATATAAAGGCTTTGTAGTTCAAGTAGTTTTCTTGTTTTATGAGCTCTTAGCTGTAAGTGGTGCTGAGTAATTGGCAGCGAAGTGGTTTGATAGAGGACCGTAACAACTTCCCTCTTCACCGATATGAACAACTCTCTCTAAAAATTCACTTAATGCAATCTGTGTCCCTTCGTGTCTTGCAATAAAAACCGCTTGCAAGCGGGCAGTTGCAATTATGAAGTAAATTACAAGGGTCACACTTTTCTTTGCAGCAGTATGTTTACATTCAGTTGCACAGTTGCTTGTAATGAAAGTATTCAAAATAAAGCAGATTTTTATCCTCTTTTAGTTTTATCACACTTTGTGGCCTTGCAGGCCGAGACGAGACTTCTTACAGGGCAATAAAAATGTGCACATAATGCTACTGAGTATTTGTGAGCTCGGGAAAACTGGTGCAGGGACGGCTGTACTATTCTTGTGGGCGTAAAGTAAATTGCACATAATCTTGTCCTGTGGAAGCTTATGAGACGCTAAATGTTAAGAACACCTCGTGGAGTCTTGACACTACGTTACGGATTGCACCATTTTCCATCTGGATGTTTTTTGTAACCCAGACGAAGCTTGTTTACTGCGAGGTATGAACTGAAGCGTTAAATATAATTTACGTTAATCTTAAGAGGCTAGGTACCTGTAGTAAGACAGACTGCGTACCTATGGATCATCGTCTATGTTGAGTTAACTCTTTTTTGTTTTTAGAGGTTCATGTGAATTATTTTCATGAAAGTACCCCCTTATTTTTGTACATTTTGATAATTACGTGTCCCATATTTAGGTGCGTTCGGAAAATTGTGAAAACGACTATCAGCTTCGTCATGTCAGTCTGTCTGTCCGTCCGTCCGTCTGTCCGTCCGCGTGGAACAACTCGACTTCCACTGGACGGATTTTTATGAAATTTGATATTTGAGAAGTTTTCGAAAATATGTCGAGAAAATTCACGTGTCGTTAAAATGTGACAAGAATAACGGGCACTTCACCTGAGGACGTAGGTATTTTATGATAATATTTCGCTCAATTCTTCTTACAATGAAAAGTGTTTTAGATAAAATTTGCAGAGAACATCAAAACACATGTTTTATGTTCAGTAACTTCTTTCCGAAGATCGTGCCGTTTATGAGATAATGTGAATAAATATGGTAGAGCCAGACGGGCAACAGATAATATGATACGGCGCATGCACTTTGCTTACTGGATAACTAAGGCTACAGACACACACTTAGAATATGTAATAATTATTTCTGTTCCACGGCAACAGTGGTTACGCCAGCGCGCCTCACTATCACGTTTATGCGTGCATTGCCTCTCTTGTATTTGTACTGCTATGACTTGATTGTTTAGTGTTTGAAAATTACTTCAGTGCTGTAGAAATTATTCTTGTCAGCTTCTAAAAGATAAGCATTTAAAAATCGAATGACGAATGTTGCCTTTATTCAACAATAAAAATTCATTGTACAAAAAACTTAAATTGGCTGATTGAACCAAGTACATCTACTCAGAATTAAAACCACTTCGTTTCTTCTTCCTTTCAGAATCTTGACAATAACTGAACTGGTGTCTTGGCATTCAATAGTTACCAGGTTTGGTCACGGCCGGAGGAAATTTTATAATAATGGATGTTCTTGCAATAATGAGCTCGTATTTCAAAGTTAATGTTTTTAGTGTTTCCTTTTAACTCACAGTAAAACCTGCTAATGACTCGAGAAATTTCATGGTATTATAATTTATCTGCAACTTTCAAATGGATTGACGTCATTGAAGGTCGCATTTCATTTGAATTTCTTATTAAGTTTTATTTTATTCTGAAGTTAAATAAGTTTGAACACGCTTTAAATGGCGAAGACTGTGTGTATGTTTTTTTTAATTCCCTTCCTACATTCATGAAAACACACCGCTTTGCCTTGACAGAGATTAGTCTGATAATGCTCTGTAGAAAATTGTAGGTGTTTATTTTCAGAACCAAACAAAATTCATGAATATCCTCTGTCGGCGAAATTCTAAGGTGCCAAATGTTAAGAAATGTGCTACATATAGTTGCCACTAACGTAAGACGGTTTAAGGCAATGCGTACTGCTTTTTGCCAGGTGTGAAACTGAAATGGTGCTGACGTGTTGAGACATGTCACGTTAGCTATTATCCCACACATTAATGTCAGACGCAATGAGTATCTCACTGTCTTACCTTCATAGCCTAGTAATATTGTCTTCCTCCGTATACTTTCCACTTTTGAAATAACCAAATTATAACACAGATGAAACAACACGTCTCCATGTACTCAGTATGGCTACGATATGTGGTTGCTTTGTGTGACGGTGAACACGTAATAAGTGTGTGCGGAAATAAAGCTTCGTCTCTTAGTCCTCACCTCTTCTACCTACTCACAGTAGGTGTCGAGGTTTTTGTTTTTTCACTTGATCACTCTCAGACACACACCACAGTCGGTGGAACTCCTCTGGACGAGGGATCGGCCGGTCACAGAGACTTCTACCTGACAACACAAACACTCACAAGACAAACATCCATGCCCCCGGTTGGATTCGAACCCACGATCCCAGCAAGCGCTCGGCCGCAGACCGCGCGGCCACTGGGATCGGTCGGAAACAAAGTGCTCGGGGAAAATTTTGGACCTGTGAATGATTAATTAAGTACTACGTACTAGACATTGTTTGTAGGCACATGCTGAAATCAAAGGGGCTGTTTCGTTACGGAATTTTGTAGGGACGTCTCGTGGAATACGGAACATGGAAGGTCAAGGTGGAGGCTAAGAAAATAGGTGCCTGTGGTTGGAGGTGGATTGTGTTGGTCATATCCAAAGGTCGGCTATGATAGGTATTGTCGGCGTGGAATATTCGGTTACTACCAGAGAATTTCACAGAATTAATTTCGTTTTTTTTATCTTTGTGCTTTAAGTAAATTCTTTTTAGGAAGTTCTCCAACCAACGGTTTATAGTGTCTGTTAATTTCTTGTTTAAGTATGCTTTCTATGTGTCCTGTCCATATCATCATTCTTTGTCAGACATCCTGATAATCTTATTCGAAAAATGGAAACTTTTAAACCTAAGTATCAAGTTTTCTCCATTCTTTTTCGTACATGCATCTTCGCCTCCTTGGTTTCAAGCTCTAATTTTATCTGCTGTTTCCATATAATTATGCCTTTAGACATGCATATAGAACCATATGTAGAACTGTAGTTGTCAGTGAGCCTACAGAAAATATTGAAATCTCCGTGGAGTTTTTATCGTACCGTTGTAAGTTTTTTTTTGTCAAAATCGCACGGCGCTTCGAAGTTTTTGTTTGAGGAGATAAAGAGGGTAGCAGCGAATACATTAAATAAACTTTCGTAGACAGTGGATAAGGGGTGGTTCTCCTGCTTGGAAATTGGTCGATGTATCGCGAAGAATGGATTTTTTGGCGTGACTTAAGCAAAGGAGACGTATGCAATATGACATAATTTTAGAGCGATTAAATCCGGAAGGTGTGGGTGGAAGGTGTAGAATGCATGGGGAACTGAAAACGAAAGAAAAAAAAATTCAATGGGGGCATTTGAAGGCGACAGATCTTCTGGGAGACTTGTGCGTTGTGAGTAGGATAAGCGTCGGTCTTACAAAAATAATGTGTGAAGATGTGTAGAGGATTAAGTTCGCTGTGTGAAGCGCAGTGCTGGGATTTTGTGAACACACTCACCTACCTAGATGATGGAGGCAACAGAAGCCGCCGAAACATCGGCACACTTCTACCAGACTTTACGGCGACACATCCAGAAGACAGCAATTTTCATACTCATCTCGTTGATAACTCCAAATTTCGCGATTATGAAATTCGGCTTTCGTCCAGGTGGGAAAATTCTTAACCATCTGCTCTTCAATGGACATTCTGCACCATTTAGTTTATCATTAATATCTGTTATGCTCACTGGGAAAGCTGAGTTGGTATGGCTGCAGACATGACACCAGCCAATTGTCTGTGCATTATGCGGGTCTAATATGAGGTGTTGAAAAGGAGGTGGAGGCGGGGTTTCCCAGAGTCATTACATGGCTCACGTATCAAGCGCAACAATGTTTACACTCTAGACTCCCAACTGCCCAACTGCAGAGTGACGTACATTAGAGTTCACACATTTTCGGTGGAACGCAAGATAAATTGACAGTCCACACGCATCGCCCCGGGAGACAACGCCCATGACATTTACAGCAGTTCTGTCAAGAGCCCAACTTTTCACCGACCAACCAGCTGAAGTTTTGTTACAAGGAAAGGAGACAACTAAAATTTAAATAACGGTGAAGGAAATAAGTAACGTTTCATCTAAAACGCCTCTGCGCTTGTCACATTGCCATACATAATACGGCGACGAAATTTGTGAGGTAGTATAATCAGCCGCGCAAGGAAGTCGTATGTGGAAAACACCTAAATACAAACAAGACTTTGAAGCAGAAATTTGTTAGAAAATTGGCTAGTTTGAAGACTGACAACGGTTTGGTGGTTATGGCTACATTAAAATAGATGTCATGAAAGTAAGTTGTGGTGATGGGTTGTTAAAGTTAACCCATGATTTTATCGAAAGACAGGCAGTAGTACCTGATAGCGGTGGTGTTGGACTTGTGTTTCTAAAACAAGTAGGTTAGTTTATACTACTAATTTTACGATAAACGTATATGAAATTCTTAACTTCAGTTTGGAGGTGGCTTACAGACTTACTGAGTAAAACAGGGCGAACTTGTCGCAACTAGCGTCATGGAGCAGCGTTTGTTTTGACAAGTTCTTATTTGCTCTGACATAAAAAAAATATATGGAAACCGAATGTTCATTACCGTGTGCGCAACAGCCCGTAACTAGTTCCTTCCCTAAACCAAGTGAATCCACACACATTATCCATTTAATATTATCTTGCCATCTACACTTAGGTACTCTTTCATTCAGATGTTTAGACCAAAAGTTTGTATGCATTTCTCATCTGTCCCATGTGTGCTGTAACTCGCACCTATCTTATCCTCTTTAACTCTGTGATTCTATTGTACCCAATACATGGAGGAGAATTTAGTGTATGAAGCTTCTCATCACAAGTTTTGCCCAGCCTCCTACTACTTGCTCCTGCATGGACCAAATAACCTCTCAAAAACCCTGTTCTCAGGCTTCCAACATTTATGTTCTTCTGTAAGTGTAACAGACGAAGTTTCACACTCATAAAAATGGTAGATAAAATTATGGTTTTTTTTGTAGGCGTAATAGTACTATTTACGTTCATAAATGTCTGATAGGAAGGAAAATTAGTATGAACTGAGTGCTACTAGGCATTTCATAATTTCATTGCATGTTTGAGTTATTCGTGAATGTAATTTTGGTTTATTGTTGTTTTTTCGAAATATTTATAACGACAGAATACTATGGGAATATCTACCAAATTCGTGACGAAATTGTTTTGACTCTGCGTGGGTTTACCCTGTCCATAGGGTCATACACTTTGTTGATGACAAATAAATATTAGCCTACGTTACGTAGATCAATATCGCAATGTTTCCATTGTATGTCTTTCAGTAGAGCTCTATGTAATCTCAAAATTTCCTTAAAATTAAAGTTGTAGTTTTTCTGCAATGATACATTTTGCTTTGAACAAGAATCGGCTACATGAATGTAAATGGATACATTTATACGCATACATGATTTAACCATAACACACTGGACTTTCCGAAAGAAGGATATGTGTTTTTAAATTACCCTCATCACTTCCATGAATTGCACTGCGCTCTTGATTAGAACAAACTTAAATTAATTTGGCTTGTTTATTGAGTCTCATTGTAGGCACTCGTGTATCCGGATGTGACATATTTGTATAACTCGGTGCCATAAAATAACTTCGGACATAAACGTCACATGTCACAACTACATTCATGAGTAAGTTCAGCGCGCATGAATTTCGGGAACTCTTAACTGCCCTTCTGTTGATGATATTTTTGTGCCCCCCCCCCCCCCCTTTATTTAAAAAACTAAAACTTAAAATATTCGGTACACTGAACTATTACAATTTTGCTTTTTTTTATAGTGGTGTTACATTTTCCTTCTTATCTTAAGGGAAGAATATAGGTTAAGGATATTTGAAAAGCGAGTATTCAGAAAAATATTTTAACCTGTGAGGGAGGAAGCAACAGAAGACTCTAGAAGACTAGATAACGAAGAGATCATATTCCCTTATCGCAGCAATAGACTTATCCGTGATTTGAGGCTTAAACCGCGATGATGATGAGAAGAACGCAGATCTCAACAATAGACTTACTTAGGTGGTGATTTATGGACACACCTAGATAGATGTGTGTGTGAGCGTGTGTGTGTGTGAGTGAGTGAAAATATTTTCAACTGCTTGGATCCCAAATAACACAAATTTAAAGAGTTATTCTTTATTTCATTCGGAGTTGCTAGTCTTGGTTTCTTTATTAAGAAATAAAATACCTAATGTCAAACACGAATGTCAAAATATCTGATAAGGCTGGTTCTCCTCTTTTAACTTCAACAGAATAAAAGACGCGGTCATTTATGTGGGTAGTGTCAAAATGATTTTATCTTAACCTTTGGTTTTTCCTGTTTACGAATTTTCATACTCGTTTCCTCATCATTCATCTGCTACGTAGGCCCTACGTCCAGGGGAGAGAGAGGTCTGTTGTGGGCGAGGTATGTTCGCATTAATTTACTTCCATATTCTAAGCCTAGGGTAGTTGTATCGGGGTTGGTAGGAGGAATGAGGGTAGTATGCAGGTGTTTTTTGTTCATCATCCTTTTTTTCAGGACCCCCTGAAGTTAAAATAAATGTTCTTTTCTGCCCCTTTGTCACTGTTCGTGGAACGGACAGCCTCTGAGATATTGCATTTCTCTCCTTATATACAAAGGACAGGCCTAGTTTAATAATGTCCGAATCTGATATGATTTGTGAATTACATTATCTCTTCTCTTCTGGGTGACAGTCATAAGTAGCATTTACGTAAGCGGTAATATTTTATGGATAATCTGCGCGATGATACGGACAGGTAAGCAATTCATATCTTATCATTACCAGTCCTACCGCCACATTCCATCACGAAATTATGCCAATTAAGGATGGAAGGTTTAGATTTCTTTGTCGTATTCTTCTGATTGCTTGGAACTCTGTGAAGCACGAAATCCATTGAAGAATTATATTTAAAGAAATGAGAGGTACTTACTTATACCTCACACTTAACACTCTGAAGCCTCCAACGTAAAGACCTATCAGGTTAGGATATTAAGGAATTATTGTTGTTTATTTTGGGCATCATACTAGACACACAGTACAATCTCTGGGAAAACAGACAGTTTTTTCTTAATTTTTATGAAAATGGTACATATAATTAACTCGGGGGTTTAAAGGGATACAAATCAGCCTCTTCTTCTCGGATGGTGCTTCCGGGTGTGGCTGTTTCAGTGTAGAGTTTCTGCCCACTTGCTAATATTGAACATTCTTGAAGTGACATTAGAAAGACTTGAATCTGTGGCGAATCTTGATCTGGAAATCAGGTCTAGCGGAATGGTACAATGCCACATGTACTACCCTTGCGCTATACCTGATGTCCGGATCATGATCGGCCCCTGACTTAAATATAAATGTACTGCTGTAACGTATCTTTCAATTTAGGCTTACACAAAAACTGAATTGGAAATAAGGAAATCAAATTAATTTAACTTATGCACATAGATTTTTTAAATTTACCACTCTTTTTCGGAAGTTGTAGGCCTAAATTTCACCTGATGTTGGTTAAGTATTAAAATAAATTCATTTCAATTAATTCCAATTTAAGTATACTTTTGTATGCATGGGGAGAGTATTTTTTCCAGCAGTTCATAATTTGGCAGCAAAAGAAGTAGTTTACTTTGTATTTAAGTAGGGCTACATTAGCCTGTCCCAGCTAGTAATACCACGTATAGCACGCCGCGGGCTGTGTACGTACACATACATACATACGTACATACGTACATACACATACATACATGCATACGTACACACACATACATACATACAGACAGACATACGTACATACATATATACATACATACACGCACACATACATACATACATACATACGTGCGTACGTACATACATACATACATACACACATACATACATACATACATACATACATACATACATACATACATACATACATACATACATACATACATACATACATACATACATACATACATAGGCTACACACACACACACACTCACACTCACACAAGTTTTGCATGAAGAAGCAGCGGAATGTCTTGTGATTCCTGCATTGCAAGGCCCTTCCACTTATTTACCAAAAGGATTACTTGCAGTTTTGTATACGTCATTAGTCTCACCTTCATTAATCCAGCTGCAGATTCACTGTTGCCAGCTAACGCCCTTAAGATACATTGATTACGACAGTTAACATATGCTTTAACGATTAAAAGTGCTTGTTGTCTGTACAGAGTATTTATTTTTTTCGTATGATTCTCAGAATTTAAGCAACGAATTTTTCCATACAGAGCATTAACAGATTGACATTTTCGTAGGGATGCATCGTGTTTTTTGCAACTTTGGAAGTGATTTTTAAAAGTATATTCTTTAGAAGAATTTCTCTTCAGAAGTCTACTTACGCTATAGATATGTTTATCGCAGTGCTTAGGGTCGAAAATTATTCTCTCATGTTGTTTTTAAGTTTTCAGGACGTAGGTCCTATCGAAATGTCTGAAACAGTAGGTCTCGTTTTTCCGTAGCTCTGGGTGTGTTCAGATGTGCTTGCCTCTTTTATGTTGTGGTCAGTGCTTTTGTATGGCAAACCTTTCCTTGTATCTTGAAAATATTTATAAAATTCTGTCTGAGTTTTCCTTCAAATTATACGTCATATCGGACAGTTAGGAAAAATAAATTTTTAACACAATTTGCACGAAAAGAGACAACGGCAACATCTCTCCTGATTTATAATTGTCATCCTAGCACTCGACGCTATGTAAACTAAGTACATTAAGTGACATGCTTAAACAACTCACAAGTCGGCCAATTCACGGTTCTTGCTGTTATATTAGAACAGTCTTCCTCTGAATTATCCTCTTCACAGATACTGAAAACGAGCGCTTTCATGTCTTGACCACTGTGCATATTTCTGTTGTAGGTAATGTCTCATCAGCTGAAGGACAGAGTGGAAAATTTTAAATTATTATTCATATGTAAATGGGTGGGCCTTGAATCGGGCCTGTATGGCAGAACCTACAAGTTATTGTGTAACACTCTGTGTAGATTCAACCAATAAGAGACCGCTCGGGGCGTGGTTTCTGTCACATTAAGATCAGTAATCTTCTTCTTATTCTCCTGCTCATTATCTAGCAGATACCAACCCCCTCCCCCCCCCCAACCCCAAATCCATCACGCCCACGCGTCCACCGTCGGCAGCCAACGCAGGTCACGGCACAATTAAAATTGTAATTATCAGCCAGATTGCTGCGAACTAAGAACAAAGAGACATGTTGCGGGTAGTTCACATGATTTATTCTGCAGACTCCCGTAGGTTTACAAAGGATTACAATAAATGCAGGACAAATACCTCTTAAATAACTCTACTGATGGCAAAGACACCGTTGACTGCGAAAATAATATTTAGGCCTATGTAATGCTCTTGGAATCAAGCTGTGAGTTTGTGAGATAATGCATGAGTTAGTGAATGAGTTAGCGAAATGTTGAGTGCATTAACGAAAAGGATAATGTGCGAGCTGATGAGTGTGTGAATGATTGAATGAGTGCATGATTTGGTAGCTATATGAGCAAGTTAATTAGGATGTGACTAAACTAGTGAGTTAAAAAGTTTTTTTTTAAAATTTATTAACTGTGCAAATTAATTTTATATGCATAAAAGCATGCAGTTTAACTTCACTGAACCTTCACATAGAATTTCAGCACAAGCAGAACTGTGCTTGGCCTGTAGTCAGTGGGTGCATATTTCAAGACTAGGCCAGAGCAACGGCTGTATTCACGCGTCTTCACTCTTTTCCTTGCTCTTTGAAGACTGTAATGTTTCAATTGTCGTAATAATAGCCATGATATATCAGCTACTATGCGTGAGTGGTAAATTATTCCAAAATACAATTTTTTGAAGCTAAACTGAAATTTATCAAACGATAAGTTCGCTTTAGCCGACTTGGTTTGGGAAAGTGGAGTCTGTGTCTATGTTGCTGTTTCTTGTCAGTGGTAAAACCATTGCTTATGTCTGACATCCCAGTGTGTTTATTACAGCTGCGGTAGTGAAGATGTAATTAAAATTGTGTGAGTTTAGGAGGAAGAATTCTTGGCGGGTAAAGCGCAGAGCAAATTGGCCAATGCTTACTTTCATTCAGGAAGGTTTGAATCCGGCGATTTTGAACAAACACAAAATACAACGGCCTCAACAATCTCGTTGCATGCGTCAGAGTGAACACGTGGGCTG
Source organism: Coptotermes formosanus (assembly GCA_013340265.1). Taxonomy (NCBI): domain Eukaryota; kingdom Metazoa; phylum Arthropoda; class Insecta; order Blattodea; family Rhinotermitidae; genus Coptotermes; species Coptotermes formosanus. The sequence continues at coordinate 3,524,581 of BLKM01012995.1, read as the reverse complement.
GACTACAAGGATTTCTGAAAAATGGCAGCACCATACAACTGGTAATTTTAAAGGGAGTTCACATTCACCGACCGTACTCTAGTTGCAAATGCGTCAAAACCACTTCTTCCCGAGTACTTTTGATTTCAGTGTATGCCTACTGTGTCTACACTAGATGCTACGTACGAAATACACTCTACAGTTAGCTCAGTGACACTCTGCAACGTAACTGCTGAGACGGTTTATAGGAAAATACTGTATTTACTTTTCATTTTAATGTCAAAATCTGGTAAGGTAATGATTTTCTTTGTACCTTTCTTTAAACATTAAACATTTCCAAGGATTTAGTCTTCGGATTGAGGTCTGTTAGATGGATACCACAGTTTCGGAGGAGGAAGGTTCCTTCGAAACGTCGGTACCCATAACCGAAAGCAGTATGCTATTCGCTACGCTGAAAACCGCAAAACTTACGCGAGAAATGCCTTCCTCCTCATTATAGACCTTGCCGTGCCTGTCTGTAGAAGTGGAGTCAGAGTCCAAATCTTAAGCTACCGGTGCTACGCTTACTGTGGTGGAAATTTCGAGAATAGGTGTGTAATATGTTGTTTAGATACCAGACATACGTTTATAGTTTCAGCACCGTAAGTTGGAGTAGACTCGCGGACCAAGGACCGTGTAGAGTCGCGGCAGAGGACACTGCAGAGGCCGACCATTCAAATCTCCATCCACGGACACGCGACACGGGAATCGTGTTTGCGCTGCCTCTCACTGGTCTTCAGAATTTCAGCCGACCGTGTTTCAGAATTACACAGTGAAAAACACATACAACGGAATAATAAGCTGACATTAAAGGAAACCGTGTTTGACTCGTGTGATAGGGAAGAAAAACAACTTAAAATGTTTTCTGTGAAAATAACATGTTATTTTATTTTTATTTTCATTTAATTTCTTTCCTTGAAGTGCTTGGAATTTTTCTGAGGAGAAACATTTCTACCCCATAAGTGCTGCAGCCTAGGTGTCGACAAACTTTGTACAGAATACGTTTACTGTAATCTGGAAAAGACATTAGTTGAAACAAATGCAGAACGGAAAAAAAAAGAGAGGGACAAACTCAAAATGTGCCCTGTTTTAATCCTTTGGTTGCTGATAATTCTTGGCATGTTTAAAGAAAGAAGTGTCAAAAGACAAAAACTTAACGTAGCCTAACGTAACGTATCCAAGGATGTGCATGTAAAAATGTGTACCAACCTAACCTACACTCTATTCCTATAGACTTTTCCATGAGAGGCATTTACAGAACAGTGTGTATGCTACGAAGAAAAATGATCATGTCACGTCAGATTGTCTTATAAGCGAGTTACACCGTGGGCTCTTTTTCGTGCGACTGTTATTTAATTTGCTGCACACGTCTGTGTTAACATTAATATTTTAGAAGGTTTATCTCTGTTTTTCCTGTTTTAATCTGTTTCACAGATTTAAAATTAATGCAGGCTGACTGAAATTTTCACAATTTTTTCGTAATGGTGGCGTTTATGATAGTAGGCCGTACTTCTTCACCTTATAAAAATACACAAAAGAAGAAAGCCCATATAGAATTAAGGTAACGTCATATCTCTTTAAATTTTTCAGAAATATGCATGTCTGTTATTTGCGTGATAAATGTAGGCACACCTGCTAGTATGCCTACGTTATAATTTCTAGGCCTGTAAAATTTTTTCACATAGTTGGCCTGTATGAAATAAACACACGGGTTGCGAGGTCCTTTCTGTCCAATGGTCCCATTTTTTTATCCGTCGGTACTGAAGGGGTCTCGGTGAAGTTTGTTATCGTAACGACTTCAGCTGAACTTTATTAAGACATTTGTAATTTGTTTCGGAGTCTGCATGTAAGAATCTGTAAAAAAAAAGAAGGCTTGATAAATTTACTCAAGAAAGGTGCGAAACATTTTTACACAACATGAATCTGAGTATGCGTCCTTGAGGTAATACGTTTTAATTAAAATATTTCTTTGTACTGAATATTTAAATAAATGCAACACAAATATTTCTGACGGTGCAGCCTAGCTGCAGTGTTATTAACTTCGAAACAAGGGATTTTTATGTGCAGTAAATTGACTCGAAGTCCAGTGATATATAAAAATTGTAAATAAGACATTTCAAAAATATTTATGTGGAATTTTTGTAAACTTACATTTGTTTTGGCTCTTTTTATGCCCTGGGACGTTTACAATCCTTCAATCTTCTGTACTTGTCTTTTTGTGTGTAAAGTTTGCTCAGTAGAGTACGTATTTAACGTTACTAAAGAAGAGCTGTGGACACATAAGGCCAGCTATAGCACTATATTTGAAAACTTTTCGTGCTATGAAGACATTAATCGAAATCGAGCATAACTGTAGGAGGCCTTCATGTTGAAAGCTATAAATTAATCTGTCAAAGTAGATGACGTGATAACATTTATTACAATAGTTAGAAGTTACTCTAACTTTAGATCCACTACATTTAATTTCAGATTCCTTTGACAAGGTTCTTGTTTCATAATATAGTTTATGCATTGCGATCAACAGCACATATATACGGTTCTGTAATATCATCAGTTACAGACAACATAAGGGTCGTAAAGCGGGCGGAAGTGAAATGTATACTTCCGGAGTAAAGTATAAGTAAGTGCGTATTTGACATCATTCTTCCAGTCTTCTTCACAGGAAACCTTGTGAACTCTTGCATAAATACGGTTACAACTACTACCACCATCACTACCACTACTACTACTACCACCACTACTACTGCTACTACTACTACTACTACCACCACCATCACTACTACTACTGCTACTACTACTACCGCCATCACTACTACCGCTACTACTACTACTACCATCACTACTACTACTGCTACTACTACTACCACCACCACCACTACTACTGCTACTACCACCACCATCACTACTACTACCACAATCACTACTGCTACTACTACTACCACCACCATCACTACTACTACTGCTACTACCACTACTACTACCACCACAATCACTACTACTACTACTGCTACTACTACTACCACCACCATCACTACTACTGCTACTACTACTACCACCACCACCATCACTACTACTACTGCTGCTGCTACTACCACTACTACCACCACCATCACTACTACTACTACTGCTGCTGCTGCTACTACTACCACCACCATCACTACTACTGCTGCTACTACTACTACCACCACCACCATCACTACTACTGCTGCTACTACTACTACTACTACTACTACTGATGCTGTTAACAATAATAACGATGCTATAAAACCACTTTCTTAATAAAAATTTGTCTACCAACCAAAAATAATATGCAACAAAGGCGCTATATACAGTAAGTACACGCGCGCAAAAGTCTGTGTACTTCAAATAGGAACACTGAAGCACACAATACGTATGTCCCTCAATCAAACAGACGTGTGCATACTTGATACTTAGTTCCATATTGCTACTTGTCCTCCGCTGAAACTGCCACATACAGTCTTTACATCATCATAAGCGTTTTTACAATTGCATGAAAGGAACTGTGAAGCAATCGCAAGTGAACTAACTGATGATGACCGGAAGGTAGGCCGAAACATGTCGAAGTGAACGAAATAGAAAAAAACTATTCTTGAAGTTGTGTTATTCGGAACATGTAAATAATGTGGTTTAATGAAACATTACGGGATGACGATACTTAATTTTAAGAGAGATATTGTTCAAATTTTGGTCAGGTCATGGATGTAGGGCTGTTAGTTGAGACTTCATTCATTTTCCATTGCCTGTAAAGCCGTTTCCCGTCATATTGGACATGCCATACCCTCTTGTCTTTCCCAATTTTTGCATTACCTTTCAGGAGTCTTTTATTTTGTCACGTTTACTTTAATTTTTTCAGTTGAAATAATATTGCTAAGTGAGGCAAGAATCAATCTTCAGAGGAAGGAAAGAGGGCCTGAATAAACAGTTGTAAGCAGATCTTTTAAAATCGATTTCGTAGACTGGAAATTTCTTTCTATCTGTTTGTTTATCAGCTTTACCCTCCCTCAGGCCTGTATCAGCAAGGATTCGGGAAGCGTAGTCAGTATGGTGAATGAGTTTCGTGTTAGATGACAAAGGTTCGATTCCCTACAGGGAAAATGGATTCCTCTCCTTTCCACAAGGCCCAAGCTGGACCTAGGGCCCCCACAACCTCCTACCTAATTGGCACATAGTTTTTCCACAGGGGAAAAGCCCCATTGGAGTTTGGCTGGCCATTCACTCCATCTAGTTCATTGTTAAGACAGACCCGAGATATATCTCTACTCCGTTATATTCCTTCTTGGCCTATACGGAAACAACTTCAAACGTCTTGCCTGCCTGTGTCAGCTTTCGTGTTATGTCTGAGGTTGCTGCAGTTAATCACGAAATGCAACCCACTAATCCATTCTTAATTTAGAAGCAACGACGTTACAGGGGGCCGATCCCGACGGCCGCGCGGTCTGCTTGGGTCTGCGGTCTCTTGCTTGCTGGGATTGCGGTTTCGAATCCCGCCGGGGGCATGGATATTTTTATATTTTGAGTGCTGTGTGTTGTCAGGTAGAGGTTTCTGCGACCGGCCGATCCCTGGTCCAGAGGAGTCCTACTGAGTTTATCTGTGTGTGTGTGTGTGTGTGTGTGTGTGTGTCGTTTAATATGATCAGGGGCAACAATAACCCTCTACACCTACAATGAGTAGCTAGAAGTGGTCAGAATAAGATAGATAGAATAAGTCGTTATAAGTCTGTATGTTTATCATTTAACTTGAAAGGCAAAATGTGCGACTTAGTTTTCCCTTTTAAAACTCTAATTAACTATTATGCTTAATTAATTTAATTAATTAAGCCTAATTAACTTTTATGCTTGCATTCCTATCTCACTCAACTCGCAGTATTCTCTGCAGTTGAAACAGCGTTGCTAAGTAAGATTCTGTCATTGCTACAGCACTCACCTTGAGGCACTGAAGAAGCGGCCAGAATTCTCAGACACTACCTCTGTAAATCGAACCGACTACCTTCAGACTAGAGATCGTAGGCATTACGGCTACACAGATTCACCAGGACATGATAGTGTGACGTATCCGCACGGCAATCTTTTTGCAACCGCATCTGTTTCATTTCTCTTTCTGATGATGGGTTTCTGTGTTGCCCTCAACCGCCCGCTGTGCTAGACCCGGACACAAGATGGGATCTTGTGTTCATCAGGATCTAACCTTCGATCCGTCTTCACTCTGCGCACATCTGTGGCAGCCCTAATATAATCGTAATTAAGCTACAATACAGAGTCATATATTATTTTCATTTGCGCAGGTGAAAACATAAACACCACAAAAACACAAAAAGCCTAATAAACCTTTGTAAGGAATACTAGTACAAGAAGTACAAGAGGCAATACAGTGCACCAGTACATTGGTTATTTATAGATTTTAAAACGGCTTATGATTCAGTTAGGTGGGAGATTTTGTGTAGTATTGTCCTTGACTTTGCTGTAGCCCAGAAACTAGTAAAGTTAATTAAAACGTGTTTGAATGAAGCCTATAATAAGGTCCAAATAGGCTAATTTTGAGACGTTTCCTACTCAGAACATCCCGAAAAAAATGAAATGCTCTAATGCTATTGCTTATCAACTTAACTTTAGAAAATCCCAGTAGGAAAGTCCCAGTAAAGCAAGAGAGATTGAAATTTAAAGGGACACATCAGCTTCTGGTATAAGCTGCTGATGTTTCAATTTCACAAAAAAGAATCAGTCACAACCAACTTTATTTATCTCTTTACTTAGAGATTTCGAGCAACCGGTTTCGGCCTAGTAGGCCATCATCAGGCTGTTCTAAAAAACATGAAATGTTAAAGTTCTACTCTTAGAGTAGAGTTAGAAACAGGCCGCTCGAAATCTGTAAATAAAGAAAGAGTTTTAACATTTCATGTTTTTTAGAACAGCCTGATGATGGCCTACTAGGCAGAAACCGGTTGTTCGAAATCTCTAAATAAAGAGATAAATAAATTTGGCTGTGACTGATTTCTTTTTTGTGAGATTGAAACATACGCCAACGGAGATGTTAAATATCAAACTGCTGATGTTTATATACTGGGCGGAAACATACGTTTTGTAAAAGAGAAGGCACAGGTTTTGTTAGTCGCTAGTAAGATTTGTCTCGAATTTGGTGCAGAGAAATCTGTGTACATGTTCATGTTTCCTGAAAAGAACGCAGGACAAAATCGCATCAAAAGAAAATGTGTCAGAGTTCAAGGACTTGTGAAAAACACTAACGAATAAAAATTGTATGCGTGTAGAAATTAATAGCAATTTAATTTGGGAAATGCTTGCTACCACTCGACTCAGAATCTTTTGTCTTTCATTTTGTTGTCTAAAAAATCAAGTTTAAAGCTGTTGTGGAAACGCGGGACATCATTTAGAAAAAATATTTACATGTAGAAAGTAAACCACTGTCACAAATGTTTAGAATCTCATACAGTCACATTCTACCCATGCTTTACTTTCATCTCAGAGGTTTTCTAAACAGTATGTTACAGCGTACAGCCGAAATGTCAGTTGCGCGTCAGGTTTGCACTTTTACATTATGGAACACGCTTCAAGCTGCGGTTCATCAGCCTTTCTGACAGACCATGTCGAATTACTCCGCATTCATATATGTACAAATTCCAGTCCCTCTTCACTCTCCAGTTCTCATGTCCAACTACGTGTCTGAGGTAGTGTCCGTATTATCTCGCTCAAGACAAATGACTCTCTGTTTCTTGCATTCTCTCTACTCATTGTCGGGTCGCGGACCGCAATTAGCCTATTACCTTTGCGTATCTTCTATGTCCATCTGTCTTTCTTACAAAAAGATGACCTTCAGCGGGGGGCGATCAGCGGCGGAGAGAGTAAAAGGGATGGAATAAATTCTCTTCGATACCTGCATAATTGTTTTCAGTAAACGGTTTATAATCTTGAGAGTCCTTTCCATTCCTGTAAGGCCCGGCATCTGTCCTTCTTTTCTTTAGACTGTACTGTGCCCCACATCATTTCCCTTCGTATCACCTTAGCACAGTTTATTGTCTGTCGGCTTTTTCGAGCTGCGACCGAGATTAGGCTAATGGCTTTTCCTCGCGACTCCAGGAATCTGTTAGGAATAAGGTAGATGGAAAAATAAAAAAAAACGCGAATCGGAAAAGCGAATGTGATGTTGTAATGATATGATCAAATGCACATAAACAGCTCCTTTTTTTACATGCCTGCATTACACTGAGTTTAGTTAGTACTGTGACAATTCTTATATCTAGAGTTACTCTTTTTGATTTTGTAAATTTGAATTTTTCCGTGTTCTGCGCCGTGTTCCTCAAATTGAGAACATTTCACTAATCGAACGATAACTTCGGCGAAGAGCAATAATTACCTGTTCGACTGATCCGACTTTTTTCGTTGAGAGTTTGGAAACCCCCGTAGTCAATGATCTTTGTCATTTTTTATAATATGACCTTCAAGCTGACAGTGCTATAGTGTCACGATAAGTGATTACATGTGCAAGAAAAATGTTTTAGTAGACTTATCAAAGCAGTGTATGTTGGTGTGACGTGGATTCATGAAATCGTTTTGCGACCCATTCAAAATAGCTTCGCGATTGAAACCTTTGTCGCGATGCACAGGTTGAGAAACACTGGCATAATTCCTTAAAATCGAGGTGTGAATTTCTCAGTGCGGCGATGATCCATAGAGATCTATAGATCTATAGAGTGATCTATAGAGTGATATTATGGTATGTCGCATTATTTAGTTTTGTGAGTGGCTACCGAGGTTTCGGAAGAACTACCTACTTCCATCTTCAGATAACCTAACGGTGAAAATTATTTCTGATTTTAAGGGAAAAAATTTGTTTCTTCGGTCGTAATTGTTCCATCCTTTCGTCGGCTTATTCAGCAGTATTCACTGTTACGTAAGAGGTCAAACAAGGAGGGGCGAGGCTCGGCATGCTAGAACAAATGTACATCGGGTACGAAAAACGTTGTATTGTTTTCCTGCAGAGTAATGTAACGGCAATACACTTTTTACTTGTTTCTAAAATTTTACAAAAACAGTCAAGTCTTTAAAAATACTGCATTTTAACTGGGCGGTTTCATTTTCTTTGATGTCCTCGACATCCTGAAATGTTCTTCCTTTGAGGTTGGTTTTCATTTTAGGAAGAAAATCGTCTGATTTGAGGTCAGGCAAGTTAAATGGGTGACTGATCGCCACCTCGCTTCGATTCGCCAGGAAGAGCTGCGCTATCATGGTAGAATGAGCAGGAGAATGTTTGTGCAAAGTAAACCAACTGCTTTTCTTAAAAATTAAGGATTCACTCTCGAAATTCTGTGCAGTGACCTTTCCAGCACCTGCACATACAATTCACTGTCAGTATTGCCCTTGACTCGGAAATCCTTTGGCGAGCTCATACTGTTATCCAAAAAACGTGATGAATGGCATTTTGATTCTTGACTTTTGCAAGCGAAACTTTTTGGGCCTCGATAATAATTTTGTGTTGCGATGTTCCAGCATCCTACAGAAACAACCAGAGCTTTTCTCCAGTAAGGATGCAATTTATAAAAAGCAGATTGTTTTGACAGGCCCACATAAAGTCTTTACAGATTTTGCGTCCGTGCTCCCCGCGCTCGTGAGACTGTGTCGAACAGAGTTGATGCAAATCTCTGTCCTTTCCAAACCATTAAGAATAAACTGACGGATCATTTCATGCTTAATGTGCTGTTGATCGTACATAAACTGGAGAGCCATGTCAAGTTTTCTGGCCGACAGTTCACGAAATTTTGCTGCTGTTTCTGGCTTTCGAGCATTTGACGTTTGGCCTCTTCTTGGATCGCATCCCTGTCTGTACACGCGTACGAGGCAGAGTACGCAATTTGTAGTTATATTCATAATTTTTGCACGTATGGCCTGAAGCTGCAGATTTATTGTAAATATAAGTATTTCAGCCTAATGGAACAATTCTGTGTTTATTTTGTAGTGACATCGAAGTGACCAATGAAATTACGTACAATTACTGAAGTCGACCTTTTAGACTTATGCGAATAGGGTTTACGTAAGTATTTGTGTCAAATCATGATTTCAGGTAGCAGGAACTAGAATTATGCAGAATGTGTATAGGAATTTTGAAAATAAAAAACACGTTCCGACTAATTCACTCTTGCTTCAAATATTTACTTTTAAACTGTGCACTGAAAGGCCATAGAAATATAATCTGTGGGCAAAACATAATAATATTTTATTATGTGATACATAAAGTAACCACTGGGTCTTATTCCTAGTTCATTAACAAAACGGTGTGGACAGTAATGTGAACACTGCGTACCTCGTTTTTTAATGTGTTATTGCATGTAAATTTAAGAACCTAATGCAATAATTTAACCATTTTTATACAGAGCTTAACCATATACAATATTTTATTTGTTTTTGCACACTATTCTATGTATTTAACGCATAATTAGTAGTTAAAATTTTTAAACGGCAGCAGTGAAGGCTCATTTTCACTTACGTAGGCTAATACCAAATAGGCCTATTATTATTCGTTTGTTGTTAAATATTATCGCTTGTCTTTAAAGACAAGGAAATCCAAGCATGCTTACACTGCAATCCGCAATCGTTGCGTAATGTTGATTAATTTGCCTATAAGCTATTAATATGGGACCATTCATGAGGCGGCTGTAGATGTGGAATTCTTTTCCTGTAAAACTAAGAGATAACGGTGAACAGTAAACGTGAAAAGACACGCGGCATGTCATTAGGTTTAGGGTCTTCTAACCAGAGATCTGAAAGATAAATCCCTACATATATCTGCTGTGTCTGTCATCTTGTAAAATATTGTCTTTTGTGAAAAACGTTTTCTTTGTGATTTCTTTCCGCCTTTAAAATGACAGAAATTAAAGGTTTAAATAATGTGTTTTACAAAACAGGACCCATATTCTACAAAGTTTTAAAACATATCTGGTTATGTTTTATCTGTGCATAACATACTCTTCTGAAACTAACTTTTCACTGCACTGACATTTGGTCAAGAGGTGGTCTTCTTTGAGTTTGGTACTTTTGCAGGAAATTCACTGGTCTTGTCGACAGTCAACATTGTTGCCCTTCGTTGTTTATGAGTCATGCTGGCTTATGTACCAGGAAACCGAGAAGCTGGCTTGGTTTGCTGCAGGCCGCGAGAGATAAGCCTACATTTTTAATTTTGAAAGTATCACAAATCCGTCCGTGATTCGAATGTAAATAAATGGGACCGAGACAATTCTCCAGATCGCGAAAGCCTAGTAACCTATACTTACATGGAAATTATTAAAATTTTCACATTACGTAGTTTAGCGCCTTAAAATTGTTAATCCATTTGCCATGAAACTTTGTTTTAAGATAGGTACGGGCAGCTTTATGGAAATCTGGCGGTTAACCATCTTTTAAGAATCATGGTAACTTTGTTGTGATGCTGTAGCTGTAACATCAGCTAACTTTACAGCATCACAGAGGCAGTAAAGGAGGGGGGCCGATATATGCTACAAAAATACGAGAAGAACTAGACCATCGGTGGGATACCTGCACGGTAACCCTGGAGGCACATATCGGAAACATATGGATGAACTTGCAGTGTTAACCTCGTAATGTGTGAGTGTTTTCGTATCACTGTGACTTTCTGTATTTTCACAAAAGTCTTTAAAATTTTCAGGTAAATTTTGGCCCACCCCGTAATAAATAAGCAGTTTAATTATTTTAATATAATTTAGTTGAAGATAATTACAGGGAAAGAACTGACAATTTTCTGGTAGTTGCTGACACGTGAATTCAAACAGGCCTAAATGATAGTAGTGTTACAGCAGGGAAACAAGAATAATATACTCAGGTACGGTGGGCGATAACGATCCCATGGAACTGCTCTTTTCGTGCTGTAAGTTCTCTTTCTGAGTGCTCATTTACTTGGTGCTGTATAAAGCACGTGCCTTTCAAGTCACTGGAATACATAAACGTAAACCCTTTTAGCACTGAGGTGCATTACGTAAGCACGAGTACATAATTTGAGCGGCGGCCATCTTGGTTCTGGTTACACGTGCCCCGTTTGTATAAAGGTAGACTAATATGAAATATCTGTGGGTCTGGAAGGGAGCAAGGGGAAAATCGGGCTTCCTGACACAATGATAAATGAAGTGTAGCCATGAGTAGTAATAAAAATGGCGTCGGCCATTGCTCCAAAACTTCAACTCCTTAATGGCATTTTCGAACCTACTGATACTAAGGCTTCCTTACAGCAACAAGGACTCTAAGGCCAGAAGTGGTTACGAATTGTGTTTCGAGATTGGAAGCTCTCGTAACCGTAACTGTGAATGTTTCTGTCTTGTGGGATATGATGCCTTGTAGCTGGAATGAAATTAGCTGATGTTTCGGAAGAATCTGCTACGCCTGCCATTAGAAAGGGAGGCAACAGATTCCTCAGAAATGTAGGAAAGTTTCTAGCAAATTACACCGCCTCACAATCAAGAAAACATATTATATAGCCAGAAGTAAATCGTCTTCTTACGCGCTGTGTAAAGATCACATAATAAAAGCAACGACAAACTACTGTAAAGCTGTTTGGAACGTTTTGCAACTCGTGAGTATCATCTACCGCAGTTGCTGGGTTCTGTTGTGTTTGTTTCCTGATGCGTCCTCTGCATCCTTCATAGTTCACAGCACCATGACTTACATATAGCACTAGAAACTGCAAATCAAACGAAAAGATGGATTGTTTGGTTTTATGTATAGTTTTTACTATGCTAGTAAACTTCACTTCCAGCAGCAATGCGTTATTTTGCAGTGATGGCAGAGCGTGCTGCTGGCACTGCTGCAAGTATGCCTAGACTGATGTATTATATCGTATATAGCAGGGCTAAACAAAAGGTGCGTAATGTTACGGCAAGTGCTCGTGGTCTTACACAAATTACATGATATCCTGATATCTGCTTTATGCCGTTAATAAATTGAGACACACACGAAAGCAGATCTCTATGGGCCGTACTCGATTTTCTCATACTGTTATTCAAATCACAATTTAGAAAATGTAGGCGTAGCGCAGTAATTCATGCCTGATCACTACTTTTGTTTAATTGTCTGTAAAATAAGGCTAAATTGGAAAGCATATGGGGCATAAAATGTATAGGCTATTTCGCCTGTCCCAGAAATTATTGTCCAAAAGATGTCTGGCTTCGATTTTATCTTCATATAAAGAAAAGGCTGAATTTGAGCGATAGAAAAAAACCATTATTACCACAGAGTTTATTGTGAACCAAAATACCAAATTTCTTCTAAAAGTCTGAAGGGTTCTCATAGATAAAGTACGCAAAACACTAAAAGTAAGCTGCTACTCTCCTCTTATTTGCTGCACTTCTTTCCAAAGATGTTTAAAAACGAAAGTTCTACTCGGAGTTCATATCAGTTAGGAGTCAGGCCTACCCCTTATATTGGTTTATTATTTGTCAGAACCAAATCATCCCAGGACTTAGTGTAGATTACATTCTAAATCACCAACCAAATTTTAATCAGACGAATGGAAAAGACGTTGGCTTTATGCATTCACTTTATGCTGTTTGAGCAAAAATGCACACTCAGAGAGTAGGTTTCAATTCCATATTCCAGTGACTATACAACATTTATTGTACACTGCCATAAGTTCGTGTAGCACCAAGCTTTTCATTCTTCACCTGTTGGCTGAAATATGCGACAGGGATAACCTTTCTCCTATAATGCAGTTTACACAGTACCAATTTTTCAGCAGCATATCGGGTCAAGTGCCAGGTCAACTGCGTAGGTGGACATGAAGAAGGGGTCGATCGAAATAACATTGGATCGGAGATAAAATGAGTTCAACAACAATATTTCATGACGAAATATTAGCATGTGCACGCTCTGCACGATAAAACTGTCTGCTGTGTCATAAATTCGTTTTTTCTCGAGAATAAACTTGTCAGCAAATATCTCTCTTCTCTTTGACGTTTTTCTTCAATTGTCATTTTAAAAGTCTGCAGTTTTCACACGTAACTAATTAACTAACCGAATGACTAAACTTACTGGCTAACTAACTAACTAACTAACTAACTAACTAGTTAACTAACTAAATAACTAACCCTTGAAGCAGATCCCTTCTTGAGAAGCTATTAGTTTCTCAGACAGTCAATAAGTTCCCGTGTTTCAAGGAACTAGAATTTTCATTACAGTGTTCAAAACAGCCCACTATTGGTCCCTATCCTGAGCTACACAAAATCAGTCCACGTCAGCCCATATTAATTCTTTGAGATCCATTTTAATATTATTCCAAAATCTACTCCTAGGCCTTCAAGGTTTCTCTTTCCTTCAGGTTTTCCAATGCTTGCCACAAGCTCCGCTAATCCCATTCTTCACACATTTACTTGTACTTCTCAAGTATCTGTTTTCTGCTGAATAGGCCTTTTCAGGTTCGATCCTGAAAGAGGCAGCAGCAACTGTCTTTAAAAACATTGGTAGACACGTACAAAAATACGCGGCGTCGCAACCCCTTCCTCCCCCCCCCCCCCCCCCAAAACACATAACATTGACCGTTGTGATATCTTAATTAGGCTGTGTAAGTGTACTGTTCCAGTAGTAGCAAGTTATTCCATTTCTGTTTTCCTCAGCCTCTCCAGCCGAGTATCTTAAAAGTATACACAGTGCTTTGTAGTAGCTTATCTTACGTAGTATTTCGTATGTCTCAACGTGCAGTGTCATTCTCCAGTATGTTTGTACGCTGCATCATTTTATAGGCAATGGAGCAAGATTGTCCCTGTGTCTTAAGCACCGGGGCCGGTATAAGAATGTCGCAATTTGTGCAACTGCGTGCGGCTGCACCGTTGACAGGCCCCCCCCCCAAAAAAAAGCTGCTTTTATTTGAGTTCTTATGTCATTTTTTTTAGTTCTTACACTGCTGCTGTACCTGCATTCTGAGTTCAGGACTTGGCATAGGTTGGGCCTCCAAATTTGTTTTTGCATTGGGCGCAGAAATATCTTCAGCCAGCCGTACCAAGCATCTTTCTCTGAAGGTATTCAGCGGAAATGGCTGCAAAGCTCCACGCATTCTTAAGTTTGAAGTATCGAACTTTGCCTTCTAGTGCAAAGAACTCATGCTTTCGCATTTGTAGGGACCCGGATCCAAGTCTCGGCCCACAGGTCGGTCACCCTGACTGAGGTTGTCCATATAGCTGCTCCTTACCTATGGCAAACAGTCAGAAAATATGCTGTAGTCTGTTCTTGTGGAAGGAGTCAAGCAGATTAACGAGTCCACTTCATCGAACGGTGCGCAGTGACGTGAAGACAACCAGTTTCAATAAAATCCTCTTGGGCTGACAGCCACATCACGTACTCCATCCTCACGGTACCAGTCATCTCAGGAAGGAGACGCAGGCAGTCTCTGAAACGTCGGTGTATTTAAATTAGCTGACGTGCCTGCAGCCTGAGAGGATTTTTTTCGAATTTTGTCGTCGCGAAAATTTCAAGACTTAACGATGATAAATTGCCGCTTAGTTCTATATAAAGCAGACTGTCTCGTAATGGTCATCCCGTACTTTCAGGTCAAAGGCTAAGTGAGTCACTGCACGCTGTCACCCCACCACACTACTGCTGTCCCAAGCCTTCTTCTCTTGCGCGCAGATACGTGCCATGACTTGTGGCTCGAAGTTTCGTATTACCTAGCCTTTCCGGGTAAATGTCACGGGAATACTTAAAATTGGACCACGACCACTTCCTTCGATAATCTTTCCACGTCTCTAAATCACTGATCATACTGTCATCCGACCCTGTACAGACCTATCTAAAACTGAAAATGTCATAAAAAATTAACCCTTTAAAGACGAAGCATATCTGTTTTATATAAGGACTCAGCGCGCACCGCGCTTTAAACACTCTCCACTTCGGTTATAGAAACCAGTCTCTTAATGTTTTATAAGGCAAAAGTTGCTGTTTGTTCTGAGACCCGTACAAAACACATAAACGCAATGTGGGCACCACGTAGAATTTTTTAATGTTAAACCTGATGGTACGTAAAGTTACCGCTAGGCTTTAAAAGGTTAAATTTGAAACTAGATGGAGGTAAGTAGTTTAGCCTCGCGCTTCAGCCGCTGTCCTCCCTGGAGGAAGAACCCGCAACGTATAATTATTTGGGTGCCATGCTGGGTCAGCCTCATTGTCGGCCTGGACGTGACAGTGAAACGTAAAATATCGATCCTATCGGAAACTGAACACTGGTCGTCTAGCTGATGTCTAAACCCTTTCATAGTTAATAAGAAGTATTAATATGAATATGTCTGGAATGTTTGGTGAGGATGTGAAAAAAGCGGTTTCTTTAAAAAGTATATTTATTTGGGATGTCTGCGTGTTTTGTGATGAAGGGAAGAATATTTTTTTAACGGCGTAGTTAATTTATACATATACGTAATTTGTTAAAAGCTTGTCACTGTTTGGTCTCCCAGAACAGCCTCGCTATTAAATTATACGCAGACAGCCACTGATACTGGCTGTTCGTTACCATAAGGGTACTTCTACAGAAGACTGCCCATAGAATTCTTGCAAATATATGCTAGTCTTATAGATGCTGTTTATTAATGAGGGTCTTATTTACACATGAATCCCAAAGAAGAATATCCATAAATATACAGAATTTTAACTGCAAGCCTTGTTCCTTTTTTGTTCCTCGTGTAGAGAGAGGTATTCTTTCTACTTTCGAATAACATAAACTCCCATGTCCGTCCTGCCTAAACCTCAAAAGCCCACAACTCAGCAACAGTAAAAATAAAAATAATAACAAGACACGAAATAAAAATTCCTGTCACATTTTCATAATTTTACGTGTTCGAAAACCCACCGCGCATCCAGGGCCCCCTTGCGTGGGTAAGGGCGTGCCCGGACTCTTGTTTCTCATCAATAACTCACCTGCATCCCGCTCTTCAACCCGCAACGCCCCCAACTGAACTGCATTCCATCTTAAAAAACCAACATAAGAATTTTTATGTCTTTGTCCAGTATTATTGACGGGTGTTTTATTTAATGTAAAAAAACAGGACTGAGGGCTTTGGTGATTTATAACAAAATTGTGGAGTGACTAAAATAAGCCTAACCCAATATAGAGTTAACTGGTACCTGTAGTAATTTATGAACTTACGGGGTAACTAGAGCAGGCCTGCGTGTTTTAAGGCTTAGGCCGCCGTGAAAATGAGGTCTCCGCTCTTCTGGGACGCCTTGGACTGCATGACCCTTGAAGATGGAGCCTATAAGCTGTCCCGAAACGTCGTCAGCTAACTATCAATTAACGCTGTGTAACATCCCAGAAGAGCGAAGACCTAGACTACGCCTGTTCCGATTAACTGGATGCTTTAGTGACTTGCGAAATTTAGAGGGGTGCATGGAGTTGGCCTAGTCCGATAGAACTTAATGATCTAATGACTTCTGAAGTTGGAACGGCTGACTGGAGTAGGTCTAGACGTATAGAACTTAAAGCTCTAGGGACGTAGAGACTTTTGGAAATCACAGACTCCGTGGGACTATTCCGGAGAAGCTAGCAGGTCCTCTGCTAGTCAAGATATTCCCCGTATTTTATGGAACCAGAAGGTTCATTACCGTATTCACAAGTGCCTGCTACCTGTCCCTGTACTGAGCCAAAACAATCCATTGCATACTTCCCTATGCCACTTCTTGAAGACAGTCTGCACGACATAACATTCTAGATCATCACAGTCTTAAAATTTCGACACCTTAAGAAACTCACACCTCATATTCACTGAACATTACTTTCGTTCAAAATCTGCTGCAGTGTTTGGTAGACAGGCAAGGTTTACCAACGTTCGAAGGAATACCCTGCGTTAGTCTTCGTGAAAGAAGACGTTCTTTGTTTCCTCGCTGACAGGACATTTAACGGCTTTCACATCCGGTTATCTTAATGATAGTAAACCAAAATGAAGTAGGCGTCAAAACTGGCGTAGGCTGAGTTCCTGAGTATGAAGTAGGCTACAAAACTTGCGTAGGCTGAGTTCCTGAGTATGAAGTAGGCTACAAAACTTGCGTAGGCTTAGTTCCTAAGTATGAAGTAGGCTGCAGAACTTGTGTAGCCCTAGTTTCTAAGTGTAAAATGTCATGGGGGGCGGCCTGAATATTTTTCAGCGGGAGGGAGAGCCAACAATTTGCTGACGAATTTAACTGAAGATGTTTAAGAATATATTGAGGGTTCCACAATATCATAATTAAATTTTGTGGTCTACACTTCCATATTCTTGCAACTGTTTTGGTTGGGATTTTCCCTGGAACTACGACGGGAGGGACTGAATTTGGCTGCCGTGACTCCTTCTGTCTGTCATATAGCCGTATTAACCGCTCCTCTCGTAATTATTTTGTCTTGGTCCCACTTATCGATCTATACGTTAATAAAAACCTATCGAACCTGCAAACTTACCTCTTCGACGCAACTAAAACTTATGGTGGGCGGGAATTTTAGTGCACATATACTTATCCTCGTTACTAAATGAGATGAGTGATAAGCTTCACGCCCATTCCGCCTTACCTCTGGGGAAAGAGAATCAGGTACCGATTTAATAATAATCTGAGTGCGCCCCAGGGCTGGTTTGGACGTTTAGGAGAATATAAAAATCTGTTTCGCTTACCGGAAGTTGGACTCTCTTTCCTTTTTCTTCTAGCCCTTAGCCTAGTTGCTATATCGACTACGGTACAGCTGTAAAATTACAGTTATTTGTCTTCTTATGTACTAAAACTGACTGCGTTATTTGAGGTTTTCGTGCGTTGATAATGAAGATTGCAGACTTCAGGGTTATGGTGTCACGTTGATCGGTGGGATTACCCAGAAAATGGAGACAGCAAGCACTTCCGAACCCTCGGTAACTAATTACCGATCGAGACGACGTGGTATCCGAGAAGACTGTAATATCTAAACAATTGCTTGTCACGGGTTGTAACGTGAAAAGCGACAAATGGTTTAGAAAATCGTAGTTGGCCGTACCCACAGAAGATTGCTTTAGTCTAGCATGCCATTCTACACAACTTTATTCAATCAATGCAAAAATTCATGTTATGGCTATGATTCTCCTGACAACAATAATAAAGCCAAGATTAGGAAATCCTAAACGAAGTAATATTGTACTGAGCAGAGCATGCATTGTATTATACCATTAGTCCAGACGCAGATGTTTTGCGAAGTATTAAAAGTATTAAATCAAACATCTTTTAAAAATATTTATAATACGAAGGCAACAATTATCGGGCGGTTGCCAAGGAGTCCGCCGGTCACATTATGATAACGGCTGCATTAGTCTGCACCTGTTTTGACCGCGCTGGCAAGATATGCGTTTAGTAAGAAAGGATTCTAAACCCAACAGTCCTGTTGCCTTGGAATTTGTCGGGCCCTGTGTACGTACACATTAGACTGTCTTTTATTTCTCGAGGCTCCTATAGTGTAATTACTTTCACACTGTAAGTCTTGGGACAAATCCCAGTTCGAACTAACGGTCGAAACTTGAGGTGAATGACCGGTTTCTGCACAAACTGTTTAGGACAATAGGCTACAAACACCGTTTGAGGAAGGGTTGCAGATATCCTGTTACGTTTTCAACGACAGCAAAAAGTTACGGAAATAATGCAAGAAACATAGAGGCCTTGATTTTTCAGTCACTACTTTTACGAAGATTGATGTATAAATTAATACAATTTATCACCCCTTCCTCTTAATGACGTAACACCGTGTACTATATATGGCCACTGCTTTGAATTCCCCAAATATAACCCAAGAGTCTTGCAAACTTATCTTATTCATAAATGGAAACACGTAAATATTTCATAAAACCAACGCAATCCATAAAACTTTCACACGAATACCATTAGTTTTCCTCACAAAACCGAAGGACAACTGTAGATATCCTGAGGTGGACACGGTATTGAAATCTATAAAGTTAATAAGAAACTGTGAGTAGGTTTCCGAGCAACCTTCATGACGCAGTACTTTAGGAGGCTACTTGAATTGTCCCTAGAATCGCTCCGAAACCAGAAGCTCGTAACATCACCATTTTGATTTGAGCTTATAAACTTTTCGGACTTTTCCCATCGTACCTATTGAAATATAGTACACTATGTTTCGGGAAAGTTTCTATCCCCGTCTTCAGGCTTACTTTTCCAAACACGTGTCACTACATTATAATTATTTACACTGTAAGTAAACCTGAATTAATGCCAAATTAGTAGATAAATAAAACATATTCCAATAACAGTTTAGAAAATATGGTTATTACGCAAATTTCGTTAAACGTTAAATAAAGGAAACATATACCTGGTCACTGTCACTATTTTCTCTCATTAAACAGTGGCACTGTGTAGGCAATCTGGTAGTTTTTATAAAGAGTTAGGCAGGACTCGCATGTTTGTTTCGTGTTCATAAAAGCCTGTAAATTAGCTTAAAATGATGAGGAGGGGAAGAAGGTAGCCTATGTGATGTGTCCTTATAAAATACGTAATGCAGACCTATGCTAAGAGGTTTAAATATAACGTAAGGAGATAGGTTGTAGGGTTATGAAGGGTGCTTAGAACATGGTGATTCGAACAGGATAAATTTTTCAGGTGAACCGAAAGCAGTCTCTTAACAACAAGCAAAAACAGGCGCATATAACTATGGAATAAAACGTAATAATAAACTTCAATCTCCCCATAGGCCCTATCTATTACCCTTGATGTGAATAAGTTACATGCCTGTTGCTGTGGTTACTGGGTTGCCGTAATATTTGTGATGTACACGCTGAGGCCGCAGAAAATGTTGAGCATCGACTTTTTTCTCTGTGAGATATAACCTGAGGCTGAGGGAAGAGTTGAACGTCGAGCATGTGTTATAACTTAGTACAAGCAGATGGCAACACTACAGTGCATGACATTAACACTTGGGTAGCTCTAATAATTAAGAAACTGCATATGAGAGAAGCCGTGCATAGAGCATGAATATGATGACAGCCCGTCATATGACGGGCACGTGGCTACTTAGCCTATATTTTTTGGATGGTGTGCAGGAACACCGAACGAATGGGCAGCTACTGTGCTTTAACCCTGTAAAGACGAAACGTGCCTGTTTTATATGATGACTCAGTGCGTACCGCGCTGTAAACACTCTCCACTTCGGTTATAAAAACCAATCTCATAATGTTTTATAAGGCAAAAGTTGCTGTTTGTTCTGAGATCCGTACAAAACATATAAACGCAATGTGGGCACCACGTAGAATTTTTTAATGTTAAACCTGGTCGTACGTAAAGTTACCGCTAGGCTTTAAAAGGTTAATAAGAGCAGGTGTAATGTAACAAGTGAAGCTGGAATAGCGTGTTAGATTCTAGATTATCACGGCTGTAGGTGAGAAGATTACTGTCATCTGACATGTGACGCTTTGTAGATGGCAGATAGGAACCAACCGTTGCAAGGAACCTGCGACCTCCATCTTGTCTTGTACCCGGAAGCAGCAGACCCTTCCTAAACATCGGCGTACATTTGCCAAACTAAACGGCATTAAATAACAGAAGACAGTGTTATTAATAGCCATACAAAATAGGTTGTAAGGCTGACTGTGCCGTTCCAATATGAGGTGTTATGCATTTTAAAATCGCATTCTCGGATGATTTTGCCATCATTTTGGAATAGGATGCTCAACATCACTGTTAGAGGTGTTGTTACTGG
Source organism: Coptotermes formosanus (assembly GCA_013340265.1). NCBI lineage: Eukaryota > Metazoa > Arthropoda > Insecta > Blattodea > Rhinotermitidae > Coptotermes > Coptotermes formosanus. Next base: position 3,503,856 of record BLKM01012995.1, on the reverse strand, counting down.
CCTGAACACCCTTCTACAAAAATATCCAGAATAAAGCACTGTAACTTTCAGCAGTGTTATTGACGGGGTTGAGGTTGAGTGTTGGCAGTCTGGGTAAATGGCTTCCTGTTATTGCGAAAAGTACGTTCGCAGGTATAAGGCCAATTCCAGTAAATACCGCAAGGTAAAGTTATAAATAGGAAACTCTTAGATATTCAAGCACACATTTACTCTTAGACAGCTGTTGCTGAATTTATCGCAGAAGGCAATATTCTCAATTGAAAATTCTGCTTGTACATTACAAAACCTCTCTTGTACATCATGTCACTTTTGCAGTAATGACTGTCTTATTCATGTGAATAGTTCAAGGGTTTGAACTGATGACGTGTGTACGTAATACATGTCATTGGCTTGTGCCAAGAGTGAGAAAGAGCGAGAGAATTGGGAGAGAAAGGAAGAATGGTATGTGCCTTTGATGTTGTGCGATGTCTATAGAAGCTTTGATTAGATTTCTCCGCCGAAAGGAATTGAATGAGAAGCCTTCGTCAGGTATGTTGGCCAGCTTCGTCCCACCATTATTAACAAATGGAAAATATTAGTCTATTGTTTATAAAAATTAGAAGTAAAATGTTTTACTTTGCATGGAGAATGTAAGTTATAAGTGTATGTACGGTGCATGGTCATTAGGGTATCTAATCTTAAGAGAGGTACTATCAGAACGAGTTTACGGGATTTTCATACCACGTAACTCTGTGATTCATAGAGGTAACCTAATAGAGGTATTGTTATAGTAATGGAGTGCAGAATGTCGCAGCGTTTGTGTCATAGGCCTACGGGTATTTTGTGAGCGTCATATAAGTAGTACTTTGTTGCAGAAAATTTCTGTAGAACGTCCACGTATGAGGCTAAGACTGAGTCTGGTGGACAAAGCCATGATGTTTTCTGGGAAGCACTTTTAGAGGAATGAAGGAACACTGCTTTAATGCCGATAACAAGAACTGTTGTTTCGCTAAAGGGTTGGATTTGATGATCCACTTCACTCAATGGGTACAATCAAAAGCACCTTCTTGCAAGCTGAAACGTGTTCTGCAATACGCCTTATCTGCACACGAAAAATCAAACGGAAGATCTTTTCCCGTATCCAGTTTCTGTAATTTTTCTTCCTTTGGTTTCGCTTGAATTGCGATACAGGAATAATGTACAGGATTGTTTCTGTAATCAGATTTTTTTCTTACCGACTGCCCTCCTTTTTCGTCACTGTTGCCAAAACTTCGAATGAAGCATTATTGCCATTCCGTATGCAGCTTCGTTCCCTGGATTCTGTGCATTTCCACATATCGAAACTGAGGTCACTTTTTGCATTCAGGTATTCAGTTTTGTATGATTTTCCGTCGAATCTACTTTAATTTCTTACAACTAAGAAACATTTTATGCACAGTCTTCAATACAGTTTTTATTTGTAACGGTGTTTGAAAAACCACAAATGTCTGAAACGTGCGACACTGACATCTCCACGTTAGCAGGTGCATCTTAAGTTTTAATACGAGTAGCTGGCTAATACTTTTGCACTTCGTGGTAACATTCCATATCACCTTCACATTACCTACGTGTCAAAATACCCGCACTTATGTCTGCACGCATTCAAAGTCCAACTGAGTCTGTTCATAAAAGATGAAAGCAAGTTTGAATATGACAGTAAAGCAGTTTAAGCACAAATATTTGGTACACAGCGACATAACACGTATTATCTTCCCTACGCGTGAAGTTAACAGAATTTCCCTCTCACTGTAACACTGCTTTATTTCGCAATTACAGCGCTGTAATATCCACAGTATAAAAGTGGTAATTATATCGACGTGAAATTCAGAGGCAGGAAGTGCTGGTGTAATTTATGATTCTCGTATGCTTACACATCCATTTCAAGCACTGTGCCAAATATGATATTGCTTGCCGTTTAATGGTCGCACACTACAGAAAATGGCAGCTATTATAAACCCTGGTAAAAGGGTTTAACGTAAGTTAGGCCCACCTACCTTAACGAAAGTAAATAACGTTTTTTAAGCTGTCACCAGTAGAGGATTCAGTCACTCCTATTTTCATTTTTATGTTATCCTTAAATGGTGTATTATTGTATACTTATAATTAATCACTGATAATTTACGACGTCGGTAGGCAATATTCGTCCTCTGCTCATTACCATAAAGTGTGTCGCAATTCTTTGCAGACATTTCGCCCTCGCTTTGCTATTTTTAGGAAGTGAAATGAATGTAGAGTCATGCGGAATATTACAGGTTGTGACATGTGATTTACATACATAAATGGCGTAAATACAGATAAGTTCTATCAGAAAAGTGTTTTCGTATTTAGACTTGTTAAGTGTTGTTCCTGGAAATGTTTGTTATTGAAGTGAGTGACGTATTAACCACCAACAAGCTTTAGGATAAACTGCTGTGTGTTTCCAAAGCTATCGGCACAGAATGGGAATCAGATCTTGAACGAAATTTGTATTTTACGTTGCATATTAAGCTATAGTTCTAATAATTTCGCCTGTGCCTGCTTTTCATTCACAGCCGCACACAACTACGATCTTTTTAGGGTAAAATGGGCAGAAATGTCTGCACTGGTTACTCTGCTGCATCTTTTCAAATGCAGTAGAAGTATCAACAAGAGTTTTGTCTGTATGTCAAAAATGTGTGGTGGGTTTCCTCCTATACAAGACTCAGTTCCTTTATAGTAAATTTTAAATGTATTGCTGTCAGTAATAAAAATTGCGACGGTATGCAGATGGGCATGTTTGGCAGATGGGTGGAAAATGCTCCACATGTAGTGATGTACAAAGTAACGTAGCTGTAAAGATAAAATTTTAATCAAATAAAATAATCAGTGTTCTGTATCACTGTGAGGCTCCTTCTTTATTCTTTCTAATTTTTGTAAGTTTTAAGAAATTTTTCAGATGTTCGTAACGTCTGCTTCAAATGCAGATTTTAGACAAAGTTGTATGCTTTCGATGCGCCACTTTTCACAGATTCAGCAATACTGTACTCTGACCAGTACCACAGTATTTTTTGGAGGGTTTGAAAATGCCCTGTCAAAGGGCTGCGGATATTTTGTTGTGTGAGAAAATAAGAACAAAAGTACAATACCATTGTTTCTTACGAGCTCCAGCGACTGAAACTCATTATCCGATAATAAAATGCTTGCCCCTGTAGCATCAACAAGAGTTTACCTTAAGTTTTCTATAGAAAAAGGAGTGCCTTCGGGCAAGTCATGCACATGATTACTTATTCCTAAACACCGTAGATTCTGCTGGCATTCCGTCTACAAATTCTGGTTTATTGTTATGCCCTTGAAAATATTAAACACTGACAGGAAATTATATAGTTATTGGTTAACATATAGACGAAAATCAGTAGGCCTACAGCTTTATTGGTCTTTGAATAAAAGCAACCAAATCGTTTACAATGAGAGTGTGGCATCTTTACCCGTCTTTCCTTAAAGCCACTTTACTCACGTGAGGAGTAAAGTGGCTCAGGCTGTCACGTGGCTACGGCTCGGCTGGCGAGAGTTTGTAACGGCATGATGTTTGTAGAAAAGTCCATCCTTCTTTCGCGTAGGCAAATGTTAAAATTATTTTATGCATTGGCACACAGACGATTATTAAGCAATAGCTCCCTGAAATATAGATATACAGAATTAATTTTCCGAAATTGCAGGGTCTCACCGCGGTGGAGTTGGGATCTTTGCTGTTCGGGGCTATAAGGCGGGGTTTGTTGGTACTTTATGAAGAGTTTGTCTGTTCAGGAATGACATTAGCGACGCAGAATTACATTCTCGAGTCTGTTTCAGCTTAATACATTCGCAGTAGTCTATGCATGCTGTTCTTCAGTTTATTAGACCATGCTTTTTTTTTTTTTCCTTTCTGCATTAAAATGCAGGTTTAGGCTACAAGTTTATATAGTTTTACCTGAAGTCTTTTAGTCTGTGTGTGTGTGTGAAACTTGCTTTGTTACCCTGAGGGAAGAGCATAGATTGAGAATGTTTGAAAGCAGGGTGCGGAGGAGAATGTTCGGACATATAAGCGAAACAGTCACAATATGACTGAGAGAACTCCATAAGAGCTCCACAATATTGGAACATTACTCTATAAAATATGGGGTAGGCTAATAAGTTTAACCTAAATTAGAGTATATCTATGGTGGTAAATTAGGAGATCTAGGCACGTCTATATCCTGGGAGGTATTTTCGTAAAAAATGCGAATCCCTTGCAACATGTGCCAGAAATGTTCAAAACAGACCCTGACTCATGCGTATTTCACTAAGTTGGCTAAGGGTTTGGATGTTCTTCATCTTTTCACGTTCGGTACGATATTTTAACAAGACAGGCAAGGTACGTATAACCGTAACATTGAAGCGCGTTCGCGTAACCATTTTTGCCGTGGAAAAGCAGTAAGTGTTACATTTTCTGAGTGTGTGTGTGTCTGTCTCCAGTCTCAGTTATGCCGCGTGCAATGCGCAAGAGTTGTATTATATTGTTATTTGTGGTCTGTCTTTCTGTACTATACCTTTCCACTTCATCTCATAAACAGCATGATTTTCGGAAAAATATTATTGAACAAAAAATATGTTTTGATTTTATATACACCTTTTGTCTGAAACATTTCTCATTCTAAGAATAATTTAGCGAGATATTATCATAAATTCACATAGGTCTTCATATAAAATACCCGTTATTCTTACAAGGTTTTAATGAGACCTGAATTTTCTCGACAGATTTTCAAAAAATACTCAAATATTAAATTTCATGAAAATCGATCCAGTGGGAACTGAGTTGTTCCACGCGGACGGGAGAACGGACGGACAGAGAGACAGACAGACATGACGAAGGTAATAGGCGCTTTTCGCAATTTTGCGAACGCGCCTAAAACGCCGCTGACAGCAGCCGCTTGAAAGTGTCTGTCAAATTAGGGTGCCTTCCTTCAGTCTACCTGACGGTTGAAACGGTCTCAGTTTTAGAAAAGTTGTGGTTAAAAAACTCCAAGTGTATGGACAGTATCAGGAAGAGCTGTTAAGAATGATTAGGCATATGGAAAATACTGCAACAAAATTTTTAGGACTATACGAAAGCTTATGAAGTAGAAATAGCCAAGACTGTATCCGGGGAAATTAAGAAAAACGCGTTGTATTATACTGCTTAGTTGTAAGTAATTCCTTAGCCCTCTTTGTAGAGGAAATATGGATACTGACTGAACAGTTTAGCAGTAATGTAAAGACGGGTGAATTCGATTATTTAAGAAGTTTTCAAACAACAGAAAACACCAAGAGAAAAAAATACATTTTGGGAAAATTAATGTTACTTCATCAGAGGTAAGGAATCTACAAATGGAGCTTTAATATGGCATGGACATGCTGAAAATATGGAGAAGGAGATATTAAAGAAAGGAAGAACTTGAGCATTGGTCACGTCGAAGAAGATGGAGAACAGCAGGGAGACTTACATTTGGGCTAAGTGGACGTAAATGTTAGATCATTATGGAAAAGTGAGAAATGGAAGGGGACAGTAGGACAGCAGATTGCTGCGGAAGCTGAGGACAGCATGTCTGTAAAGCACGTGGACAAGTAGCAGTAGTGATTTCATTAGGCTAAAACAAATTCGAGTGAAACTAATGAGGCTGTTGAAGGGACGAGACCATTGGGGAGCAGGACACGTGGGCCCCTAAGAAGAATGCTAAAATTAAAACAGATCGTCAAGGAATAGGGCGAGATGATTGTGCCTGGATTTATCTTGCCAGGACATGGATTAGTGGGGATACTTATGAAAAAGGTAATTGGTAATAAACGTAATTCTGGTGTTCCACGACGACTGTTTTGACCGTCTGCGCCATTATCATCTTCAGAAGATAAATTGCTTAATTGACTTAATTCTTTAGTAATGAAAGCACAATTTAAAACCTGAATTAAAGAAAAACATTAGTTCAGTTTGCTTTCCTATAGTTCTCAGACCTATATGGAATTATGGCCCGAATATCTCCTACTTATATAAGGCTTAGTTCTGGGGTTGGACGTTAAAAACTGCCAAACGAACCCAGTAACAATACTGAACGCACATATCCAAGCAGCGCGACTGCGTTTAACCCTTTAAAGAAGAAGCGTATCTGTTTTATATAAGACTCAGTGCGTACCGCGCTGTAAACACTCTCCACTTCGGTTATAAAAACCAGTCTCTTGATGTTCTATAAGGCAAAATTGCTGTTTGTTCTGAGATGCGTACAAAACACATAAGCGCAATGTGGGCACCACGTAGAATTTTTTAATGTTAAACCTGGTCGTATGTAAAGTTACCGCTAGGCTTTAAAAGGTTAAAGAAAGGAAGAATTAAATAATTAATAAGTTTAAAGACCTTAATACCACAAAACAAGTCACTGCGTTGGTCACTAGACTAGCTTCTTATCTGACAGCCTGTGACCTTACGTATTTTACATGAAATTTAACTGTCTGTAGGTAAAATGCTTACTGTCTGATTTCATTTATCAATAATCAGATGTTCCCCAGTTTCATCTAATTTTGTGAAAAATATTCGTATCCTTGAGTCTATCCAGGTAACCGTGTGGTTTATGGCATAGGTCTGCAGCCACTTGATCGCTGGAATCACGGTTTCATATCCAGCTGAGGGCATGGATGTTCTCCCCTTGTGTCTATTGGTTAGCAGCCTTTGCGACGAGCTGATCACTCGTTCCGAGGATTCCTAACGGGTGTGTTTGTCTAACTGCATACGATTCAGAAACCTAAGAAACGAGGCGTCGTAGACCCGATTTGGGTTGTTGCACCGCAGAAAAAAATTGTTCTTGTGGTGTGTAATTTTAGATCTGGATTATTTTAAACATCTCTATTTTTGTAGCCGATTAATGGGAGTCTTTATTTTGTAATTATGGACATGACTTTATTTCCTTCACTGTCCCAGTTTTTGTCCCCTAATCTTGTATGAAATTGCAGGTGGACAGGGGCTCATATTGTTGAGGGTGTCATTAACATGGAGCTTATTAAACGGCGCTCTGTTCAACATTTTGTTGACTGTAGAAATAGCTTGACGAGACGCCATGAGGGTGCATTGTCGAAACGCAAGCTCGCAGCATGCTACACTCCACCTACCCTGGAGTCACTCGTTCAACTGACCAGGGGGCTTGGATCCTGCAGTTCCAGCTCTTCAGGAACCCTGTGGGCTGGACTCCTGCGCCACAGTAGGGCGCATACTCCGCCCCTGTTCTCGTCTTCTATTGGTGAATTTGGCGCTACGTAACCAATAACAGCGATTCCAGTCTCTCACCAATACGCAGGGGTCCTTGTAAAACCTGCAGGGGGTCTACAGCTCAGTTAGCGAATGGGAGAACTGTAGATTCTCCGCCTTCAGGTTGTTTTTTCCCTCTTGTAGTGTAACCCCCTCTGTAGCTGTTAGCGTTGTTGTTTTGAGACGTAGAGGGAGGGCAGCGTGATGTGCTCAGTCCCGCTGAGAATTCGGAATCAAACAGTTGCATACCACGACTTGTGTGCCACCGACTTTTGTTCTTGTTTTCTGGAGCACTGTGATACACTGGGGGGCAGCACTGTGCAGTGACGCGGATACTTATGTGCCTGTGATCAAAATGTATTTTTGTCAGAGATGATAGTCGTGGTTACATTTTTAGGGGGGGTTCAAATTTGGAGATACGTAGGCCTAATATTTTCGTCGTTAAAATTAACCAAGTTAAGACAACGTGTACAGTTGGGTGCTCGCAGACTGAGAGAAGTGTGACTTGTATTTGGTGGGGGGGGGTGTCTGTGCATAAGAAGAACCAGTGCGCTGTGACAGAAATCAGTTAATGCTATAAGCGAGAAGTGACAGAAGTGGTGGAGGTGTCTAACCTCCTCCCACAAACTGTTTCCAGTTACTCAAAATGTTAAACCCATTCATGGACACCACTCATCATCACCTGGCCACGATGGGTCTGAAAATGAGTCCACCGCCTGTGGTCCCCCCCCAGTCAGCTGGGCACCAAATCGCCGCTGCTGGCACAATGTCTTCGTCGGTTACAACTGGTGGGTCCACGACTGGAGACATCTCGGCTGGACAGCCAGGTTCGGCCATGAACCATCACAATCACTTCTCGCCGCAGGCCACGAATGGGTACCACCATCACACGGCTATGGGTCATCACTTGAATCCCCATGCAGGGTATGCGGCGAGAGACTTCCTTCTCCGACGGGAGCATCACCACGATTTTTCTGCGGCACCTGTGCCTTCAGCAACCGCGGGAACAACTGACCCTGCCGCAGCGGCCGTTCTATTCCCGTCCACCGCTCTACACCACGACCCCACGCCGCAGCTGAATCATCACCACCATCATCACCAGCCCCTTGCGAATCACCACCTGAATCACCACATGAGGCTCGGCATGGATGTGTATACCCGCGCGGCAGCCGAGCACCACCCGTATCATCAGGCGTCCACGCATCACCAGTTCGCGGCCATGAACGCGGCAGCAGCTCATCACCACGCCATCACCAGCATGGCGCCTCACCACCCGGCTCACCACGCTACTCACCATGGGGCGTTCTTCAGATATATGCGGCAACCTGTCAAGCAGGAGATGTCGTGCATGTGGATCGAACCCGAACAACCAGTTCCAAGGAAGACGTGCGGCAAGACGTTCACGACAATGCACGAAATCGTGACCCATCTGACTGTAGAGCACGTCGGTGGACCCGAGTGCACGACGCACGCCTGCTTCTGGCAGAGCTGTCCCAGGAACGGGAGACCGTTCAAGGCGAAATACAAACTCGTGAATCATATTCGTGTTCATACAGGCGAGAAGCCGTTTCCTTGTCCTTTCCCCGGGTGCGGCAAAGTGTTCGCCAGGTCTGAGAACCTCAAGATCCACAAGAGGACACACACTGGTGAGTCTGCCTTAAGTTAGTGCTCCGCGCAGTCTGTTCAAAAATCAGCGGTGTGTCTGTCGGTCATAATGACTTGCTGACTGCATATGGGCCTACACAGCACAACGAAATTCTGGTTACTGATATTTAATTTGTATGTAGGACATCTATCAAAGGCCTTATGCACTGTGGGTAGAACACAGTAGAGATATGATGCATTAATTGTGGGTCAATATGCACCTAGCCCGATAGGCAAAATGGTAGCCTGCTTCTATTTTGAAACGACAGTTAGGAAAGAGTAGGTAAAGGACAAGATGTGATGCTAAGCCTGCGCCGCGGTTGCTTAAAATATGGCCCGTAAAATAGTGAAAGTCAACCGTATTAACTTCAAACTCATATTAGAATGATGAATTGCAACAGTATTTATTTTACATTCCCAAGGAAGATAAAATACAAACTAATGTAATGGTAATACCCTATTTAAACTAACTTCGTGGTAAGCAGTGTAAAGAGAAATTTGTCAGATATCATAACCCATAAGCAGAAACTATTTCTCGTGATGATAGGGTGTAGGTTATTCATAGCTCGTCAAATAACAAGCATACATTATTACTTCAAAATTATTCATTACTTCGAGTCACTAAATTAGACGAACGGTGTTGGAACGAACTGAAAAAAGTTAATGTTTGTCAATATGAGGTGACATGCTGTATAATTTAGCACTTAGGTATACGTGTGTTGGCCCACATTCTGTCCAGTAGTTTATAAACCTGTAGGTATATAAAGTGACATGTGAAATCAAATTTAAACTTATTACTGGCCTCGCTTGTTCTTAAAGGATTAACCTGCCAGCTAATCAGCTTTGGAGGTCACACTGACCGAGAACTGCTTTGCGTGTCTGACGTATTTACAGGCTGAGGTAAACCTCTGTAGTGCTTAACTTTTCTGTCAGCAAGTGAACCTCTAGATCGAATTCTTATTGCTGCGCTGTTCGTTTCATTTGTGTTTGAATAACTTCGTCGGATGCTAAGCCCAACTTATCTGCTTTACAGGTAAACTGTATGTGCTACTCCTTACTGCACAATCTTTTTAGCAGTAAGCCTTTTTTAACATTTAGACGTATTCCTTCTCCTTTTTCTCCAAAAGACCTCAGTACCTGAAGCTGTTTTGACCAGTACTCCCCCTTCCCTTTGGTTTAGTGATTTTGGTCGCGTCTGGTCAGATAAGGCTAGGTTAGATAAGGCTAGGTTAGATAAGGCTAGGTTAAACTAGCCTAGAGGAGCCTAAAGCTTTTGTCCATAGCCAGACCTACGTTTTCTCTTTATTCAAAACGCAGAGTTTTAACCGGATACTGAACTGAAAATGTTTATGTCCTGTGGTTGTTTAGACAATGCTGCTGGCGGATGATCAGTTTCAGGCGACGTAGTAATTAATTAAAATTAACGGGAATGTGGGCTAGTTTTTAGGTGTTATTAAAACAGTTGAAGACAGTATTGCAAATACACCGGAGGAAAAATAACAATTACATATTATGTGGGCGTACGTGGCTTTTACAAGGCGGGCTGGGACTTTGATAAATGAACGGTGAATAACATAACTTTATTTGCTATGTAACAATGATGAGAAAGTACAAGAAAGATAGAATAATGTAGACCTCTACATGTTTTCGTTTATATAAATATGAAAAAAGCAAATACTAATATTTTTCTAATAGTCTTTTTATTTTTCTCTGGAAACGTTATGTAATTTGAGTGCTGACTAATGGGAAATATAGAAATCTATGTCGTTGCATTTCCATGTTAACAAGACACTAATCGTTTTTGAATAATAAAGAGGAATACGACGTAATGAATCCTATATGGGGGAAGACCCGGAATTGAAGGTATTTTATATATGCCTGTTTGTTAGAAATTTGCGTGTTGTTCACACTTAAAAATGTCTTGTCGCAAAAGCATTTTGAAACAAATTTTAGCCTAGTATGTGCTTAATGTCATGGAAGGGCTTCCGAATTGAGTGCATTAAAATAAAAAAACTTGCCTCACACCGGTTACGATATTCCAAACACGGTGGTCACAAAACAACATAATTTCTTGACAGTTTTCCAGTCGAATGTGTTCTTTATATGGCTAACAGAACGTTGTTATGTAACTCACCGAGCGATTGCATGCAGATCATTACGTGAAAATAATTTTTTATTTGCTGGAGTAGGGTATGCCTAAAAGAAGTTACATACTTATAGGCCTAAATATGGGACCTACTGTGTTTTATAATTTAAAAGTAGCTAACTGTTCACCATTTCTTTTAAAAGAACTGAATTTGTCACCTTTATTTTTCTTTTATCCTAGTTGGTTCGCGCATCATTTTAGAATATTTTTCTTTGGAAACCTGAAGGGAAGAGACCTTTTGGGTGCTTTAGGCATAGATGGGCATACAATACCGCAATTGATCCTAAGGAAATTAATTTTGAGAATGTAAACTAGAGCCGTCTAGCTCAGGATAACCTGCGATCTAGTGGCTAATTATAGTGAACGTCGTTATGAATTTTTGAGTTGCGCGGAAAGGGGAATAATTTGTTGACTAGATAAGGGACTGTCAGTTTCTTAAGGAGTTCGTTATCTCGGCTTGTGAGTAGGAAATTTAAAGACCTGGAACTTGTATTCGTATAGATTATGCAAAGTTTTTGTCAGTTAATTAGAAAATTTGAAACGTGGAATGCCTTGTTTTGAACAAACATATGAACTAGACCTTTAGCAAGGGCGTACGTTGTTTTAAATAAACCCGTATCTCAAGTGAATGGGTACCACGCGGAAGAAAGAACTGACATTTTTAACGTTTCTTTTTATCATTTCTTACTGGTGTTAATCGAACTGCTCTACGTACCTCCTGCTTTCTTCCTCTTACCGAAGGGTACAACCGATTATGACAGAAGGTCTCGGTGTGGCCGCTGGACCGTTTACTGGCTTAATTGTTGTCAGTTTTTCTGACGAAGCATCACGTCGAAACTTTCGGTGCCGTCGACTATTTCGGCACTGTCATATACCCAGGCATTTCTACTCTTATGATAACTACGGATTTCCGTAACAGCTCCCGGGTCTTTACGAGTTGTTACTATGCAATAAATGACTTAAGAATTGGTCAGTATTTTGCCGAAATATTGATCCGTTAATTTTAATATTAATGTTAATTTTATTCTGTACTTTCGCAGTCCACAACTGAATTTGCAGGGTGTTCATGGGTTTACGTTTATTTAAAGTAACCTATAAAATATTACAATGGATTTTATTGTATAAAATTCTACTTTTAAGTGAAAGAGAATAGACAATACTATTATAATCCGTCCGGCACACTGGGTTACAAACAATTGTTCCACGGCAGGTTGTTTGGGGTTTAGATATGCCTTGGCTGAGCAGGCCTGTGCATATCAGTAAACGTTTTGGAAAAGGTTAAATTAGGCCTAAGCATTTAATTTCGGGTAGCTCTTTCGAAGTCATCTGGGAAGACGTAAGTTTCAATTTCAAAATTTAATAAATTGTATAGGCCTGTGTACTTATGGTGTGTTTGAATGTTAGCCCCTGATAAGTGCTCGCTTTGTCGTACACGGCTTTCCTTGGTAAGTCAGTAGATAATCAGCTAGTCAAGATATTGCTTGTGATTGTGGAACCCCATGGTTTATTCATGTGTTTTAGAGAACAAGGTGTTTGGTCCTGTTCTGAACCATTCAAATTCAATCATCTAACATTCTACTTTTATAAAATCCATTTTAATGTTATATTCCCTTTATGCATTGGGTTCCCAGTCGGTTCTATTTTCGTAAGAAGCTATGACTGGAACTTTTTGCTTAGCGCCTTTGTAAGACAGAGTGTCAGTCCGTCTATGACCAAATTGCCCTTCTTCTTTTAAAACTTTCAGTTTTAAATTTTATGTTGTTCCTGTCAATTAAGGAGGAGATGTGAATCAGAAAACCCATCCTCAAAACACGCCCCTTATTTCATAAATTTTGCAGGCGGGTTGGTTGCGTCACTAACACGAAAGAGAGGTAAACCACCACGCGTAACTTTCGATGCCCTTGATCAGGCGAATTAAAGCAGAAATGATTTTAGAAGTCCATAGAAATTGTCAACACAAAAACCGCAACCCAAATGATGCACGACTGTTTAAAGAACGTTCTTATTTCGAAATGCTCACGTTACCGTAAAATTTCATTTTCAGGAACAGTAGACTAAACTTCTGCATGCGTTAACCAATAGCGTTCCGGGCATTACCTCATGGTTATAATCACAAAGGTTAAACTGGTTGTTTGTTCAGCATCCACCAGTCCACTACATAAATTTCGGGAACAGGACGGCATAGATTTTATAGCTTACGCATGGAATTGCTTAGGCTAATTTTGAAGAGAGTTTAAAGGCAAATTAAAATAAATTCTGTAGCTCATGTAATGCGTGTAAACATTTGTTTGATGCATTTTCTATTCAGAATTCTCTGAAACAAGAAAATGTTTTATTGCTCATGGCTTTTATACGTTCCTTAGAATACGAATTTACGGAGCTGCTAGCAAATTTCAAGGGACTGGAGCTAAAACACAAATTATATTCTAATCTGTGTTGTTGATGACTGCTTTTCTGGAGGAAGATATAGGTCTACATACGGCGTAGAAAATACGGAATCTGTAGTAGACGTTAATACGAGGTTTGTCAGCAAGGAGACACAGTGAAACTTAGGGATCTGGTATCTTGTCACTGTATAGGCTAACAGCTTATAGAGCAGCGTTGCAGAGATTATCCAGAAATCTAGAAGGCACGTCAAAACTACGCGCCAGGATGGTGACGTAAAGGAGCAGAGGACCAACAAATATTAGGAGCCACCCTATACAGTTTAGTAGCCCGGGCGACCTAGTGCAAGAGGTGTGCACCATTGTTTTATGGATAAATAAATTCTTGGAAAATTTGGCAATGTTCCATTACTCGGTTGGGAAACGTAACGGGCCTTGTGGATTGTATTACCTGGCTCAGGTTCTTTAATACAATAATCTTAACGTACTACTCAGTTCCATAAAAAGTGGATAGTTTCTTCACTGTCTGGGAGAATATTAGCTCGTACACAGTACTGTGTTCAATTGAGTTAGTTACAGGGACTGGATATTTGATTGGCTTACCAAGTAGAGAATACTAAGACCTAAATATTTCAGAAATCCGAACAAACACCGTCGTGAAACTATCCGTTATGAAATCTGAACACTTCTTTTTAACCTTAATGTTATGACTCTTCCCCCATTGAACATTGTATGGTACGATATTCGCCTCGCGTCTTTTTGAAGTGCAGGTCTTACTTTGTTACCGGCTGGCTGACATCTGTATACGTTAAACAGCATTCAGTTACAGTAACTTAGGGAATCATAGGGTTTAAAGCGGAGCGAAGTGGTGTTTACATTGACGATAGCTTTAGGCCTATACAGCGGACAAATTATCCTACACACTGACGAGTCCGGACCGTCTTTTCAAGATGCAACTCACCTGGCTCCATCTGGTAATGGAAACAGTCTATCGCGTCTGAAGTTTTTTGCGATTCTCTCCTTTTCTATATGAATTAAATTACTGTCACGTATTAAAAGAGGCCATAGACTCCTGCCCCCTTAACCCTTTCCATAGTCTCTGTCACTGTTTTCGAATCTTCTCAGATATTTCTTCTTAAGCTCAGCAAAACTTCACATTATGCTCACAATAGTGCTTATGCATTTTGAAAAAGTCCAAGACTTCGCCAGTTTATAGATTGAGTGAAAGTAATTTTCTATCTAATGTTCTCAAATTTCGTATAGATCATTACTTTTTGGAAAACTTTTTAACATCTTTTTCGAATTACGCAACTATAGCGCTGAATCAGATGATGCGATAGGAATGATAAATCCATAAAGATGTCGCAGGAAGCATTTGAATCCAGTTTTAACGTACTACCTGTGAACTTGCTGCTAAGGACTTCGGGAAGGCCGCTGATGCCCATTTCTCGACCCCGGGTTAAAAATCGAAAGATATCTACAGAGCAGTAAGAAGTAATTCATACACTTCTTCCTATCACGCCGTATTCGAGACAATCATACCGCGTAGGTGACACTGTCTTTGAAAGCAGGAACCTGTCAGGTAGACTACGAGTAGAACGTTTTGCAAAATGAATTGGATGACTGCGATGTTCCTTTCCTTTGTGAAGAAAGTCTACAAATATTCGACTAAAGGTGCTTGACCCGTGACAGCACGCAAACGTAGGCCTGTACCTGCCCAAGTAATTTGATTTATTACCTTATTCTTTCACAAAGTGATATGTGTGGGAACTGAATGACCCTTCCCCCACATCACCTTGGGATAGGACGAAAGATCTTGACATTGGCCCATTGGGTTTTAATATAACTTTCGATAGATTGGCGGGACATGGCCATGTGAAAATGTCTACGACAGGACAAGAATCTGGTAGGATTCTAAATTATTAGAGGAGTTTTAACATTATACAAAATGCAGCCTATTATGCGAAAGGTCTGCCACAATTAAGAATACATTCGTTGACTTATTTTTAGTGAAATATATGTATTTAATCTCACCTGCTACGTATATACGTAGCCACATTTAACGTCAGCTGCGGGAACGTGGGTGTAGGTGCGTTGAACTACATACAGCCTAGTCCTAAACATGGTCGTTAAGTTGTGTGTAAAGCATTTTGACTGCTGCAATATGAAGGATAGTAGTTATACTCTTCACAGATGATGTGCAAAATTTTTAATTACGAATACACAATGTGTGTGTGTGTGTGTGTGTGTGTGTGTGTGTGTGTGTGTGTGTGTGTGTGTGTGTGTGGTTTCGACGGGTTGTGTATTTTAGTGTCACGTAAAGGCGTTAATTTTTATATTAAAAGTAAACACGTTTAGACGTGCAAATATTTAATATACACGTGAAGTATTAAATATATTATTCTGTGCACATTATTTCTCCACATTTACAATATACGAGAAGCCCATGTTCTTGCTAGTCACGCAGACCTTGCCAAGTTACTGTCTGTGTGCCAGTTGATTTAGTGGTATGTTTAAAGCAAGGGATTGATAACATTTCTTGGAATGAATGCGTTCGATAAGCAGGTTTACTGGAACGTATGTACTGAATACAGTACGTAACAAAATGTCAACCCATTAAGTATAAGCGTGGTACTACTCTGTCCCCAACAATGCGGCAATAGTCTTCGATAATGTGTCACGCATGAACACAACTAATTCAAAATCCGATCGTGTTTCATGTTGGTCGAAGCAGTGCGGACCGGATGGTAGCCTGATATTGGGGAACTGTGACACTGGGCAAGAACCATCTCGCAGTTCGGGACCCCCCCTCCCCCCCGATTATTTCGTTGTACTGTCGGTTTCCCTTCTTCTTCAGCTGTGACCGATTAGGTCCTCTAGCTAGTTCTAATTCACATCTAAATTCTGGTACTGTGAACCAATTTTTGGAC
Source organism: Coptotermes formosanus (assembly GCA_013340265.1). Classification (NCBI taxonomy): domain Eukaryota; kingdom Metazoa; phylum Arthropoda; class Insecta; order Blattodea; family Rhinotermitidae; genus Coptotermes; species Coptotermes formosanus. The sequence goes on along the minus strand of BLKM01012995.1, from coordinate 3,487,491 downwards.
ACTGGGTAGGTGCCCTTTCGACGACATTTGAGGCTATTGCAAGGCCTTTGCCTGCATGTAAAAAACAAAGATAGAGATGCAAACACATCCGTACCCAGGCTGGATTTTGGACACACGATCCCATTGTTCGAGAGGTCGAAGTTTCGTGTATCCCCTCCAGGCGTCTTCCCGGGCTCCATTTTACTAGACGGTGGACACGCAAATCGATTAGTAGTAACGACTTTAACATTAGGAAGGAGTTCTGGTTCTTTGTTACGGCTGTGCTATTCTAATCTCATTCCACCCAACAATTAATTCTGAAATTCTGGCTCTATAACACATGCGGTGTGAATGGGGAATAACCCTGTCAAAAAGGAACTGACCATGGCAAAAATTACCGAATAAACTCCGTTGTTTTTATACCCCAACGTAATCGTGGCCTGGGATGATTAGTACAAAAAATCGTCGCTTGGATCATGGAATTTCAAAGTTAACGAAAATTGGAATATTTCTTCAGCGTTTCTTTTCTTGATTGTTTAAAATTATGGGCCCCACGGAGAAGAGACAACGAACGGCTCTGAAAGACACTTATAAAATTACTTATTATTTCTAATAATTTTATGATCATGACGTCATTAAACCTTTTGCTTTAAGTAATGAATATCCGAGACTGCAACGTCTATTTCGTTAGGCTCACGTTCTCTTATTAAGCAATCAGTCACTGCCCACAAATTTACATACGTACTGTGTAGGGAATATTAATATGGTGGTCACCTCCATCCTTCCTCCCGTTCGTCTTTCTACAACTTCACCTCCGAAATTATTAGAATGTGCGGAACTGAATCCAGCTTCATATGGGAATAAAAATTGCAGAGAAAATTTAATTTTGCTTTGTATATTTCAACCCATGCTCAACATAACGGCTTCGATTTTATTTCCTTTCTTTGAAAAGTCTCAATACATAAAATGATTGTCATGATGAATTATAAATTGGCTTACATGTCTCGTTAATTTTAACTTTTGACTTGTTTCTGGATATGGTTAGTACAACGAAATGAAACGGAAAATATTTCTTACTACATTGCGTAAATAATTTGCAACAGTGCAATTTTATGCAGACATCAAGGAACTGATTATTGGCAATCATTTTATCTTTCTGTTACTAGAGAACTTGCGTGGTTCCGTGTTCCAATAGACGGAATTTTCAGTGTGATTTTACTAAAGGAGAAAATTAAAACTGAGAGATAACGCGTCAGCTGCCTGCCTACAGGCGTGGTAGCATTTGAAGTGCAGAGGGCATGTTTTTTAGCTCTAGGTCCAAGGAAAACCGTACTAAAATCAGGTTGACTGAGAGGGGCATTTGTGCTGATATTAGAAACGTTTGTGCGTCATGGTATTAGGATATAAATACTACTGGCAAAATATTTCAACCAAATATCGAGGGGCGGACCGAAGATCAAGCCAGGCTCTCGGAAAAAATGTAAGAGACTTAAAAGAAACTTCAGCCTAAGTGAGTAAAGCATTTAGAATTGTGTATGAAATATACGCCTTAAATGATTAATAAAATAATTTATCTTACTGCTATGTAGATGTCACACATCAGTTATATTGTGGCTGTCAACAAAACTGGTCCTTTTACTGACCGAATATTGCACTGGTACACAGATGCTGATAGAAAATCGTATCCTCTGTCATGTATCTGCTAACTTCTGTAAATTCTGCATTGGTCAGCAGACACGCATCACTAAATCTGAACACTATAAAATCAAGTACGTTAAGTAAATGGATCAGTTTTCCTAACTGCAGATTTCACGAGGACCTGGCACTAGCTCACTTAGTAATGAAGCCGATTGACTGTTATGACATCCACAGTTTATTAATTTTTTTTCACAAAATACGCCCCCGAATCCTATTCTGAGCCAGAATAATCCCTTCCAAAACCTTACACTCAACATCTCCCTTCATTTTGTAGTCTCACGTAGCCTATGCCTAGATCTCGCCAGTACTCCATTCCATTGAGGTATTTCGACAATATATTCTCACACCTTTGTACTAGCTCCTGCGATACGAACTACCCAATGCATCTCATCCTACTTGATTTCATCACCTTAAAATTAACGTTTCACGAGTAGCTTGCTCGTGCTAAACAAGACAGTAGTACTTTCATTCAGTATATAAAAAAATGTATAGTTTACTTGTCATGGCTCTGTGTTGCTCATTTAAATTGTGGGATAATGAATAAATATCAAATTTGAAAGCATGTCGACGAAAGAACAAGTGGCCTAATATGAGGTAAACCAGGGTGCAAAAGTCCTGGGAACCAGCTGGTCGTGGCGACTCAATTTTGTATGGTGGCGCCTGTATGTGGGTCCTCAGTATGGAATTTGCTTCATGTCACCTGTCTGGTGCCTAGAATTTTGATGTGGCTTCTAGGTATTTTTGGAAAATTTGAATACCGCTAAGGTAAACTACTCTTTACACGTTAGCAGCATGAGGAAAACTGCGAGAGATCTCAGGACAGTCGCTGTAGCGGCCGAGACTTCAACAGGGCACCACCCGAATTCATGTCGCAAGCCTATCTGTTTGAGCGAATGTTCTCATATAAGTTGTCAACAATATTGTGTGTCGGTAGAAGTCTGTCTCACGGTAAGGCACAGACTGACACTTTAAAAGGAATTTTCTAAGTCCGGAACTTGTGAGTAAGGAGAAGACACACTGATTTTTGCCTTTTTGCGGACATGGGCCAAAAAAAGCGAATATGAGTAAGACAAAGGGGAAAAAGCAATGTCTGAAGTGGAGGAACACTCTTCTCGAAGTAAAGAATCTGTGTCACTAGTATCAGAATTTTGAGAGACAAAGCTACTTCTATAACCGATTACTAGACTGCGCCTGTCTGTCCGTCCGTACTCTGGTTCGATTATTAACTTCAATATTAAATCGACATTGACCGACTTCCTTGGAGTTTTATGAGAATATGTGGCCCCTGAAAGTCGCCACACGTTTGCACATTGTAACTGCCTGTGTTTAACAACGGATGTGAAGGCCATGCAGACTGATATTTCGAGAATATCACTAGAGATATTCTGCGCCGTGCAGTACCTCGAATAAGTGGCTACCGTATCCTACCAAATGTTTTCCATTCCATGTTTCATCAGTCACACCAACACCGACGCTCTAGCCTAGTATAAAGCATGTCAGGAAAAAATCTAAGCCACAGTAAGTACCTGAAACAGGATTATATTAGTTCCTCAGCAAAGGAAAATTTTTTCAAAATCTCGTGGTACCCGACATTTTATTACGGCGTTCACAAGTGCCAACCACTTGTCCTGCGACAAATCCAGTCCATATCCTTCCAACCTCTCTCTTAAAAATTTATTTTGACATTACCCTTCCATTCACGCTTAGGCATTCGAAGCTGTATCTCATTCGATTTCAATTCCTCCTGGTTTTCTTGGACTTTCTAAAGACATAAAGAAAAAAATGTTGAAATGGAAGTGGGGTAAGACATCTTTTTTAGACCATTTCGAGTAGGAAATGTTACAGACTTGTATATTTATCTTTCTGCAGTATATTACAGGTTTAATTTAAATAAATTTTAATATACGTAAGTGGTTTCCTGGCTATACAATACGCGCTGAGAATATCGTATCAAAATTCCTTGCGCACCGAATCATAAGGTTTCCAGTACTCAATAGCTGATACGTTTCCTCAGATTAAGTGAAACTTTAAAACCCATATGCCTTTTCCTTCCCCCTTCCAAATGCCGGGCCTTGGGTAACGTTCTATAAGATGACGTTTTCTATGGTGGGAATTTGTTAGCCTTTTGCCTAGCCCCCAGACTCGAGGACTACATCTTGTCGTCTGTCCGCGACTTTTGTTCGGTGTATTTGCAGATATACTTGATACCTGGAGACCTTCCCCAAATAATCCAACAATAAAATAAAACACACTAATCAAAAGAGTAAACAAATGTATATCAACGATACTAAACGATGTGCCTGATGTGACAGTACATAAACACAGCCATTTTTTACCTAATAAGCAGGCCTACGTATGTCGTTCCAGCAGCCCCCGCATCCTCGGAGCAAACACGGTGCTTATGCACATGAAACGAACGTCACCGCAATTTTGCGGCATTTTATTGATGGATGTGGCCTGTTCAGAACCACAACCTATCATAAAACTAGGGGTTGCTTTGAGCGTTCGCGTCGCTTGGTTTTGACAATTTTGCTAAAAGTGAATCCAATAAAAGTAGTGCGTTCTTTAATTGTACCAGTAAACACTCACAGTTTTTATGAATGAATTAGCGAATGAATTAATGCTTGCATGCGTGTATAAACCACTCACGCGTAGCGACGTAAACTTTGCTTCTAAAATTATAATTATTTTGTAGTTAATGTAATGTATAATGACTCTCTTCGCAGTCGCGTGTAATAATGGTATTTTTCGAAGAGAAATTAGAACTGACATTGGAGGTTAATCTGGACTGACTTGTTCTCCATTGATCTAGACTGGGGCAGTTTTTTTCCATCGGTAATATTAGCAGCCACCGAGGACTGAACAGAAATTCATATTAATGTTAATGTTGTATGTTATCCACTGAAGTAACACAGTTACTAGCACGGTTCCAGAAGCCGAATTAGCAATACTTTCACTCGGAGTAAATTAAAAAATGCGCCTCCCTCGCAATTTGGTTTGTAGAACCAAGAAATAAAATTTATGTCAACACCCTTCGGCTTGTGTCCAAATCCCTAACAAATAGCTATACGGAAATGACTGTTGTGTCGCTTGTAGTTGGTCGATTCCAAGTTCACAAATTTCAGTGCCGATTTCCTGTTTGTAGCGTAATTTTCTCCCAATATTAAATTTCAAAACGAGCTACAGGAAGAACTTTTCTGAAAATACGGTTTCGTAATGCAAGGATTTCAGAGCGGTTCTTACAGGAACATCGAATTGGAAACAACAGAAATTCTCTTGTCAATGCGGGGAAGACTTTTGTCCAGTTCGGCGGCTGGTGCGTGGGGACTGGCCGTCAAATTATAGTCACATTACTCGAGCAGTCTCAGGTATGGCATGAGCCACACGCGTAAACCGTATAGCGTGTCTGTCGCACTGGGCGAAACGGGCACCAGAACGGGGCTAGCCAGATATCAGTGAAACTCCCGTATCAATTGTGACAACAGGCGGGAACTATAAGCACGATAGAGTGGGACGTACAGTTTGGGACAAAAATAAAAAAAAATATAACCAAATAACTTAATGCATACAAACACATGCAAATAAAACATAGTAAAATTTTCCATGTGTTCGCCATGTAGGCATACAGGGCGAGAAGAAATATGGCTCCACTCATTCTTAAGATTGGAATACGATGGTGATCAGTCGTCAGTTTTACGCCCCGGCTGCTTTACCCCGGGATAAGGAACAAACGACACCCATTAAATAGGGGCTGGATGGACCCCAGAAGCTGCCTGGACGTTTTGAAGGAGCGAAAAGTGTATTGCCCTTGCCAAGAATTGAACCCCGTATGATCCAACCCAAAGGCTACTAGATGTAATAATGTGTTGTGTGTGACATTTATTGTTATGGGAATAAGAACAATAGAGGTAAAGCCACTGGTTTAGGTCTGTATGCGCGTGGTTAGAAAAATAACATCACAGACCAATATTAATACGTGGCATAATTTAAATAAAACTTGGTCTTTAATACAAAGAGTGTTAGAAGGAAAATTTTCACATTGGCAAATTATATACGCTGCGGCACAATACTTTCCAATGAACGTCTTCTAAGCTCATCTACTGTCAAAGTAGACGACGACGGCGGCGGCGGCGGCGACGACGACGACGACGACAACAACAACAACAACAACAACAACAACAACAGTGACTATGATGGCGATAACAAGTGTCACTTGAAAGATGCTGTTATGCAAATTCTCGACAAATTTAAACATTTTTCTCCATCCAAGAGGTTAAGTCAGTTCCCTTGCCGGTGGCGAAGCAGAGGGGGCGTGATGCTGATCTCTCATCTCCATCTAGTAACAAAGTCAAGAATGAGTGGAGCTGTACCTCAGCTCTTCCATATTTCTTCATGGCGCGCACAGAGACAGCTTATAATAAACCTAAGTAACATACGCTTGTTTTTAATATCTAACTTCTCACCAGCGACAAAAATGAAAACCTTTTAGTCTACACATTACCGTTTAGATGCATGTGTACAGTAGTTATTTAAATTAGGGTCCTTCTCCAAGCTTTCATTTGGAGTTTTTGTTTGCTGTTTTGCCAACTGCTGTATTCGGTCTTATGTAGGCCCGTTTTTGTAATGTGTGCATCGGATTTCTACACTTAAAGCAGACAGGACTTTAATGACCAGTTTCATTCAGCCCACACCATATTTTATAAAATTAATTTTGATCTACGATGAGGTGTTCTCTTTTTCCACGTAACATTTCGTATTCACTAATACAGGGGTACACAAATCCCTAGCGCCAGGTTGCCCGTGCGTCTAAACTTTTGTGCTGGCTAACTTCTGTGGCTCCTCATTAGGGAACTTCCTTCTCAGCGACATTGAAATTTTGTGCTCGTCTCGAATTTATGATATTAAGAGTCTTTCCTCTTCGTTGCGGCACTTCTGGATTTAAGTTACCCGTACTTCGTTTTCCTCTATGAGAAATGTGTAAACGATTTTAAATAATTTTTGTTTTAAAATTTTATTTGCGTCAACTTTAAACCTTCAATGGCAGAAGTGAGCTGAATAATATATAAAATATCGTACCTGCCTCACAGAAAAAGATTATCAATTTTTACGCGAGTTATATTCATAGGTTATCAGTAAAATGGTCGTTGTTTATTCTGAAAATAAACTGTAAGTTTGGGGACGAAATTTAAACCAGGAGGTACAGCTGTATGATTGCCGATATCTCTGTCGCATGTGCTCAGTTCTTTTGTAGCTTGCTATATGTACTAATTGAATCAGCATTAACACGTCTGGTCGTCTAATAAGGAGGCTTTCTTGTATTCAGTTCTAGTGAAGACTTTCGGTTTCCTTTATATTCGTAGTTCTACGATCGCTTTATGTCATTATTCTGTACTTAATTAAATGCCACTCTTAATTGTACTGCAGTAGGTATATGGGCCTTTCCATCAAGAAATTAAGAAACACCGAAAGGAAATTTTAAACATTTGCCGCCAATGTACTCGTAATTCGCTATGTAACTAACCTCTCACGAGATCAACCGTCCGTGACTCAGCTTTGCATCTCTAGAAGCAGGGGAAATGAATGGGACTAAGTTCCGTAGAGCTCTGCTTCCAAATTGTGGTTTATGTCGACGCTGAACTCATTTGTGTTTTTTAAGGGTCGGGCTGAGTCCGATAGGGAGAGAGGAGGCATTTGGTTTGCTAGATTCAAGATGATAGAAGCAGAAAAGAGCTCTAGTGGACAGTCAGCTGATTGCGAAATTTTATCCGCAGCTTTCTAAAGACAAAATACAGAAGGACGCAACTTAAAGACAGAGAATGAGTAAAGAGAATAAAAGGAATAAATTAAGCAAAGTAAGGAGAAAGAGACACTGAATTTGTGATGATAACCAGTTAGTACTGGGGTCAGTCGCTCGAAACAAGTTTGGAATGAAACAGGGAAATATTCAGCAAATCCCCACTTAGCAGCAACCCGCACGCAAGCCTGACAACAGAGTGTGGTGATTTCGTAAACCTGCTTGCTATGTACAGCACACGTGGAGTACTATGCGTAAAACTAATTTCAAAGCACATTGCTTGAAGTAACTTGTATAACACAAAATGTATCATCAACCACGTAAGGGACGAAGCCAGCATTTACACAAAGCATTCAATATACGCCTGCAGACGAGTAGATATAGCCCACCTCATTCACTGTCACAAGGTTAATACAACGAAGAAGCATGTCTTTATAAAAATTGGAAAGTGGTGCAAGTGGGTAGTTTGGTGATGTGCTCGTAGGCACATGGTGATGTGCTCGTAGGCACATACATAATTTTTCAATGTGCGTTCTTTGTGATAGTGTATAACCCATAGGCCATGCATTCATTTATGCTAACACAAATTCAGTGTTGTTATCTTAATCATTTCATACAACATAATCCGAAATTATTGTTCCTTGATATTTTAGAAAATATTCACTATACCGAAAAAAAAGTTGTGCGCAGATCCTAAGGGTGTCCCTCTGTTTTACGTCATGTGATACCAGTTACCTTTAAGATGTTACTTTCTCTAGGAATTTTTAAGCATTTTTTTGTTTTATCTAATGTGCAGTTTAGTCTATGCTAATTTTTCTGCTCACACCAAAAGGAAATTCGGCTGAATGCAACATCCCCCCCCTTCCCCTTCTCCCGGCGTCAAATAAAACAGAAAACTGGGGTACCTTCCGTGACGAAACATGCGGAAGAATGTAAAAAGACATCCAAATTATGTAATTATTTTAATTAGCTTGTGCAAGGAATGTAGCAAATAAAACCCCATATTTATTTCGAGAAAACATGTTTGGGTTTCCGTTTTTGAAACTTGTCAGAAATAGAATATAGCCTGTTTTTGTGAGCTGTATCTTTACACTCGTTAGATGCGTTCGATTCTTTTGACTTGATACAAATGTATAAATAAATAGATCTTAATTACAATTTCACCGCTACTGTAAGTACGATATTACTTCATTTTTCTTAACTGCTGTGAATCATAACTTCATGTTTCGGCTAAAATTATCCATTACGAAGTCAACTCCAGATATTTCTGATTCCGAGTACTATTTTGATAAAAAGGCATTTAAGTATCTAGTCCACTTAATATAAATTAACCTGGATAGTTTTAGTCAGTAAAGTGACTAGCTGCTGGATGAAAGACCGCAGTTCTTTTCCTGCGAGGTCCATATTCGGTATCACGTCGCGACTGCCTCTGGTGTCCTGCCAGCGTTCTGTTCACAAAGCACCGGAGTCAAATTTCAGGCCATAAAGCGGTCGTAGAGTTAAAGTCTTCACTCACTTTTTACTAGTTTGAAGGTTAAAAATATTGGGACATAACATTTATATTCCTGGACTTTTTTTGACCGTATTTTTCAACACAGGAGAAACTTAAATTTTTGTGAGATATATGAAAACAATAGGCACGCTAATTATGTATTAATTATAAACAGTATTAGGAAAGTTTTACGCTAAATAATATAGGATTTCTTAAAGGCTGGTTATAGATAAATAAAATATGTTTAAGCTTGGTATAAACACCAAGACCAATTAAGAGATTCAAAATCGTTTCTGAACTGTTTATTCAACCCAAGAGTAGTCCCTACTCTTTTCTTTTCATCTTCTGAAGTCCTTTTCATCTTCGCCATCTTCAGCATTGTTCTCTAATATTTGCCATTCTCCCTAAACTTACCCGAGATGCTTGCGTCTGGAGTACAAATGAGCAACCCCCTGCACTCATGTTCATTGCCGGATGATTATTGTTGGACCAAGTAATTGAGTGTTGAGTCGAGAATTCTACAATACACGAGGGCTCTTCTCTGTGTACAGACGAGAGCAAGAGAGACAGAAAGAGATGAATGTGTTTTCTTTTACTGGATGAGCATTTTGATCAGGAGCTGGAATGGCATAGTCGATATAGCGACTAGGTTACCGGCTGGATGGTCCGGGGCTCGAAACCAGGGTGGGGCAAGAGATTTTTCTCTGCTCCAAAACGTCCGAAGGGGCTCTGGGACCCACCCAGCCTCGACTTCAATGGGTACCGGAACGCCTTCCCGGAAGTAAGACGGCCGGGTCCTGACGTTAACCAGTAACTTCCGTGTAGTGCTTAGGTTAAGAATGAGTGGAGCTATACCTCTATTCCCCATATAAGCTTTCATGGCGTTGACAGGGAAAACTTTTACTTTACTTTTACGTTTGCTCACTTATCACTGAGAATTTATTGCTCCAAAATTGCAAGGTAAAGAAGTAGAAAATGATTTGTATACGTCTTAACAAACTGGACAACAAGTTATTGCATATATGTAGACCTATGTGCTTTCCTTATCACAAAATGTTTCATCAAACATTCTGTACTCATTTATTGTTACTGCATTCGTGCCGCGTATCATGCGCATTAGAAACGCCGAGACTCTCGCCTTCAAAATACTGAGCCAATCATGTACATTTAACGCTCCTATTAATGTGATTCCATAAATTTTCTTTCCTGCTCATTTCTCTCACATCATGGAGCAGGTTGTTGTAACAGTAATATTATGTTCGTGGAATTGTATCATGTAAAACTCCGGTTCGAATCTCTGTCCAGACACTAGTTATCTTCATCTAAGTTTCTTAGCGATTTTCCTCAGTCGCTTTAGGAAAATTCGGCAACAGTGTCGCCGATCACGACGGCTTTCTTGCAGATTCTTAATTCATACTTCACCAGTCATCCTGCTGTTTGACGCAGTATGACTTAGAGGTGTTTATAGCGTCGTAAAATAAATTAGCAATAAAAGAATAAGTAGGCTACCGTATGTTTTTGACGTCAATGACATCCTGACACTTTACCTTAAAACCCTAATAGTCTAATGTAATGTATCCTTAGAACTCGCGTGACTATATTTAGGCGTACATCTGTGTCTCTAGACATACCCTATTCATGCGTTACAAAAATTAACTTTTACAAATATCTCCCCCGTCCCCCGCGTTTGACTGTCAGTTCTTGTACAAATATATATTTTAAATGCTTTTTTCCTTTTTCCTCCAATAGAGCTGTGATTAGACCCTGTCACAAGGTCAGTATATAAATACGGCTTTCCATCTGTTTCCAGGTGCTCCTGTAAGTTGTTTTCCTCCAAAATCATTTAGGTATAAGTCACTCCAAATTTCCTATGTTCGTGCATTCTTTGGGCTTATGCGCTTTGTCTCCAATTTATACTTATTTGGATGGTAAGTTTATAAGTTCTGCTTTGTAATTTTCTGCCGGTTTTTAGGCCTGATATATATCTAACTGCATGGAGCAAACCCCTCCGGTAGGAGTTAGTAGTTTCTCAGCTAGCCAAGGAGTTACCCGCGTTCTAGGGAACCTAAAGTTTAACAAAAAGGACCCGCCACTTGTACTGTAAATTTTCTGAGCCATATGAATTAGTGCACTTCAACCCTTCCTATTTCTTTCGGCCTTTTCAAAGAACCCGTCCAGATATGTGGTCCAGTGTAGAATATGGTAACATGTTTTTTTTTTTGTTTTGCGATGAAAAGGGCTTTCCATGATCTCCAGGCTGGAAGACCACCTCTTCGCGGCTGTCCACGCCTGTTTATCCGACCTAATCCTGGCTATCCTACACTGTCTAGAGACCGTCTCCTTTCTCCGTAGTATGAGGACGCGTCATGCCGTGGTGACATGAACCCAACTCAGTAGTTAAGCTGCGTGCCTCGACTGTGTAATATTCGTCAAAATTCGTCCTAACGGCGATATAAGGAATATCGTGGGTGGAATTTTTATTTTTCTGTCATTTTTACTGGCTGTTTCACAATAAATACAAAATTTTCCCTTAAGTAATACATCGTGTGGCTTTTGTGTAGGTGTAAGGGAGAAGAGCGTATTGAAAATATTTGTGGGATATGAAGGTTTAAATTGTATTTAGGTGGCTCAAAAGAGGTTTGGTGGCAGGCTGTTGCGGCCATGCTAATGAACTATCGGGCAACTAATTTCTTGACTGAGGTGCTATCGGTTTCTCAGTTTCATCCATGGGGCCAGTTTTGTGGTTTCTATACAAAGACGTTTCTAATTTTAATTCTGAACTGTTGTTTCATTACGCCGTGTATCGGCCCACTATCTCATAAATCTATCTCTTCCTCTTAATATCATTTTAGATGCGTGAAAAGTGTTTGACAATTTTGTGAGCATTTACACGATTTTCTTCTTATTTCTCTTTTTTACTATGTTCATAATATCCGTATCTTAGGATTGAAAAACACAATTGAATATTTACTTTTATAAATCCGACCATAATTCAACGACCTTAAGTTTATATCCGACCTATGTGTTTGGAAAAAAGAAGATTTAATATTCTCGTGTTATTTCATGCAATATGATATCGGGTGAATGTATATATCATGTCCATTTTTAATTACAGAATTTTGACGGTTTAATGTACTTTTGTGGTTACTCATGGGAGATCGAAGAATGAAAAATGAGGTGGATATTAAAAATACTGCAGTATGTGGAGTTTTAAAATTATTCTATTTTACAGGGCCTTTCAATAAAATGTTTCCAGTTTGCCTGTCATTTAATAAATTGTTTGCCTATTCTGAGATATTTGGCCTACTGAAATGCAGCGCATGTCGTCTGCGACTACCAAAAGACAAGGGAACATCTAAAGAACCCAAAATGCCAATCATTGTACATGCACTTTAGACCGCCCATACAGAGGAATTTTTAAACCAGTTGTGTTATATTTCGCAATTAGTGGAACCTCTAAATTTTCAACCTAAAAGTGTTCTGAAACACGCGAGAACACTACCTCGTGTTTTTCGGATGTAAACGTACATATCTTCCTGTGAAATACTTTAAAATATTAAAATTAATATACAGAAATGTATGAAAAATATTTTTTTCCATTTATTTTACAAGACTTCGAAAAGTAGCTTCTTAATTGGGAGGGAAGAAACTAGATTAAATTGTTTGAAAGTAATTAATAAAAAATAAACCATTACACACATCATCGGTGCAGAATCTGGATAAAACCAGTAATACAGAATTACATGACTCTTGAAAAGTATAGAGAGTTTACTGATTGATCTTTCTGAACAGGAGCAGAGGCGTATTTAAAATATTTTGACCAATATATGTGTATTCTAGTGAGCTCTATATTCATACACAATTTACGAACTTTTGGTAAGGTGAACCTTCTTTTTAACAATTAAGTTCACTTAAGCTTCACGGTAACTAGATGTAGTAGTTGATATCTATGACCAAAGCGAAATTTCCCGTATGTCTTGCTTTATGATCTTTGTTTGATTAACATATGCAGAACCGGAACTAAAATTTGGCCTGTTTTTTTTTTCATTTGGGTCTCTTTCATGCTAAGGGAAGGGCATAAGGTAAAGGTGTTTGAAAATATGGTGCTGAGGAAGATATCTGAGTGTAAGAGGAACTAACAGAAAAACTGGGCGTAATGCATAATGAGGAGCTTCATGATGTTTACTCTTCTACAAATAATGTTCAGTTAAAGAAATCAAAGTGTGTGAGATATCTAGGGGCATGTGGCGGGAATGGGGTGGAAGATAAAGCATTCAAGAATGTGGTTGAAAAACCTGAAGGGAAGAGACCACTTGGAAGACCCGCGCGTGGGTAGGAGAATAATATTGAAACAAATATTAAAGAAACAGAATGAGAGGGCTTGGAATGACTTTATCTGCATCACGATAGATACCGTTGTTAGGATCTTGTAAACAAGGTACTAAACGTTTGGGTTCCATTAAATGGAGGAAAAATCTTGACTAGCTGAAGAACTCTTAGCCCTTCAAGGAGGACTGTACCCCTTTGAGTGAGTGAGTTTGTTAGTTAGAACATTTGGTGTGCACCTACCAATGTTAACATTCGTGCCACCTTCCCAGTTGCTCATTGCATGCAAGGAACACATCAAAATATATCACTGCTTCATCCTCGAGTCGAGTATCGCTTCGAACTGGCTAAGTTTTAATGACCAACCCAGTGGTTTTTGCCTCCCGGTTCCCTGTAGGCTGTATCGTGAGAATACAAGAAGCAATTCTTAATCAAATATTTGGACTATTAAGGGCACCACATAAGTTGTGAGGGTACTGAGGGCCCTCGAGGGACTTGTTCAGTCGAGTGAGGGTTGTTAATTGACAGAGGGTTTCAGTGCAAAACGCGGGCAAGTCTCGAAAAGGACTTTTGTTTCATTATGTATGTTCATTTGTAATCATTAGAACTGAAGGCTAATAATAAATCTGGGACAACTTAAATTTAATGCATTTTTCCTTTATAGAACATAAATGAATAATATTAAAATGTAAGGAGCTGGATATTGCAGACAGCGTAGTAACTAGGATACGGACCGGGCGACCGAGAAATGTGTACTAGATTTCTGGCTGAGGCAGGATTTTTTTCCTCCTCCAAGGCGTTTAGAACTAATCTGGAGCCCAGCCAGCCTCCTATTCAATAGGTACTGGTGGACCTTCCCAGAAGTTAAAGCGGCCGGAGCGTGAAGCAGACTCTTCACATCCATCTTTGTCGAGGTACGAATGCGCGGAGCAATAGTCTACTCATCTGTAGGCCTAAGCCACAATACGTTATTTAATTAAGCACGTGATCAAATGTACGTGTTACATTACAAAATGTAGGCCGTGTCGCTGGAATTTTCTTATAGTTATTGCTGAAATTAACTGTTATAAATAATCCTTACATACGCTTGTTTATTGACATAAAAACCCTTCCACGTTTTATGTATAAACGTTAAATGTTGCGGTGGGTATGAACGTTGAATTGATAAACGTTGGAAAGAAAGCTGTCATGCCTGGTAAGTTTCTATAAGCCACCAGTCTATAAGTGGAGGATTTGCGGAAATCCACAGAAAATTTCAGTCATTTTAGCTGAACTCCGGTTCCTGAATCGAAATTTAAGAGACACTTAGATTTTAATACTTCATTTATGCTCTCAGTGACTTAACAGCATTAGGCATGAAACCTGATTCATAGTGTAGAATGACGCATGCAGTAGTAACTAATGATAAATCTGAAAGGATGTGAAGTGTTTGTATATGTCCTGCTATTTGCCTGACTCTTAGAGTATTCAAAGCAGCTTTTTAATTGTAACATTTTATAAAGATGGATGATATCCCTATTAGATTTATTTGCCTGCGTGGCTTGATAAAAATCACGATAAAGAGTCAGGTTAGGCCTATGTGTAACTGGGACAGCATTTGAAAAGAATGTCTGTCGAAGTTAATACAGAAACCCCTTCGCTCTTGTCTCACTGTCTGAATACCGAGGCTGGTTAGAGGATAATAAAGCAAGAAGTCCGTTAGGCAGAGACACGAATATGAACCCCATTCTGTGCCAGATGACTACGGCTCACATCCACACACTGTATTTCTCCTTTAAATTGTGTTATATAATGTTGTGACATTACCCTTCCATCTACAAACACGTCTAAAGAGTCGTGTCCTTCCTTTAGGTTCTCCAACCAAATCTTATGCAATTTCTCGCCTCCCATTCGTGCTACATGTCCCAGTCTCTCAAACTCCTCCACTTTGTTGTCTTAATAACATTAGACGAATAGCAACTTTAGGCGGGTCCTCATTAAGGAGGCTTTTTAGTTGGTCCAAAGACCGTCACTGCCTCTCCGTCTCTTTCGTGTCCAAATATTCTCTTCAGGGCTTTTCTCTCATATGCAGTGACTATGTTTGTACTTATGGCGCGGGAGCATTTTAAAGATCTATACACGGCATGCCAAACATTTATGTTTTATAAGCTGTATTCAGTATTCTAACAGAAGACAGGAGGAATCCCGATTTCGAGAGTAAGGATCTCTCCCCGCATTTTAAGAGCTCTTTATTTCTTGGGGAATGTTACTATCCTTCAAAAATATTTAAAACTTCTCACATGTAATGTTATCTTCACAAATAATGAAGTACGGTTTGTATGACCAGAAATGAAGCTGCGTTTGGAACATTTTTAAAAATTACAGCCAATTTTTAAAGGAATTGCTTGTGGTTGACGTAATATTTTGGAATAGCAGACACTTAGATGTGTTTAAAATGCAGAGGCCAAGTAATTGACACCAGCTGAGCAATGATTGGAGAACGTCTGCGCAGGAATCAATGAAATCTGAAGCAACCCTCCTTCGCTTATGAAGAACAGACCAACAAGAGGGTGGTTCCATTAAAGGGGGATGCTTTCCAGTTCTTGTAATAACCACCCGTTTTCCTCTCCTCTCTTTTAACAAGGGATTGTTCTCCAATTATTCCACTTCAGTTCACGCACTCACTGAAAACTGTTGGTGGCGATGAAAATATTAGATCTTTGTGTTTAAAAACATGTGTATGCCTTGCAGTACACAGTGGGGTTGTTAAACAATTCGTTTAAGCTCTGCCTTGACTCCAGCCCTTTGAAACAGTTTCAGTGCTTGTGGGATTGTACAAAATGAACTGGTATTACATTATCTGACTTAAAGGCGTGGAATGTAGGTGTGAGCACATGAAGAAAAGAAATGTGTAGGCCTTGTCCACACACGCTTCCTATAACTCCTCTTATTCATTTGATACAAATCTGTAGGCAAAAATACTCTATGAGACTCCAGGTTCTCCCGGCGCCAGAAAATGTTGCAAAGCTTATCACACCAAGTATAATACTGCACAGGATTAGAAATTAACTTTCTTTTCTATATAATGTACCGGTACACACATGAATGAGTTTAGGTTCGTACTGAGGTTCAGTGCTATTGTTGACTCTCTATTAAGTCATGCAACCTCTCAGATGTAGGCTGTGTTGTCGTTATCTATAACATGCCATTACCCGAAATAGGATTAAGTTTTAAGTATCTGTGCCAAAAGATTTTAATATTAATTTCGTAAAAGAACAAATGAGATGGGAATAGAAAAAGTGAGATTTTTTCATTTAATGATGCTGTCGATTCCTAAGATAGGCCCTTATATCGTCGATTTTAGATAAAAATGAAATTTGAGCATGGAGCAGTGGTTGAATGATAGCGAAAGGGAAAAATCGAAGTACTCGAGTAAAACTTGTCCCAGTGCCACTTTCTTTACCGCGGACTTTTAAATAGATTGACGTGGGATCGAGGTGGGATAACGTGAGCCATGACACGATCCAGACTGAGACGTGTAGGACATGCAGCATCTGTGAGAGGGACGAGAATGCATGCAAAGTTTGTGGTCGGAATAACTTCTGGGTTGGGACTACCTGGGAGGGGAAACGGATAATGAAACGCAGCCTACGAAAATACAGTGCGAATTTGTGTACCAAGGGCCGGTCGTGGACAGGTCTGAAAAAACTGCATGTAACGTATAAAGTGAGGTGCGTAGTGCACCAAATGATGTTTCAAGAAACTCTTCACGCTCCACACTTTACTGCAACATTGAAGAAATTCCTGACACTTTTCTTCCATTAAATATGAAGGACGAGGAAGGTGTTCTTTTTCAATTTGGCAAAACAGCGTTTTTGGAGAATCGTAGCCCAAGCCCACACGTTTTCTATGTAGGAATGCCCTCAATTTTTTTCTGCTATACATCACAGATACACCTCCACACTATGTCTAGCTATACTCTACACAGATGGTACTCTAGAACATGTGTTCCTTTTCTTTAAAACCTCAAACATTTTCCGAAGCCCTCATTCATGCATGTGAAGAAAGACAGACCTGGCTTTGTGTGGACAGTCCAGTCCTGCTTGTGACAAAGAGATATCTCCTTACAAACGTGGATATTTCGCACTTATAATCCTCCGTCCCATCAACTGCGGGTGTTTCTAAGCCATGCCTAACCAACCTGCAGCTCGTGGGCAATATGTTGCCCAAGACACAGCCTTATGCTGCCCACCCAGACGTTTGAAAGAAGAGACAGGCTTTTAATCCTTTCCGTGGAAGACCGCAATAGAAGGCCAAAGCGAATCCACCGTACTTCTGGCAAATTATGAAAGAAAACTCAGCAGCTTGTTATAACCCCTTTGTGTTGAAGATGGTTCTTTTCCGGGATTAATATGACGTTTTAGGGGATGCGGACATGTATTGTTACGGGAATATTTTCCAGCTAATGACCTACAGACGTGCAGGCTTCAGCAGGGCTTCCTCTAATATTTTCATTGTCGGCCTTACAGTCGGTGCTGTGAAAAATATCATATCCTAAGAAACACTTATGCAACCCAAAACACGGTCAAGAAAATCCTTATCTTGTAGTTTCTTAGGATTTTCAAACTGGTGGTCCGCCTCTACAGATGCGTGGTTTGCAGTATATGTCTGACCGGCACACATTCTTAGCATGTTTCTAGGGTAGTTTTGTGTGTGTATGGCTGTCGTGTGATTTTTATGTTAAATACAGGAGATTTTATTTTTTAGCGTAGGGGGAGAAAATGGCTTCTCCGTGTAGTGGTAATAGAAATAAATCGAGAAAATTTGTGTATAAGTTTAGTAAAAAATGGGAGACTTAACAACAAATATGTTTGCCAAATATATGGTGTCAGTGTAGATATTGACAAGAAACGTGATATTAAAGGACATTTCACACCATACGAAAAGACACCAGACAACAGCGAAATACGCAAAAAAAGAAGTGAGTGATTTAAACATAATTTACGATCGCGTCAAGCAATGCTTACCAAATATATTAACCAACTAAAGCAGCTGTCCTTGTTTGGTATCAAATCACAGAAATATTGGTGAAGAAGAAGAACAGACGAAGAGTAGAAAGAGAAGCACTTTGGAGCTGGCAGTGTGTTTAAATAAAATGTTTTTATGCCTGGCGATTCATTATTTTGTTAATTAAAAATACAGTTGAAGTATACAATGTAATTGAAAGGATCTCTTATCTCGAAAGAAAGACTCTAGACGAGTAGAATGTGTGTCCGATGGAGATGGGGCAAGCTCGTGAAATTTGTGAATATTTTATCTGGATGCTGGATGAGCTGGATCAGTCATCTGATGTATGTGATGTTGCCCAGTTAATTGTTTTTCTTCGGACTATCTTCACTGATGTCACTAGCAAGGAACTGTTGAAAACGGTGACATTGCATTGGAAGTATACAGCCGAAGATAAATTTCAAATCAATTACACAGTTTTCTGGAAATAAATGTGTGTCAATCAACACATATGATGCTGCAGCCACGACTAGGAAAAGGGTGGTTTGATCAAGATTAGTTACAGTTGCGTCATTCCTTAGCAAATAGTCTCTACCAAAGTGACATGATGAGAGTGGTGCGAAAAAATTGTATGCTCGATCCATGCTCTTTACTTTATGCTTTTCAAATGCAGACTAAATTAAACTTGACCAGCATCATGGAGACTTGCTTTTACACACTGAAATCCTGTGGCTGAGTCTAGGAAAATTTTATTCACGTTCAAAGAGTCTCTTCCAGTAGCTAATAACCAAGTTCCTTCAGGACTGCCGTCATTTTCCTCAACAATTAAAACATTCTCGGTGGTTCGTGTCACCATTCTGGCAACAGAATCTTCAGGTACTTGCAAAACGTTTGGAACATTAGTACACCAATGGTTATTTCTTCAGTTCTATATTTTACATAATATTCACATCGTGTTACACATTCATATGAGCACTAAGTCCTTGTTGGTAGGTGATGACTGTTTATTATTGGTTTCTTAACAGCAGTGACACTCACATGCTTGAACCCAAGGAATTTTGTTCTTCGTTTTTGAAGGCGAGGATATATTGACTACTCTGCCACAAAAGACATCAGTTTTATTCAACAAATAAACTAAAAGAACTAAAACATAGCAAAACTTATTCTAAATTAACGCTAAATTGTATAAAAGTAGAAATTTAAAAAATGAGACAAAAATACAAAAGTTATGCTGTTTTTGAGACATGTGGTTGTGCTTGGGTATTAGCGTCAAAACCCGTACGTAAGTCTCTGATGACAGATGTTAATACTCGTTACAGATAATATTCGAGGACGGAGAAACTCATTCACTTAGTAGTCTAGAAGCCCCCCGCATTTTATGGAAATCCAAAGCTTCACTACCTTGCTTAGAGGAGTACTTTCTAGCGGAAGGAATTACAGCTTTTAGCCTCGAATGCAATGATAATTCTGAATTACAACATGAGTAAGAAGTAGATCATGCTAGCTTTTAAGTAAGCATTGGCTGGAGGCCCCTAAAAGTCCCAAAAGCCTATTACGTTAGCTGTTCTCAAAACCGAGAATCAAACCCGGACACTTCTACATTGTATGGATTTTACTATTAGTTCTTTTATCCTAGGTGTCGACAAGTTATTCTTGTTTCTAAGAATACCCTACGAAGCACGAAAAATCGTGTCAAGTTGTATCAAAATTCTTTAAACAATTTGAAGCAAAACACGTGTACATACGGGCATGACCCCATTGCACACAGCCTTTATGCAGCCACTGCCTTCAGAGGGTTTATACGTGAATAGGATACGGACGATCTTTACCGCTGTTGTCAGGTGAGAATCCTGGCACTTTCGACATCCCTGCGAGAGGTAGTTTACTTGGGGCTGTTTCCTACGCGTTGTTATTGTGTTTAAGTGGGTGCTCATAGCAGCTCATGTATAAGGGCGGGCGTAGGGAAAGCTTATTTATCGAGTGCTAAAACCAACCACTGTTCAGCTACTCAACCCTGGGTAAATCCTGGATTATCCCCTCCACTGTTCTGTGTAACGTGTCCTTTTCCTTTAGTAGGAACACGACCTTCCGAAAGCCGCGGCTGGTAGCTGCACTCCAAACCCTCTTTTGAAATTGCTGTAAATTTGGAAGTAAACTGAAGTAAAATTTCTGTTATATTACACAGCTGTATGCGTTTTATTACACAAACTTGTCAGCAAAAATTGGTCTTTTACCTCATACAAGTGAATCTGGGTTCGATTTTTGGGAGGCGTAGGAGATGTTTTTCTTTCACAGAGAGTCCAGATCTGCTATGGGGCACGCCAAGCCTTCTAGTTAATAGGTGACAGAGACTCATTACCCAACCGCTCGTAAAGTTGCCGGGGTGTGAATCTCATTACCTACCCCTAGCTAGTGCCCTGATTAAGAAGGCCTTCTCAAGTGTTTAAAATTAGATATATTTTGGAAGGAAGTGTTAGTGGTATTTTTACAGTGATTTTGTCATGAACTCTCGTAATGAGACAAGAACGTGTCAGTAACTTTGATGTGGTTTTGTTTCTTGCCCAGTGGTCACCAACCGGTGTGCCGCGGCACACCGTTTACCGCGAGCTTTCGCCATTGTGCTACGAGTGTTTGAGTAAAAGAATGATTATGTGAAATTAAGTATAAAGATTAAATTTAAAACAGATGAAGATTAATGCATCAACCAATTTATGCACTTAATAATGGTTGGTTGATGTATTAATTATAAGGATATGCATGATGAGAATAACATAAAATTAACGGATAAATATGTTGTAGGCCTATACACACGCGCAAGCATATCATTAAGAAAGGGGTAGATTAGGTTTTGGTAAACTTCGAGCATATCGTTATGCTGTGCACAATTTTGAAACCACTGCATTTAATCGAGCTTTTTAAATTGATATTTGCGTCAAGATTTTATCATCTTTCTCCTTTAACATCGTTTTATGTTTTTTACTAAAAATGATATTATGTAGAAGTTTAAGTTGTCCGAATACACGCCATGAAGGCACTGGATGAAGGAGAATGATTTGAATTCTGGTGTTTACCCTAACTGTAGGTAAATTGACTCTCGTATTCTACGCCTAGTATGTCGCAAGAAACAAATGTATATCCGAAATTCGTCGCGAACACAAACAGTTGTGGAGCACTCTTTTAGACCAACCCCCACAAAAGCGTCAAACCCGTGTAGAACTATGAAACAGTTTATTAGGTTTTGTCTGTATTGTAGGATATTCCAGCACTCTTGGTATCTGGAGAATGATGTGTTTCATTTAATTATAGTCCTTTGCAATTTCCTTGAACTTTCATAATGGCGTATTCAAAACCTAAGTAGAAGATAAGTGCCGCTAAAATCTCCCCGATCCCATTTGTTTGTTTGTTTATTTATCTATTAATTAATTAATTAATTTATTTATTCATTCATTCATTCATTCATTCATTCATTCATTCATTTGTAGTTGCCTTGTAGTAGCTTTAAAATTCGTGGACAGGTTCAGCGGGTTATGAACACTTAATAAATGACAAGAACAACTACTATACAAACACGAAGATTAAAAATACAATTTGTAACAAGTACAAAGAAATGTGAAAATATTCAGACAGTAGCATTTCAACAAAAGAATAACAACTAATGTCTAAGCTGTGACAAGACAGGGCTGAAAAAATCCTTGCTGTGAACCCTGTTGTTAAATCAGCAGAGCCCAAGGGAGCCTGGTATAGCCGTAACCCTCTAGACTTGTATTCTGGATGTGACCTGCTGAACTGTCGGCTGGGATACCGAGGGTGTTGTAAGGGTTTTCATAGTTTCCCTCCATCCCAAATAGCCGATTTTGGGATAGTACCTCCATCTGTCCATGACCACTCCTTTTTAAGCCCTTTCCAATCCCGTATTCACTAACCATCCTGCCGTCCACGTTATATTCTGAATTAACCGGTGGCTTCGTAAAATGACACAAGTTGGGAAACATCGGCAGCATCTAACACTTCTGACACTTCCGCTCGTTTATTGTTCCTGTTATTCGTGCGTGCATTCGAAACAGCCTAAACAAATTCACTACATTCTATTGTTTTCGCGTGCGATGGTATTTGTGTTCAGATCTTCAACTCCTGCTCTGGCCTGTGTGGCTGTGCATTCTTTCTTCTACCTGTTAAAATTCGGGATGAGATTTTTCTTGTACTTCTGTCGGAAACGGCGAGATGTTATCTTTCCTACATTTGTCTCGTAAAACGCGAGATATTAGTATCATCAGTTTGTTTAGGCTCTATTTCGCACGTCACAGAGTAGCATCTGTTCCTGTCATAAAGACAAGTATCGTATACTTACCTAGGCCTTCCTGTAAAGTGTCTTATATTTGTCCGATTTGAAAGAAATTGGAATACCTCGACAATTGGTTTTTAAAAAATTCTGAACACGAAACTTTACGAAAAGCCGTCCGTTGAGAGATGCGACGTTCCATGTGGACTGAGGCCCTTCAAATGGTGTGTAAACAATGTGGGAAGTGACACTTTGGGTACGCAGGTCGAGAAATATAATTTTTTGCTATTTCATCGCCGTATTTTTCCTGAAACTTTAAACAGAATATTTTAATGTATGATAAAGCTTAATAATTGTGCATAATTTGACTGCATTCAAAAATAACAAAGAACCTCAGTAAAAAAAAAAATGCATGACTTACATAAAAACTACGATCCCCAGAGAAGAAATATACGTGGGTCTATACTCGCATTATGCAGTGCGATCTAGTTTGCGTGTGGCACACGAATCTAAAGAGAAATGACATGGTAGTATTTCACTACTGTGTTACTAGAATGGAACACATGACAGTGAATAATATTGCTGCGTTTTATAGACCGAGTTATGAAGATTGGAGGCCTAGTTTATTCCCTTCAGATACAGTTTGTACCAAGTATATTTGTTACGAATGTCATGTTGTTAGAGACTAACTGACCAAGGTAATTATACGTTCCGAACAACATAACTTCAAGAATAGCCTAAGACACCTACAACCAACTGACTTTTGTTCTTTCGAAGTGGCAATGGTACGGTTAACGAAATGATCCGCACGCTTATTCATCTGTGCATGTTTATCCGTCCCTGACAGCTTTTTAAGCAGTGGACACCATCTGGTGTAAACGTAATAGGCTGCTGTAAGTCGCAAAACGTTTGTACTGCTTGATAATTCTGTTAGGGTGCCTGGTATTGTCTGTAGGATTAAGTAACTGGTGATTTAAAAACAGGACATCTCACACAATTACAAATACACTTATAGTCTGTCTGCATGCTAGACTTCATATTCCGATATACGATCGATACATATTTAACCTTTTAAAACCTAGCGGTAACTTTACGTACCACCAGGTTTAACACTAAAAAATTCTACGTGGTGCCCACATTGCGTTTATGTGTTTTGTACGGATCTCAGAACAAACAGCAACTTTTGTCTTATAAAACATTAAGAGATTGGTTTTTATAACCGAAGTGGAGAGTGTTTACAGCGCGGTACGCACTGACTCCTTACATAAAACAGATACGCTTCGTCTTTAAAGGGGTTAATAATATATGTGCTCAGTTATTTTTTTCTCCTATGTATCGCGGAACAGCACGAAAAAAATAGGTAGTTGTATAGAAACATGGGGTAAAGACACGAATACTACGTCACTGGATTATGAAGACAACTCAAAAAAAAATCAGCGTGCAGATAATTTGCATGGGCTCTCCTGCTGTGGCGTGTTTCTTGTCATTTTCTCGTAAATGACACGATTTTCGAAAAAAAAGTATTTGAGTTTAATGTGTGGTTTGATTTTCTCTACATCTTTTATCCTCAACCTTTATCATCCTAAGATAAATTTAGTAAAATATTGTCGTAAACTTAAGTAGGTGCCTACGTAGAATGCCTGGCATTTTCGTCCGAATTTATAAAACTTGATTTTTAACGAAGTATTTTATTGAAAAGCACGAATATAAAATTTTGCGAAAATCCTTCCAGCGGGAGCCTACTTCTTCCATGCGGATGGACGGACAGACCTATAGACAGAGAAGTAGCTATGACAGAGCTAATAGTCGCTTTTTGAAACTTTGATAACGAGCCTGAAAACATTTTTTGCAGCTTTTCGTACTCCACTGACCTTGATGTTGTAATTCATTGCAAGTAAAGCATGTTGTGGACAGCACACTAAAAGGACGGTCTAACGACAGTATAGACCTATAGCATGAGTAATTGAATCAATTACAGGCCTAAATAAATATAGAATTTGCTAAGTCTAAACAAACCAGAACTGCGCAAGATCACTGGCAAGTGTAAGATATATTTTCAGTCGCTACATATGTCTCGGCAAATGCCAATGATTTGTGCTGTTGTGGGTTGGTTTAGACTTACGATAAAAAGGAACACCCAATGTAAAAAATAGGATTTGTAGTTTCCAAGATGGCGATTTTTCAGACTGAAGCCTTCTGATTTGTGACACTTTGTAGTCTAGCAAGCGGTCTTTACATTATATTTCCATACCATAAATTTATTGTAAGAATGTGTGAAAGTAAATGGTTTCTAGCATTCCTGTAGAGGATTTTCGTTCCTTGACTCAGTTTTTGAGATAAATGCCGGGAGGGTTTCTGAAATTACGCCGCGATTCTTAACTTTCCACGTGCGTTCACCTTCAGTATTTACTAAAGATCCTACTATTTGATGCTATAGGGACTCAGACGCTGACAGCGTCGTTAAACATACCACAAATCAAAACGAAAAGTAAAAATATTTTAATGGAAACGAGTAGGCTAACCAGGCGTAAATGAGACACTTTCTTTCACTGCAATCAAATTACGCTGTTACTGTTGCCACACGCAGTACGCGGTTAAATTCAATTGGTCAGCTTCATAATGTGCTCGTACCCTACCGTTAGCTTTAGTCTCTGAATGTGCCTGTGAATCGTTTGCGTTGCTGGGATTGGTGTAGGGTTTGTGCTGCAGTATCGATCTCTCGAAAGCAATGTGAAAGCGACGCGACGCTAAGCGCATCTCTCCCAGACCTGACACTAAGCTACAGCTGTTTCAGTTTTAGTGCGTTGCATGAGAGGGCGCAATGCTTACTGCTTCAGAGAGCAGCGTATCGGGAACAAGAGGCAGGAGGAGGCATATACCCACAATTAAGTACAGTCGAACCCCGTTATAACGACATCGGTTAATGCGACACCTCGTCTATTGCGTCACATATTCTGTGGTACCAATAAATCCCTCACTCTTAACCATAACCTTATATTCCTTGGTTAGAACAACACTCGTTTACAACGACACAAAATATTCAGTCCCTTTCATGACGTTATAACCGAGTTCGACTGTACATTTATCTTCCAGACGCCTTCTTTGGGATTCTTGCTCACCTCACTTACCTTAATTTTTCTTTATTGTGCAGGACTTTCAGAAAAGGGCTATTTTATAAATTACGTAAATTTGTTCACACGATCATATTACAGAAGTAAAATCAAAATTAATTGCCCGAAGATTTGGAATCATGGTGTCGGTGTTCATTATGCAAACCCTGACCGTATTATTTCAGAACACCCTAAAAATTTCCACTCTTTACCCTAACAACATGGCGTCTAAACAAAAGAAACTTTTTTATTGTCCATCACAAAAATTTCAGTAGATCTAACAGTAGGCCTATTCTCTGTGACTACACACTTCACTTTTCAGATCAGCGATCCTTTGAGGATGATTGATATGGATCCCATCCTTAAGATAGACGCCACTAAAATAACTACAAATTCTAATGTTAGGAGATTATGGTGGCCAAGACCACTGCTCCAAATCGACCAGAGTAGAGCTGCGAGGTACTTGATTATTGAAAATGTCCAGACCAGTACACGCAGCATATAACTGTGCACCATCTTGTTGAATAAACATTTCCCTAGGAACAAAATCCATTCCTTTCAGAAAAAGACAAATTCGTCTTCCAGATGCCAAGTTTCTAAAGTGACAAATTCATTACACAGATTTTTGTAGAAATGTCATAAATATTGAAATGATATCAGTGATTTGTTTGACCGTGCACGACAATTTCACATTTAAAAATATCTTTATTATCTTCACAATTAACGTTTCCTCTCCTTTGGTGTAAGACATTTCGTTCATAATTATGAGTAATGCAGAGCAGCATGCAAATACATCCATTCCCCGAGCAGATTCGAAACTGCTATCTCAGTAATTGAATAGTCTGAAACCGTAATGAAAAAGCGGTCACTCCAATCGACTAGTACTTTGCTGGTTAGCTAAAGGTTAGGTAGTTTCTTTTTGGCATTATTCAATGCTACGTTAGAAGTAATAATGTTTGACCCCACATAAAATGCAAATACTAGTAATATACATATACCTACATGCACACTCGCACACGAGCGAAGTACTTAAATTTAGAGATCGTAACCTTATTTCTAAGAGCACGTGCGAGTTCGTCTAAACACTGCATGTGCAGAAGGCCGGATCACTGTGCGTGGAGTCCTCAAGCACCGATACACATCTCCAGACCCGTAACAAACGGACACCTATTAGCTTTCTCTCCCTCCTGAGGGCTTTTCTCAACAACCGTAACATAAACTGATGAGATACACATCTCTTCGCTTTACCATCTGTCGAGGAAAGACGCTCCCATGTGTAATCTTGTTAAAGGTGTCGAATTTTTGTGTCATAACATGGGCATTCATGGCAGTTTGAGGCATCTGTATTTACTGGGGGGGGGGGGGGGCGTGTGAGAGAGAGAGTGCGTAGCTTCTGTTGTTGTGACCGTTATGGATTTGAATTTAGGTTGTCGCGTTTAAGTGACTTAGGTCGATAAAATTTAGGACTGTGGGATTGACAGGTCACGAGCACGTGTAAGGGAGAAAAGAAATGTACACAAAATTTAAAATTTTTGTGAATGCCTTGAAAAGTCATTCTTATACGCTGCTTACGAATCTGCTGCACAGCTGATAAACGCTAACCTTTCTTTACTAACTAGGGGTACTTTGTCTGAGGGAATAAGTCTTTCATGTTTTTCAGGGGTGAGGGTGAACTGGCAACTTCTGATTAAAATCCATTCCTGACCGCATAGATCAACTGACAATATCCGAGAAGATTTGTTTGCCCCAGAACTAGGTAGGAGATTTTGTGTGTTAGCTGACAGTGATGTATAGCTCTGTCGAGGTGTTTACAATTTGCGTCACTTTTGAATTAGCCCGTAATTATCTTCACAGAAATGTCTTGTTAGCTGACAGACTGCCAACATCTGTTCGCAAGAATTCAAAATTTACTGCGAGCCACAACACTACATTTTATTGTATGAAAATGCTACGTTTCCGTTTAGGCACTGTAATGTTCCCAACTGATGTTGGAAATGTTAAAGATTAAGGTTACACACGACAGTGCATGACGTCTCTGTTGTGTCCACTTTAAGACGTAACTGACTCCTGCAAACGTAGGTTTTCTTGAGAAGCTAACAGTTGTTTTGTTAGTCAAGAAATTGTCCACGTATTATGTTAATCAGATCTTCGTTATAGTGTTAACAAGGGCCCGCCATTGGTACATATCCTGAACTAGATACAGTTCACACTCTCCTATCATATTCCTAAAGACTCATTTTAATAGTGAACTCTCATCTACCCCTATGTCTATCAAGTGTTCTCTTTCTTTCACCTTTCCTACTCAAACTTTGCAGCTGTGAAATTTAATCTCTGTCATAGGTGTTAATGTCCCAACAATCTCCCTCTCACCCTACTAATAAATGACATGGAGTACAATTACTTAACATATAATGTGTATTTAATCTTCTGTACTTTTGTGTGAAACATTTCTGATTCTAAGAATAATTCAGGGAGGTATTGTCATAAATGTACATAGGTATTCACGCAAAATAACCGTTATTCTTGTCAGATTTTAGTGATACTTGCATTTTCTCTACAGATTTTCGAAAAATGCTGAAATATCAAGTTTCTTGAAAATTTTTCCAGTGGGAGCCGAGTTGTTCCATGCGGAGAGACGGACAGACGGACAGACAGACATGACAAGACTGACAGTCGCTTTTCGAAATTTTGCGAACACACTTCAAAAGGATAAGCCTTGGAAGTTTCAAAACGCATGCCTTTTGGGAAATCGTGGAGAACTGTATAGAAAATTAGTTTAGTTTATTTCTTTGGCCTCGTAGCATGTAGATTCTACATGCTACTACAACTGGGAGGACAAGTGGGCGAAGCTTGCGAACTTTCAACAACCACTTCTTTTTCGGATATGGGTAAAAATGGACAGAAGAGTGCCTTCATATTTTGTTGTGTTCAGAAGTTTAAATATAGCCTATAGATCGCAGTAGTGACAGACTTAATGAATTTAGACCTACACGTAAAATTTGGTCATTGCTCAAGTTGACTGTTCTAACCTGACTTCATTAAGAAGCTGCAGCTTGCAATAAAGACTCTTTCCGATTAGCTCAGAGCGACAGAGAGATATACAACTTGGTGGTCCAGAGCGACACCCACTGCTCCTGTATTGTTTTACATCTGGAGCCCTCAGGGGACAGTTTTACAGGGGACAATGAAAAATGGCACTGCATCCAACATTTTGTTTGGGTTTATACACACTGCCTTGTAGATATTTTAAACACATAATTATTTGAAGCAACAGCTATAACGTCGAAATACTTTGCTTCTTTTGGAAGAAATGCAGATCCGGTGTGGTGGTCATTATGTCTTGAAACGTGTATGCCAGTGCAATATATTTCCTTCCCTATTGTGGTCCTCCAGCAAAAATCTCTTTAAACCGAGGCTGCAAAGTGTCATAGAATCCATTTAGGATACCCAATGACAAGCCTAATAATTTATCACCATTAAACTGTTATATAAATATATTTTGCTTGGCTTCCATGTTGCTCTTGCATTATACAATAATATGACGTCAAAATGACACTTTTTGCGCGATCTATTATCTTACCAATGTTCGCGGCATTACACTGTGAGACATTACTGTCCTATGCCCTATCAAAGTCCTCTGTGCTGGCAGAAATAACACAGACATTGGGTGGCCTATATTGACATGGTATTCACGACAGATTTTACGGAAAGCCGTCAGTTGCTTCAAGAGTTATTAGGAGGCAAAGACACATGATAAAGAATGAAAATTTTGTTACGGAATGCACTTTATGCAAAGACCAATTAAATTAAAAAGAGGTAAGTTTATCCCCCCCACCCCCCTTGCAAACACAGCATTAGAGGTGTGTTATGGTAGCTACATATAATGTACGGCGGGAACGTTCTTATGGCCGGCAGGAACATCTCCCGGTGCAGTACTGACAGCAAGAAGACATGACTAGTTCATGATGTAACAGAAAACTGAATAAATATTATTCCACAGAGCAGTGAAGAGACCCCCGTCACTGAAGCACTTCTGTCGTCTGTGGTGTAACAGCGACATATACCAGATGGCTACGATTCCAGGAATGCCAATGTTAGAAAAATGAACTCCACCAGTGCTAATTTCTTATAAGCTTTAGGTTTCACAGCGAATGAAAGCTAAGAAAATGTCCTGTCCAGTCATTAGGCCAGCAATTTCAAATTAACCTTGTTTATCTTAACTGACAGTTTTATCATTGTTAATTTCTTCTTTACACTTTTGCGAGAAATAAATTTTCGTTTTAAGCACCTGTGTTTGAAGTCTTAAACTGATATAATTCTCTGATATTTTCTTTCACGGACAAGTTCTACTTAATACTAAAATCCAATTACACTATAAACCTTTGATCAGTAAATCATAATTAATAATTAACACAGGTATTTGAGCCTTTATATGATTTAAAGATTACCACCTTCACGCAATGTCATCATTGCCTGATGGTGGAGAGAGATGCATCCTCCAAAATGTCGAGTTTACATGCGGTATGCATTTGGAAAACTGTTGCTGTGAAAACTCGGTTTTGTTACACTTTTCATCATCTTTTGCTTCCTTCTTCAGTCATTTCGCCGTGTGCTTTCTAAGTTATACTGCAGCTGCTTTAAAGCAGATTACACACCCTTGGTCTCTATATTCCTTACTCCACGCGATAAATTTAAATATTATTTTGAAGCAGTTAACATGAGAGAAGAATATATAAACAGAGCTGGAGTCGAATTGAGGTGAGGAATGTAAATAGGGAGAAGGATATCCAAACGGAATAAATATGCGCAAATAATGATGTAACAGTTATGAAAACGCGTGGGCCTACCCGTAGTTCGCGATATTCTCAGAATTAAATGCATGGAAATTTGAATGGAATTAATCACGCAATATCTCATTCTTATAATTGTGTCTCAGCGCAACAAACCGTCTTTCACCTGTCACCTTGTTTCTTTCCTACTGTAATATCTACTGCCTGGTACTTTTTTGTTTCATTCCCTGTAGTTGGTACTGGGATGCGTCTGGCAGAGTCCTTAAAACACATATTAGGGCCTTTAACCTGTACACATGTAACACACGCCAACAACCCAACTGGTGCGACTTATGGGTTAGCTGAAAGGCTCCAGACTTCACGCTTCTAAATAAACACTCCCAGTGTCGTCAGCTAGCATTTAACTGCATGTTATGGTTTGTTCTGCCGCCACCAGGTGGCACGTCTTACCCTACTTTTCCAACTTAATGTGGCGAGGTAGGTTTATATATTATCATTTCCGTATTTCCGTGTGTGTATGTATGTACGCCTGCAGTTAAATCACGTGACGGTTTTCCATTAAATTCAGTTTGATCATCCTGTCTCTAAACCATCGAATTCATGTAACGGCATAGCTTCTTACT
Organism: Coptotermes formosanus; assembly: GCA_013340265.1. NCBI lineage: Eukaryota > Metazoa > Arthropoda > Insecta > Blattodea > Rhinotermitidae > Coptotermes > Coptotermes formosanus. The sequence continues at coordinate 3,456,414 of BLKM01012995.1, read as the reverse complement.
TGTGCTCGAGAGATGCTGAGCTCGAATCTCGATCAGCATAGCAGCTAACTTAAGTAATGGTTTTGTAGTTTTCCTCAGGCCTTGCAGGCAAAATCCATCGTGTAGGCCTATATCGATTACAGCGCAATCCATAAATGCTTTACAATAAGCAATTCATCAATAATTCTACTATTCGATGCCCTCTGAGTAATGACACTCTCTTTAAATAAAGAGTAATTAAAAATGGGTATTTCTGAAAGCCACCTATAATCTGTTGTTTTTATGCGCGTCCGCAAAACAATTGCGAAAAGCGAAATTACATTCATCATGTCCGTCTGTCCGTCCGTCCGTCCACATGGAACGGATCGGCTGCCAATGGACGGGGTTATTGAAAAGTTATAGTCGGGATTTTGACTGAAGTTAGGCCATCAAATTCAATTTTAGTTGCAACGGGACAAAGGTAACCGGCACCTTACGTGAAGATCTACATACAATTAGACCTACATCTGTCTCAGTTTTTCTTCGGTTGATAAAAGCATCAGGTACGAATTCCAGTGCAAATCAACACAACGTTACGTGTAACGTATATACATATATATTTTTTTTTTTTCAGAAAATCGTGTCATTTATGAGACAACTGCAAGAAATACGGCCGAGCCAGATAGGCCGTAGATAATATGGCGCTACATAGATGCGATTTGCATACCGGATGACTGGGACAAAAATACATAACCATAATTTTAATACTCATTGAATTTTACTTGGCTAACTCTGTCTGATGTGATAAATTAGTTTTAAGGTCAGGAGTGACGACAAATGAGAAACTTCACAATTTATATGACATGATCTGATTAGTCACATCGTACTTGTACAGCAGGCCACGAGCGAGCGAGCGCTCCTTTCTAACGGACTGTTTCTTCCCTGTCTTGAATGCTGGCAAACTTTAAGTATATAGGACTAAATACATGACGAGAATAAATGAGTTGAAACATATATTTTTTTTTCCAAACACGGTACTGATTATCGACATAATTCTGTTTCCTGGTAAGTGAAAGTCTGAGTAAAAAGAGACATATGAGTAAACCACACTGTGTTCATTGTACTCGTATGTAATGTCACTGATACGAGTAACTCGATGTTGTTAGGAAACAAAGAGGGAAACATAGCCTACCACTTGGCAGGATTTATTGAGTTTGTTAACGTATGTATACAGACATATACATTATGAATACGTGTGTGCCCACAAATTGTGTACGAATTATCCCTTTAAGTTAATAACTATAAAACATTTCGATCGGGTGAAGCTTTTAGGTTATGACCGGTAAATTTAACACAGGTAAAATCGATGTAGGCATACAAATAATAAATTATTCAAATAAATGTGATAACAAATGTAGCAGATCCTAACAATAGTTGCATTCGGTAACGTATCGACTGCTGCGAACAATAAAACCGTGACCACTCAGTGGATTAAATGGTACGACCATCTGGGACGGTTTCAGCAAGCAAGGATCAGAACAGATCTCAAAAGTCGTGTTCATGAGTACATTTCTTATTTTGTTAAATTCCTACCATCAGTATAACAAGGCCGTAATGAGAATTTCTTAGGTCAAAGCGACGGTAGCGGTACTTAGTGTAGCATGTTAGCATTTCCCACGACAAAATCTTTGAACAGAAGGTAAAGCCTTCTTAAGGTCTCATAATTGAGCTGAAAAACGTATTAATCTGCGAGTCTACATAACTTCCTTTGCTGTGGTGATGGTTAATGAACGAAGTGGACGCTAGGGCCGTTTAATGCGCAATCTTGATATTTCGTGCGATAACATTTTTGAATGGAACGTACAGACTTGCTGAGATCATATATTTTTAAAGTAAGGTAAATTTCGCTGGTCACGCCATGAAGGCATGCAGGGGAGTAGAAGTATAGCGCCACTCATTCTTAACCTCGCCATTGTATGGAAGTCAGTCGTTAACTTCAGTCTCTGGTCGCTTTAACCCCAGGAAAGAAACCTGGTACCCATTGAATAGGAGGCTGTTTGGACCCCAAAGTCGGTCTGGACCATGCCCCTAGCGGGATTTGAACCTCGGACCGTCCAGCACCATATATTTGTAAGCTACAGAACGTCGATAACCTTACCTAACTGCGGGTTTGTCATAATAATTAATGGACCATTTAGGCTAGGCGTTTGGAATTTTATGTCGAAGTAGGGCGTAAGCTTAATTACATAAAACCTGAATACGAAACATTTTTATGTAGCTCATTAATTACGAACTTAATGATTGCTTAATGCTTTCCTATTACCTGTTACAAATGTGACGTATTGGGCTATTTTTTGTCTAGTGCAAACATGTGGATTGCTGAACTGTATAACTAAATTGTGTAATTATTCATTTATAATTTTTGAAAGTAACAAACTGAAACATTCGGAGTAAGTAAGTGCCCGGAGTTGTTCATATTAGCTATATCTTTATTTTGGACGTTGTAAGAGACAGGCAGGCATACCCGTTACAAGTCCTCCTGGAATCCTGTTTTATGCCCGTCTGTCGTAATGTACTTCAATCCTGCCATAAAGCTTTCTATAAATATGCAGCACACAGGGTCCGGATTCATCGGTTCAGTTGCTAGTTGGAATGCAGAATGGAAACTTTTTTACTCCTCATCCTTACTGTAAATCTTTATGAAAAGGTTAGGTAGGTATCATGGCTTAGGCTACTGAACCAACCCGTGTAGGTCTTACATATACAGGTTTACACTGAAGAAGCCTGGATAACGTGAAATTTGATCCATTAAGTGACATCTTTAGGGCCGCAATAGGTCCTCCTTTTATGTGCTTCCTAAAGGAAATATGATAGCACTTTGTATATAGTGAAAGTATTGCGATTCATTCAATGTATTTCCTAACATATATCCACAAACCTATCTTCATGGACCCTCGAATTACCTGGCCAAGAGGAGCAATTGTAGAGGCGCGTCCCTTCAACAAGTGATATAGGTAACCTGTAATAACATGTGACGTGGAGTGTTTTGTTTGAATTGCTCGTGGTTTAACGCTATGTTATTTGTATTTTGTTAGATATTTGATGCTATTTTACTCTATCAAAAAGGATCTGACCACAATGAGGTAGTGCCAAATACGTATTGGAAATACAGCTTTTTGGCCGAGCCCATAAACCATCGCTTCAGCTTTTACTAATCACTTAATGGCTAATGGAGGAGTAAGAAAAATGTAAGATGTTACTGCGATTAATTAAACGCTGTAATAAGGTTAGAGGAAAAGTCTCTCTGCACGCCCTGAAAGCGTACGTAGAAGTGGATGAACAGCTCCACGCATACCTAAGTTTGTTATTAGATGCAAATAATTTGTCATCTTCACGGGTCGGCCGCTTTATCCCCGATTATTTAAACACTATATTACAAAAATGTGTAGGATTAGACGTGAGGTTAAGTCTAGACGTCGGCGCAATGCTAAACTCGGCATTAGACGGAAGTAACAACTTGCAGGAAACGGTATGTCCTGTAACTGCAGTGGCGTAGGCTATAACGTGGCAGGTAAAGAACACTAAGCTAGTTAGGCATCAGTTTTATATATATATTTACTTATTTATATATATAAGTCGTTAATGTAACTCCGACACGTGAATGATAATGAAAAGAACGTTAGGCGAGTGGTTTAATGAAGACTTAGGCTGGACTCAAATGGCTGAACAAGTATCACTGAATCAAGATAGGCCATGTAACACAACTTTGTCCATTAACCATTTAAGGTTCACCGGTAATTATACGTATCAACTAATCTAACATTGATAACCCGTTCATTTTCCACACGGCATATTTGTGTTTTTTCCATCATTCTTGTGATAAAAACCGATTTTTTTTCCCGATCCGCATTAACCGACTTGTGCCTATAACGGACACGGACTATTTTCCCTGAGGGTTAGGGACTGAATATTTATATGCAATTCAGACGGCCATCAGTCTTCGAAACTTTAAGGCACTTCTTTAATGTTCGTGAGAACATTAAAGAAGTGCCTTAAACAAATGAGACGTCGGCTGGATTGTTCTGGCGCAGAATAGGGTCTAGTGCCAAGCTGTATAGTGAACATTCAGTTTCAAACAAAAGCGATAATTTCTGGACGCTTTTCTTGCCTATCAGTTTCTCAAGGACCCTACCTCAAGCAGTTAATTTTTTTCGATAAATATTACGTTTCTTTTCGCGATGCAGTTCAATGTTCTTTGCTCAAATGATACGCATATTGCAGTTGTGTCATTGTTTCACCGAACAAGTAAGACAGTATGTGTATAACTGTAGATGACCTTTGACCCGTGGCGCCGTGACTGAGCTGTCCTCTCATGAGTTACGGGCTGGGAATCTCGTCTACGCTCTCTCTGTTGCCTGTACATACTCAAACATAGCAGCGACCGGTAAATCTCCCCCCCCCCCCCACCCACCCCGAATTTTTCTTCTAGACCACCACATTTCCAAGTCCATTCAAATAAAACTTACAGATCTTCTGAAGATTAACATATGAATCCAAATACTTTAATGGCACTTTCTCTATGGTCTAAATCACTTTGGCTTCTAATCTGTATACAAAAACAACTTTCGCTCATTCTGTGCAAAACCTCCAATGCCGTGCCGCAGGACGCATTCTTGTGATACCGGTATCGTGTTCCTACTTATGCTGCCATGTTTATTACAGTTTTCCCACTCTTATCCCAACCGCTTATTTTATTTTCTGTCTCCCTATATTTCTGTGTTGTTGTTTCTATTTTCACGAAGCGTTTATTTTATGTTTTTTCCTTCATTATTTTATGGAATGTGCAGTTCAGAGTTAATAGGTTTATAAGTTAAACATGTAACTAAAGACAGTACCATTTAGACGTTTATTGCTGAAAAGGTGAAGCTACACGAAGTTCGGTACTAGATGGAGATGACTTATCAATACTCAGGGAAAAATTCTCCGGTCCCCGTTTCTTAGAACTTTGCCAGGCACAGTGTTGAAAAAAAGGAAATCAGACCCAGTCAGGCAGTCTGCAGCCAGCCACTTTACGAGTACTTTAAGCCTGTCATGATTATTTCCGTCTTCAAGTAATGTGGATGGAAATGTAAGCTTGACTGTGGTCATTCTGGAATCGAATGTGCCCTTCATGTGGAAACAAAGGCTTCTTTTATTATTGTACTGATACCCTAGCATAACATTTTTGTCATTTGTGAGAGTTTCGAGCATAATTGTGTCCTAAAAATATTTTAAAACTAACCTTCTACATGAGTGATTTTGAAAGATTGTAGCTAATGCAAATGAATAGAAAAGCAAGCAAACTGGGTGGTGTCCAACGCATTGGCACACATATTAAATTCTTCAGCAACGAAAATTCTGCCATAAAACGCCTCATTCATTATCGTTCCTTTATTGGTGACAGAAGGTTTCACACTTATAAAAACAAACATGTTAAGTGGAATTTGATTTCCTCAGGATGGGCACCACGGGATGTGACGTCTGTTTGTTGGTAGAAACTAGCATTTACTAATATTTTAGATGAATTCGCAGTCTCCATCATCAGTGTTTACCAGATTACGCTGTGTCACATTTCAAAAGATGGTCATCACAAATATATTTTAAATTTAGCTACTTTTAGTTAAAGTAAAATATTACTATTGTCCTTCTGCACACTATTAAGTGATTTGGAGGGGGGGGGGATAGATGCATTACTGCATTTGTTCGTAGGTTCTTTGCAAATATAGGGAAGTAGTCAATTTCATGTTGCCGCTGCAGTACCTTTAGGGAAACAGCCGTTGTCTACGAGGCTGGTTGGGTCCCAAATAACCAAACATTTTCTTTGTATTATAACATTCTTTTTAGTTTTAAGTATCAGGAAAGCTTTCAATCGTGATGTTTTCCAGAGCATAAGCTATCCATTTAGAAAATCAACCCCAATTTTTTTTTACATAAAAACGAGCATTTGATTTAAGGAAATCTACATTACGAGGCGAGGAAGGGAACTGCCACGTAACTCAAGGTACAGGCGTGGTTATAATTAACTTTCTTTTAATTCAGTAGCGATGTTTGTTCTAAAAAGCGGCCTAAATTACTCTAGAATTAAAAACCCCTCTAAGAAACGGCTTATTGCTCGGAGTATACAAAAAAAAAACGATTTTTACTGCATATCCTCATTGTTTACGTCACCATGTGTACAGGAGACTGTAACACTATCTTGTGGCACTCATCTTTTTGCTGTTGCATGGAAAGGCTGTGTGTTCTTCATCATGGCCCTCCTTAGCACCGGTCCTCCTTCGCCATAGCTACTGGGGTTCTCCCTCCACTCCCTCCATTTACTAACTCATATTTCACCTCAGACTCTCGTATAGACGGCTTACTTTTTGCAGCGCTTCGTGGAGACCATAGAGATCTGAGAGATTGTACTATGCAGATTTTACCGCGTCTGCTTAACGAGTTTGCCTAGCAAATAATTATCCTGTTTGTGTGCGTGCCTGTTTAGTACGGCGCAAATGAACAAGAATAGTCATATAATTAATGTAAGTTTGTCCGTGGCCTTGGTTGCGCAAAACCTGTCACATGATTGAGACTGCGAAGGGAGCGAAAACCTTTTGCTTCTCCTGACGTGTCATAAAAAGTATTGGCTCCAAACTAATTCTATCAGTCGTATGAAAAACATTGTCTTTGTATAAACGCTGTCTGATATGCTTTAAGTCCTTTTTATAATATTACAATTTGGTTTAATGAATTTGCGTGTGGGGGCGGTCTATATGCGTGGGAGGTTCACTGTCGGGGTTTTGTGAACATTGCAATGAAACTCCAGTTTTTATGTGGGACATGGAATTTTTTGACCTGCTTCTCAAGAAGGATTTTATTCCTTGAGGTTAGATAATCAATTTTCGATAAAGAGGGCTACATTTGTTTCGGTAGTGTACTATTACCCAATATGTGTGTGTGTGTGTGTGTGTGTGTGTGTGTATATATATATTTTTATTCAGGTGTGGTTAACTCTTCAAAAGCCTATAAGTACTTTCACCATTTGCTGTAAAGTTTATGGCGTGGCCCACACAGTGTATTTATGTGCTTAATGTTATTCTTTCTATCAGTATTGTGTATTTCCTTAAACAACAGGGGCGTCCCATATTATGCCACGTAACTGAAAACACCAAGGTGTGGGGGTTGCACGACTTTTTTTGTTTATTATTAACGACTGTGTAGTACATAACACATAATTTATTAGTGATTTAAGAATAAGGATATTTTAATAGAAATACGAAATTTGCGGAATGGTTACGCCTACTGGCCGGCTAGCACCTGTACGCAAGCTAACTGGGTAAGAAAAATTTGCTAAAAATATCAGACGGACTCACGATGAAGAAGACTCCTGCTGAAGTGATTTCTGTCCTGTCGTGTAGACTGAGTTTCTCCATTGTGAGGTACAAATTGAACCCTGTAATGTCTTGCAGGTGCAAGTAGTTTAGAATAATTTAAGCGTTCAAATGTTACTCCAGTGAGTGTACTGAGTACTAGGACCAATTATCAGTTGTCAGCATTCGGACTTTGGTTATCATCAGAATTATTTTCTGCTACAACTGTCTGAGCTACAAACGAGAAATTCCACTTAGAAACCGAGTGAGGCAAAGCATTGCCGTACTGATTCCTCTATCTTACCCTACTCTTGAGCTAATAAACTGACGGTAACATTAGCAGCTCGGAAGATCACCTTTGGCACGCAACCGTGATTTCTTGTTCAACACACTCTCTTATATCTGCAGAATTTTTGCCATCCTCTGACGAAGCGAGAAGCAATTCTGATATTTGGCCCACTCAGCCGTATTTAATCTTGTGGCACTGACCCGATCGACCTTCACGCTCACTCACTGTAGACAGAGATACAGTGTTAAGATACACGGCAAAAATTTACAAGCAAATACTTATCGTATAGAAAAATGGCTGAAGCAAAGCTGGAGATTGTAATGATGTATGTGTAACGTTTCTTTTTTAAGAAGGTCGTTTGTGATAAAATCGTTGTTGTTGGATTTGAAGTTGGTATATTTATTTCATGCCGATCCCAGTGGCCGCGCGTTCTAAGGCGTGCGTCTGCGGCCACTCGCTTTTTGGGATTTTGGGTTCGAATCCCGCTGAGGGCATGGATGTCTGTCTCTTCTGAGTGCTGTGTGTTGTCAAAAGGTAGCGGCCTCTGCGACGAGCTGATCACTCGTTCACAGGAGTCCTACCGGCTGTGTTTGTGTCTAATTTTGTGTGATTTAGCAACAGTGAGGCGGCCTAGGACCCAATTGGGCTGTTGCGCCACAGGACAGGAAAAATATTTATTTCATGCAGGTACAAAAGAAAATGAGCCGCGATTGCATATTCCGTCTTCCGCTGGAGATCCGGAGTTCAATTCCTTGCAAAGGCAGGAAATTTAATTTCTACAAATTGTCCACACCACCTGTGGGGCCCAAACAACCTCCAATTCGAAGTATATCGGTTGTTCTTTCCCCGGGGTAAGGCAGCCGAGGCGTGAAGTTGACCACTTACTTCCACCTGATGCTATATTTAAGAATGAATGGAGACGTACTTTTTTCTACGACGCCTGCGCGCCGTAATGGCGTGGGGAGCGACATCTTTTACAAAATAAAATATGATAAGGCAACAGTTTTTAGTGTCGACCTTCCAACAATAGATATTAATGCAAACATTTCAGCAATTTCGGAGAAAAGTACCTTAATTTTGCTTTCTTCTTATGTTCATTGCAACTATCATATATGCTGTAAGAACATGAAATTCAAATAATAATTTTATTACAATCATTTGTACTCATCAGCGTATTTTAGATCTACGATCTGCGGACTGAATAAACTCGACCAAAGTTCCCTTTAATTTTTGTTCCAGCTGCGCGGACCTGCTACTACTCTGAGCAGAACATTTTCACACGACCTGACGACTGCGCGACACTTTTAAATTTTTTTGTACTATGCCTAATAAAAATATTTACAATGAAAACTGAAAAATTCCAGCTACGCGGCAACAATTCTGTGTGCGCGGGAGTATTTCAGGTACTGCGCGGCCGCGCACCCGCGCAGCTTAGAGGGAACATTGCTTGAGACTATCTTAGTTTGGCCTTCCAATGAAGGTCATATTTTCTATGCTTAATTGCTGTTTCATGGAGTGTAGATGTGTTACATTTGACAATGTAAAAGCTAAATTGTTTACGGTTAATGGAAGTGGATATTAAATTCTACTAGTTTTGCTCCCGAATAAGATTGTATTCATTTCATAATGTGCTGTTTTCTATTTGCATATACGATCATATATAATGCAAAGTCATGTCAAGATCTCTGCTGGAGATGAAATTATTTTAAGACCAGCATTACATCTGGTGTCATAGTCCTGCTGAGCAATTACAGTTTGTGTGAGTTGCGTGCACTGGTGGCCGTGAACAGCGACATGCTGGCGTAGTGTACGGAAGGCAAACAGGGGAAAAGCCTGCAGCCTGTTGTAGAACTGGATGTCAGAGCGGTGTTATTTCGTTGGTTTGCTTTACTATGCCGAGAATTACACGTGACGGTGGGCACAAATTTTGCTGAGGAATTCGTTATTACATGGCGAGAGCTAAACAATTCAACGTCAATTACGCTTTGCTACTGTACGATTTCTTTCGCGAGTTCTGTTTTTTTTTACCTAGTAGCCCTCTAAACCTTTTAAACGTGGTTTTTGCTTTTTAATATAAAATTCATTTCTACATCACAGAGAACACACTGTGTCTGCGAAAGAGCAATCTTTCAATTTTATTTAAGAATATAATTGTTGTATATTCTGTGAGTAATAAGGGACAGATAACACGTTTAGGCTTATATTTTGTCGGCAAAATGCAACGATATTAGTCTATTGTTCTTCCTATAAAAACCATGAATGCCTCTGGGACCTTTATTATTTGTATCTCTGTGTGTCCCGCGTCTTAATTTTTCAACCAATCATTAATAACGTAGTGGACACTCAGACTTTGAGGGAGAGGACTTTGGCGTCACTTATTTTACGTACCAAACTATTTGGTAAAAAGCCTTAAAGTGTACAACTTTCTCCAAAGTAAAAAAAATTATCATGTAAAATAACAAGGTGGTAGCCCTGCGAACATTTTCTTCAGCCTTCGGTTGGTTGTATTAACTAATTAAAGCCTTTGGGGGGGGGGAGGTACATGACATTTTTAAGGAGCTGCGTTATAAACAGAACTGCTTACTGTATATTAAGTAATGTTTGTAGCTCAACAGATACAAAAATAGCGGCAGTGCAAATCTTTGATGATCTACCAGAGAAATCCAACACGGGGGCTCCACAGAACTCGTAATGTTACGTAGTGACGGTAATGAAAAGGAAAGCAAAAGTAATAATACTATCAGGTATGTCGAAATAAAATTCTAAGCATTAGCAAAGTATGCTTTGAGTTACTCTTGAAAGTACTTATTTAATAGTAAAATGAGTGCTACGCGTGTGTGCCGTTGTGCTGGACAGGACTTATGATAAAGAAATATATTTCGTGCATAACCAAGCGAAAAGAGGCTTATAGTCGAAAAAATACATGGCACTAAATAACGTAATAAAATAAATTCATAATTTTTGTAAAGATTAATGGATTAATATTAACAGCTTCTCAGTTGTCACACAGTTTAACCTTCTCTTAGGCGGATCCCAAAATTTAAGGAAAACATTGGCACAGACTTAAGAGACTAAACAGTTTCATAAATGAGAAGGCCAAGTTATAACTGTGATAACTAAAGGAATCTGTCGGTAATCAGGATAATAGTAGCAAACGTCTGACGGATTCTGCGGGAACAGTTCAGTGGTAAGTAGCCCATGATCACACGGTACATAGGCCTACTTGCTGAACAGTTCAGTGGTATGTAGCCCATGATCACATGGTACATAGGCCTACTTGCTGTTGGAGCCAATATTCGAAAAAAACAATACCTCCTCATCACACATCAGAAATTTTACAGCTACGGTTGTTATACCTGAATATCCAGTAAGAAAAATTTTCTTCGCAGTTCTTGCTTCTTTACGTTTTTAGTAAATTGTAGTTTCTAGCCAATTGTTTTTGTTACTATTACAGCTCTCATAATAAATATATTACGTACAAAATACCAAAACTGCCGACAGTTCTAGGGCATTAGAAAAATTATTGGTGTGTTTTTACTTGTGCAATTAACATTATGGAAGTGGCGCCCTTTTGTTTGTCGCCAACCGCAAACAACGTAAAGTGCAATGACCGTGATATAGTGGCTGTTCGTCCTCGAGTTATTGTGGCCATTACGTGAAGTAGTTCTGTCAGATGTGTGTGTGTGTGTGCGTGTGTGTGCGTGTGTGTGTTCGATTTGACAGTACGAAAATTATGGCAGGAGGAATCCGGTTCGAGTGCCATCTAGGCCACTATGGAATGTGGCTGTTTCTTTAATGCACTTTCTCAATATATCTACGCGAATTGCGGGGTAGTGTTTCAAAATAAGACACGAACTTCTCCCATCAAATTCCTACATACTGACCTTCCATATGCGTCTATATTGAAAATCGGCGCAGTGATATTCACGCTTTACTCAAGGGCTTAAATAAATTTATACTTGCAATTTCCTCACTTCTTGAACAATTTTGGTGAAATTCTGCGCACTAAATTTCCACATGATTATGGAGTTTCGTGAAACTCGGTATAGTCAAAGACGCGCTTTACTTAAGGGATTAAAGTACATTTCGTCATGTTCTACATTTTTCATCAAATTTGGGGAAAAAATAGTACAGGAGGTATGCCTAAAATTTGAGTGACTGTGAATCGTGAATAACATTATACGTGTGTGACGTGAGACCATATGGCACGTTGAAGCCAGCGACTCCTTGATAAATACGTGTGCTACGTCACAGGGTACAACTTTACAGTCTTGAGATATTCGCTCTTCTGGGATGTTACTCATCGTACAGTTGTAATTAGTTACCGACGTTTCGGGAAAACCTATCTGTTCTATGTTCAAGGAATTCTGAAATCATGCATTTGCAAAATTGTTTCTTCATGATTAAATCCGGACGGGCACTGGAGCCAACCCGGCCCCCTCTACAGTAGGACGAATACTGAGAAGTCTTTCCCTGGCGAGAAAATACAGCCAGAGCATGAACCTGACCCTTCGTCTCCATCTTCTGGTGAAGTCAGTAGCAACTGTAACGGGTTTCACGCAATGATAGTGCCTTAGATCTTTACCTTCTTATATTCACAGACTTGAACACGGATCCAATGCCCTGTACACTGAAATGTCATTTCCGTAACAAACGCCTTGAAACAGTACAAAATGTGGGCAGGCATGGAGGTGCAGTATATATATATATATATATATATATATATATATACACACACACACACATGTGGGCGGTTCGGGCCAACGAGCCTGTAATTAACAGTAGTTGTGTGACGTCAGCGTCATGTGATGGATCTGCTTGGTCACGCAGTAGGCGGACAGACAGACGGACATAGGGATTATATTGATCCAGGTAGTGTATGCTCCATGGAGTTAATACGCCAATCTGCGGCTTGTTAGGTAATCTCACCCCTCCTTTGCTGCAGAGCTTCCTGGAGCCTTCCGTATCCTGTGTATTACGCATTTACAATGAGACACGACATAGGGCACTCATCTCTGATGTGATAGAGGTTGGAGAATCGGACTTCGATTCCCGCCGTGATCAATAATGTTTCTTCGTCACCATGTTTAAATCGGCCCTCAGACCCAAGCAACCTTCCACCCAAGGTCTGTCAGTGCTGAAGTAGCGGGGTGTGGAATGTGTGTGTAGTTATGCTGGATTTTGCTCAAACCTGGGAAGGGGAATATTTTCCTTCCTTCTGCGGTTCGTAAACATTTATAAATTCTATTGCAAAGAGGCACAGTGTTATTTTTTGTCTTTTTCCTGGTAATGGAGCACCGGTGGAATGAAATTGACAGGGGAAAACCGAAGAACTCGGGGAAAAAACCTGTCCCAGTGCCACTTTGTCCACCACAAATTCCACATGGACTGACCCGGGATCGAACCCGGGCCCCCGCGGTGGAAATCCGGCGGCTAAGCGCCTGAGCCATGGCACGGCCTTTTGCATAGTATTATACTGCAGGCTATATTCTTAGACTCCGCAAATGACAGATTGATATGACCTCACGAAGAAGACAGTTCTCCTAAGAACGCTAAAAGTTGTGAGGCTGTTTGGTTTGGTAGATTGTTGTCAACGTTTCGGAAGAATATGCTGTAACCGTAGGTCTACATGGTGTGCAGAGGATTCGTAAAGATCAAGTAGATGAATCGTCGCTAAACTTTTGATAACCAAGCAATTTACTCGAACAAAGCCGCCACACTGTGCTCTTTTCCCTTGTTTCTTTTACACAAAGACAGAGGCCTTCTTATGTGGGCTCCAGTATACACATTACTGTTATTGATTCAAGTTGTACTTGTATTTTATGTGACGTGATAATGTTGAACAATTAGCTTTTATATTTGACGTAAGTCAAAATTCTCCAACAGCTCGTGATGCCGACTCCAAATACCAAATGTCACCTCATTTCTGTCGGTAGTTTCGGAGTTAAAACTTGCATCCCGACTGACAGACAGTTTATAGGCACGACATTCCTGTTGTACTTTCTTTTGTACACTTTTGCACAAAATGTAAGAGATTATTGGTTTATTAGCAGTGTTTTCGCTTTCCATTCCCCAGCTGAAACCCATTTCAATAACATATTCCACATCCATATTCTCTTCTTATATCTCCCTTTGCAAGTAGCATTTCTCTTTCCGTTAATCCAGCAAACTCCCTCTGATCTTTGAAAAGCAATTCGTATCCCTCCTTCAAGCCCTGCAGTTCCCTTCATCAAAACCAAGGCCACTAGTGCACTTCACAAAGGTTCTGTGATGTCACTGTTGTTTGAATGTCTAAACAAGGCATACGGAATGTTCAGTGTACACAAAGATGGCAGAATATGGAGGATAAAACAAAAAATAAATATCCATTTGTTTTGGGTGATGTCAAATCCAGATGATCGATCCAAAGTGTGCATCTGTTTTGGACCAAACTTTGCAAAACCCTGCCACAGTGTCGACTCTGATAGCCGGTTTAGACGTTTCTAAGTGCTCCAGTGTGTGGAGAGATCAGGCTAGTATGGTGCCTGCTAAGAGAATGTAAGGAGTTTATAATCGCTAAGCGAGCGGGTCAGGAATTTCTCCGGCGTTTCTGGAGACATTTTATTCCAACTGGCAAATATTCAGTACAGTCGTTGAGACAATATGCTTCTATCTATGCGCAGGTCTCTTAACTAAATATAGGCCCAACTTAATGGTGGAAGAGTTTTCTTGAGAAACTGGTAGGTAGAAATCTGGTAAAGAAATTTACAGCATTACGGTATCCAGAGGCAGAATTAAAGACATTTCGTAATGAGTAGTTCCATAACTTTTAATCTACTCTAATTAGGTGGGCGGTGTATATAAAATACATACGAGGAACATGCTTAAGCATAGAGAGCTTACTTCACAAACTTGAGTAGGCTGGACGATAACATTAGGATGAATCTTAAGGAAACACGTTTAGTGATAATTACAGTTGTAGTGGATTATTGTACTCTACAGTGAGATACCGATCATTTACATTTCTTCCTTGATACCGATAACTGCTTTACCATTCCATTAGTCAGGCTGTTTTAATAACACTGCTAACTACGGTGGATAATTAGCATCGAAGTCTTTTGTGTGTCTATAAAGGAAGGAATACCGACAAGAATGTAAGAGTATTTTTTGGAGTTTACGCTCTTCTCTCATAAATTACATTTTAAATTGTCTAATTGCAGTGGTTACTGCGAAGTTTGTACAGAATTAGTGAGACTTATTGCAGACTGTAAGCTTAAATAGAAATTGTCCATTATACATGGATTTTGAGGTTCTTGCCAGAAGAAAAATTAAATGTGTCAGCCTACGCACTGTAATCGTTTTGCCTGTTTCAATAAGGTCAGTTTTATGCTACAATGAAAGACAACGTACATGTGTTCATTTTTGTCAGGGCTATGTTTGTGGCACGCTCAGAGATCGATAGTGTGCTGCTGCATGGTGTTACAGACAGACTGGTTAGCAGGGGACAGCGTTCACTGGGTTGCCCATAACGTAATCTAAAGATAATGTAACTATTCCAAAGACAATGACATTTGATTTTAATTTGAGGTTATGTTGGGCGCAAATTAAACAATTCTGCCACTTTGAGTACTGGTTTACACAACACTGTATCTGTGTGCAATGTTTGGAATTGTGTTGTAATTAATTTAAGAATTTTGCAATTAATTTGATTTTACCAGCAAAAAGGCTTGTTCTCGTATTGTTTTTAAACTTTATCCCAGTAAAGAAATTACTTATTTATTACGATAGTACTCGATGACAAAATTGAAAAACTTTTTAATATTTCCCAAGGCACCACCCTTGCTGAGTAAGAAAATATGTTATAGAAAATTATAAAAATGGAGAAGCCAATTAGTTTGCATGTAGCATACGAATATTTAAGCGCATTTAATTTATTTATGTTATAGATAAAGTGTTATAACTCTGCATAGAGAAACAATGAATAGCAAGATAAACAAGCACTTTTGTGGAATTTAAAGTGTTTAAAACGATCTAGAGAAAAATGACATGAAAATTTTATTATTTTCCATCTTATGATCTTGATAAGCCACATATTGTATTAATTTCCTAATAATAATAATAAGAAGAATAAGAATAATTAAAAGAAGAACAGAAAGCAATGTTTCCATGGATAATAGGCAGTGGCGTATGTTGCTAAATCCCCCACCCCTGAAGTTTTCCTTAATTTTAATCGCCATAATAATTATGGGTGAAATGTACAGTTGATAAAGTCCTTATTCTGCAGGTTTTCTGCTCTGTTACTACTGTTTCTCGGGTCTGCATATTCTCCTTGGTGCTTTGTTCTCAAACACAGTCACCCCATGTTCATTTCACAAAGCGCCATACGAAACAACGGATACAACTAAGGAATATTAATTTATCTTAATCATTATGTGTTAAATTAAGTTATGGGAAGATAAATTATTCTGAGCTGAACTTTGTAATTACGTATATTGAATTAACATCATACAGATAATTTTTATTTGAAATGCTGTGGGCAAAAATGTGTAGGCGACATGTAGCAGGTGAAACTGCTTAGGAGTTAAGGCAGTAGAGCAATCGTCCTTTTTAAGCTGTCCAACTTGCAGGATACTTTCTCTCATTCCACTAGTCTAAGCCAGTGTTACTTTGACTTATAAACCCCTCTTGCACTTAGTGCTTCTTTCCCTCTTGTGAATGCAATAACGGCACTGACATTGAAAATTCTCTTGTCTTCCAACACGCGTATGACTTTTCCTTCTTTGGCCATAACATAAATTTTATCGCCCTTATTCAGCTGGGAAACACTTTCAGCTCTTGGGGACAGTGAGAATGATGACAGATTTTATATGATGAGGATGCAAATAATTTTAATTTCTGAAAATATTAAAACATTTACTGTCTAGAATAACGTTGTAACTACTGAATTACTGTACCTCGGTCTTCGGCCTAGATAATAAATTAAATTTATAAATGTTATTAATGACACGAGTTCAAACAGCAGTTCTTTTAATATAACATTTCAAAAATAATTCTACTTGAAACACTTTAATGGCTGCCTAATGACAGCGGATTTTTAAACAGTGATAGTGATTCTGCTGCTGATTTAGTGTGATAAAATGAAAGCCGAGATGAGCAAGACACTGAGCAGGCATATGGGAAATAAGAAAAGCTAGCACAATTTTTATCGTAATACCTCGGAAATAGGATATCATTTTGTGAACTGAATGAAACTGGTTGTGGATAGGGCCAAATCACGTATTTTAGCCGTTCTATTCAAAGTAACTTCAGCGCATTTCATATTATTTAGTTTCTCTGCGTCTGTGACGTAATGTCATAGCCTAAATCGCTGGTCAGTCTTTAGACTTCTGTGTTAAAACCACTAGAGTTTGTGGAATAAATCTGAGTTTAGGCCATAGTGATAGAAAACAAAGCCAGCTTTACATAGGGTCAGAAATGGCGTATCTAATGTAGACAGACTCCTAGGTTTGTGCTTAATATAAACCGTTTATATACGTCTGTGAAATTAAATACAGCAAATTTATACGTGACGTTTTCGGCTCTTTCGTTTATTAGCTGTTGGTCCCTTGTCCCATTAAAATGTCCAAAACAACTTCACATAAGTCAAAAATAAAATCCTCAAAATTTTTAAATTTCAGTACATCTCGTATCAGAGATTTAATTTAATCAGCTATTTTGATTTTAAGCGCTATTCACCGACTATGCAGCCCACTTCACATAACATTGTAACGCTTTCGTTTACTCGACGGACCACTTCATGTTTCTTTTTATTTAAAATCTGCATGGCAGACTCTCACTAACAATTGTTGGCACTTTCGTTTTGCATCCATGTTGATTCATAGAATGTCTGCTTTTTACAATATCATAAATTCATTTTCCATGTGTGTGTAAACCTTCACAGATTATGTTGTATGTGAGTATGGTGCATTTTGTGCTATAAGCAGAAACGCCATCCTGTTCCATGGTTAATGTAATATTCACGCGTTATTCCACGACGTCTTTTATATGGCGTTTCTTGGTTCATTATGATTGAGGAAGTTGTTTCAATAATAGTTATTTTAAACAACTGTTTTCATGTAAACGTAGCTGAAAATTGTCATTTCTGCAGGAAGAAAACTAAAATATTATGTTCTACCTTTTTATTTGGGTGGTGCAGTTGGTTGAGGCACTGCGCTACAAACCGAAAGGTCGCGGGTTCATTTCCCGATAATGTCATTGGAATTTTTCATTGACATAATCCTTCCGGTCGACTCAGCCTCTAACAGAAATGAGTACCAGGAATATTTCCTTGGGAGTAAAGGCGGCCGGTGCGTAGGGCTGACAACCTTACCACCTGCATATGCCGGCTGTCTAGAAATCTGGGAGCCTCAACCTCCTGGAACCCTAAGGGCCTGTTTTGGGATTTATCTGTACCTTTGATTTGTGTTTATACTCAGACTGATCACAGAGCAAAATATGATCGTGTTGAGACCGTTTAAGGATTAATGCCATCGTTCGAACAGTTCTATGTTCATATCGAGACCATTTAATGACTGATGTCCACTATCAGATGTTGGTGAACGTAACGTGGTTGTGACTTAAATCACTCAGTCACAGAACTCTTGCACAATTTGCATTTAAAAATTAACATTTCTTCTTTTGGAAATGCCTTTGTAAATAGTTGGAAGTAAATTTAATACACTACGAAGAACGCCGTTGGCAATTTTGTATACTGCCGTATGGACTACAGTATTTTCTATATTATAGAAAATATTGAAAAGACCCCGATTCTTAATTTAGAGAATTTATTGTCCAGAAGAAGAGTCATCAACTTGCAAAGGAATACGGAATTTCGGGTTGGTCCATTATAGAATTTCAGCCGTACATTGTAGAGATTTATTTATTTATAAAACACTAATCACCAACAAATGCACAAAGAGAGTTTTATCATCAATCGTAACACACTCCTACATGTTTCGACCCTGCTGGTTCATCTCCAGGGAGAACTTTTTTTATCGTTACACTAAGGTTGCACTTTATAGTTGAGTGAGAATGTGCTGTTGACTGTGTACTGCGTTGTTTTTGGAGGAGTGAACTCTCTGCGGTCCGTGACCGCAGAGAGTTCACTCCTCCAAAAACAACGCAGTACACAGTCAACAGCACATT